>JAUESF010000064.1:7247506-7276951 GCA_032274765.1 Malacoctenus tetranemus
ATACACACACACACACACACACACACACACACACACACAAACACACACACACACACACACACACACACACACACACAAACACACACAAAATAGGACTGGTATTCACATGGTTATACACGTGCTTACAAATACTTTTTTCAAAACATATATCCGTACTGTGAAGGACCCTCATCATGAGCTACACATGCTCATGCTATAGAGGCATTGTTTGTATAAACAATATGTATGGGGGGGGGGGGAATCCCGACTCACATGCACATACTTGCACAAACAACAAAACTCTTATGTTCTCTCACTCCAGACAAAGTCAAGTGACACTCTGTCCAAACACCTCTCCCAGCGGCTCCAGTGAGCCAGTCAAACAGCTTGTTGGAGATCATTTAAATATTTGAAAGCAAACAGTTGTGCACATTGCAGAATGTTGTGCAATTCACACATTTACACGAGTTAGAAGTGGTGAAATGGAGCTTTGGCGTTTACTTTTAAATTTTATTTCAGGAGCACAGTTTGAGAAAATATCATGGGTTTTGCAGAAAAGAAAAAAAAGAGTGAAGCCGAAAGAGTTTTGAGTCGCAAGAAATAAAATTTGTGAAACGAAATAAAGTGTACTTAATTCAACATCCGGTGGAAACACCGACTGGCGCGCACCCGGAACCTTTGGAGGGGAAGAGTTTTACAGGAGGACAGCTGCGCAACGATGGCTGACGTCCCTGTTGATGCGCCACAACGTGAGTATTTAAACTCACTTATTCCTCAACATTTTAATCCCCTGAGTAAATGGTCACAATCAACATTCGCCTCTTTAAAATGTAGAATTCATATGGCAGCGATAAATCCAGCACAACTGCCTACATTTCCTCCGTCACCTCCTGACGCGTTGTTCATATAAGTTCTCAAGTTGTTGTTGTTGCTCAGTAGTGAAATTTACTGTGTGATTCGTTAACATGAACATTTTTTCTGCCTGAACTGATCCTAGTTCCACAGAACACTCAATCTACACATTCATTCGCAGAGTTTTTTAATCACTTTTTGTCTCCTTTCTGCTTGTGGTAGTGTATAATGCTGTCACTGCATGTGTGTTACTTCTTACCTCAACAAAATACAACACAATGTTAACCTTTACTCACAGACAAAATAAATTAATACCTATTGTATTTGTGCACTGCAATGCCACAGCTCTCTCTCTCTCTGTATGTTTTGCTGAGTCATGGTGACAGCAGCTTGAAAATACCCCTAAATTTTCTGTTAAGGCCATCACGTTCAGCAGATTGACGCACAGTGACGCACTTCCGGTTGTAGGTGCTCTACAAACATCCACATATTTGCACTCTTGTGTCCTTTTAGACTGTCCAGGTACACAGAGCGAGCAGGCAGGGAAGTCGGCATCATGTCAGGGCTGTCCCAACCAGAAAGTCTGCGCTTCTGGAGCTGCCAATACTCCAGATCCCGGTAAGAGTACATTTTAGTGTTCATTCTCTTCAGTAAATTCATATATTGTATATCAATAGTGTGGGTATCCCACAGGGACAGTTCATACCTTTAGGTTTTGTGAGACTGAAATGTGAAGAAAACTAATGTGGGACTTGTAATTTCATCCGATTTTCAAGTTTCAAGGTTTTAGGTGTCAAAGTTTTCCTTATTTCCTTGTAATGGTACATGTGACTGTAAGTAGCATTGCAGTTGCGGTTTTAGACTACACAATACTTTCCCTGTAACATCATTCAGTAGGTGCAGAGTGGCTAAAATAAACACCAAGCGTGTTGTGGGGGTTTTGAGTTCCGTTTCCCATGGTTTGTGGGTTTGGAGCATCAAACCTTAGTGAGAGTTGAGGCTTGTCTTGTTTGTAAGTTGTGCACAATCTCTGTGTTTGATCATCTCTGTCTCGTCACAGCAATTGCAGAGATCGGAGCAAAGTTGTCGACAGTCAAGCACAAGATCCTGGTGTTGTCTGGGAAAGGAGGCGTAGGGAAGAGCACCTTTAGTGCTCACTTGGCACATGCTTTGGCGAGCGACAGCACCAAAGAGGTGATACATTGGTTTTCATTCAGCCATTTAGAACGAATACATTCATGTCTGTGTAAATTTCAGAACGTTTTTTTAGGAAGAAAAATGAGACCATCTCCTGCACTATGCTGCTGTTTCCTGGGATGAACACAAGAGGTCACTGCAGACATGGTTTAACAGGGGACTCATGTTGTTGAAATTGTGTTCAGAGCTGATGCTGTACTTCCAACTAAATCACTCACTCAACCACAAACTTCTCTTCTATGCCACTTTTTCCACATAAGAGTCAAACTTACTCATCGCTGTGTTTGTTCTGTCTCTCTCATTTGCCTGCCTTTAGGTTGCCCTGCTGGATGTCGACATCTGTGGACCATCTATTCCCAGAATCATGGGATTAGAAGGAGAGCAGGTACTCACCACTGTTCGAATGCAAGGAAGCATTTTTAGGCTGACATATGAAAACAAAGAATAATGCAAGTTTCTACTATGTTCAAGTCTGTTAAAGCGTGCACTGTCCCACTGTTTGTGTTTTCTACTTTGTTTTTCCTCTGCAGGTTCACCAGAGTGGCTCAGGGTGGTCTCCTGTGGTGAGTCATTGAATATTTACTGGTTGGTGCCTTGAAATCTAACGAACGTTTCCAGCTGAACTTGTTTGTGGTTTGTGTTGCAGTATGTAGACGACAACCTGGCAGTCATGTCTATTGGCTTCCTGCTTGGCAGTCCTGACGATGCAGTGATCTGGAGAGGACCAAAGAAAAACGGTGAGGTGGAGGTGTGTGTGTTCGTGCCTGCGTGTGTCCTTGCGTGTGTGTGTGTCCATGGAAACATGAAAGGCAGGTTAATCTTTCACAAATCTCAGACTACAACTGCTGCTGTCTGTGTCCATTCAGGGATGATCAAGCAGTTTCTGAGGGACGTCGACTGGGGGGATTTGGACTTCCTCATTGTGGACACTCCACCTGGCACCTCTGACGAGCATCTGTCAATCGTCCAGTACTTGAGCTCCACCCACGTGGATGGAGCGGTCATCATCACCACGCCACAGGTACAATCACATACAGATCAAGATGTAGACCTTATATTTTGTGGGCTGCATGCGTGATCGTGATGAGCGTGTTAATGAAGGTTGAGAGAAAGTTTCCTCTTCATAAACACAAACGTCATCATCGTGATTCTGTATTGATTTCCAAACATCGTGTGCCCACCGCGAGTTGCTGCCTGTTTAAGTTGAAGCTGCCTGAACTTGTTGACCTGAGGCTCTGTTGTCACTTTTCTGAGTAAAACTGTTCGTGAGCAAACATTTCCTGGTGCTTTAGTCAGGCTTCTATTTGTGACGTTTGATTCTCAGATTCACTTCCTCATTCTTCCAGCTCTCACTCGGGCAGAGCTAACCTCAGACCAGACTGAAGTGATCCAAACATAAACAGTCTGGTGTTTGATGTGAACTGTGGTAATCTTTAGCCAGAAGAAAATATAGACATTTTTCCAGCCAATCGTCACTTATTTTTCTGTGTGTGATTTTTTTTTTTTATCTCACTGTAACTCTTCAGGAGGTGTCGTTGCAAGATGTGCGCAAGGAGATCAGGTTTTGTCAGAAAGTGAAGCTGCCGATCATCGGAGTGGTGGAGAACATGAGTGGCTTCGTCTGTCCCAAATGCAAGGTGACGAGTACAAGACACCTGTGCACACAGCTGTAAACAGAATCAGTGGACGTCCTTCAACAACAGTAACAATTTTTCACCACACAGATTGTGCGTGTTGCCTTCAAATTATGGCTGAAAGATTTGTGAGTGGTTTAATTATAAAATGTTGGGGATTTGACCAGTGAGGGAAGTAATATGCCACATCTCAGGGACGTTTAGCTGGACGAAATCACAAACAAACAAATCCGTCAATGGCAGGTGAAGTCTGTGAGATTTTTTCATTCATTCACTTGACACAAATCATTAAAACTGAGGTGATATTTTCCGATTCCAGCCCTGATGGTTTTCCAGTTATTCCACTTGCTGTCATTTAATTGTTTGCCACAGTTTTTGATTTGTTGCTTTGCAACTACAGAGCGTGCAACTAACACATTTGTCTTTAACCTTTTTATAATAGAATACGTCACAGATCTTCCCTCCCACCAGTGGGGGCGCCGAGCAGATGTGTGCGGATCTAAATCTACCTCTGTTAGGAAAAGTGCCCCTCGACCCAAGGATAGCGCGGAGCTGCGACGAGGGCAGGTCTTTCCTCACTGAAGTCCCTGACTCCCCTGCTGCTCAGGCCTACCAGAGAATTGTGCAAAGTAAGCCCCTTGTTCTTTTGTTTGTTTTTTTTGATGAATTGACATTTCATGTGATGGCCTAATTCCCAATTAAATGTAATGAAACGAGAAGTGGCCAGTCTACAAACAGGAAGCAAGACGTCAAAAGCGGAAGAAGAGTTGGATCACAATTTGATAACGGCTCGTCTATCTTGACATCACACTCGCAGCCTCAGATGACTTGTCCCGTGCGCCTGCTGGAGAAATCACCGACGAGGAATGGTTAAAATGCTGTGCTGACTGGCCGTCCTCCCATTTTGACAGGTATCCAGGACTACTGTGCAAACAGCGCGGTGTCGGAGCGAAGCACCACCTGAGCCCAACAAAGCCAGTCGTCCATTTGAGACCAACGCACTGAGACGGGTCACGTGATAAACGTGGGCTAGAATTACTGGAAAGCTTGCACACAAAGAAACCAGTTCTAAGATTTACAATCAGGAGTTTTCACAAGGTTAGTCCGTGTTATTTCATCATCACTCCTAATTGATGTGAGACAGCAGCACTGACATGAAGTGAGCTGATGAGACCTTGTTGTGTCCTGCTTTCACCACCAGTACAGCGTTTACTGAAAGTATAAAGGACACCCATCAAAGGCTGAATGATCATTACAAAAAATAGTCATTTTGGATGTGATGCAATTGAAACTGGCTCCGCCTCATTATAACTTCATAATAAAGAAAAACCTCATTGATTTTCACTTGAATCAAATGTTTGTATCTATGGAGTTTGCAGGTTTCTCTCTTAGTAATAAAGTGTCAAGTCCATAAAAAACGGGTCAAAACCTAATAAAGAGTGTCAGAAAGATCGAGATATCTCAACAATCAGTGCATTTACTCAAGATTCAGATTTCGACACATCTGGCACTTTTAGGTGAGTTATACCAAGGTGACGGCATCATATCCACCTGTTTGTTGATGTGTGGTGGGTGGGGGCCTGTTTAGGACCAACAAATCATTCCATTAAGGACCCCACCTGACACAGTCCTTCATCTTCACAGAGTATTTTTATTACTCTATTATTTTCATTGATTCTTATATGCTGTTGTCATTGAACTTGACTTTATCAGTGATGATTGTTCTTCTCATAAAATCCAGTTCTGCACAATATATTCAAGTCATGATTAGATCCAAATTACAGATTTAGCGTCTCTGTTATCTACATTTTCTCCAATAGGATCAATGAGGAGAAGTGTGCAAGCGAATTAGTCTGCGTCATTTTGTTTGTTGTTTAATTTTCTTGCTTGAAGTTGATTAAAAGAATTATGACCAAACCAATAAAAAATGAACATGGATCCATTTTTCTTTTTTTAATTGAAAGTAATTTGCTTTCACAGTCTCAGGCAGACAGCACCACCCCCGCCTCTCTGACCACACAAGCACTTCCCTCTGTCACTGAGAGCAACCTCATCAATAAAGTCTTTGTTTATTTCTTTTTGAGGGGGGCATAAATGTGGTCATGTCTACAAGTTGGGGACGTTTCTGAAAGACCTAATGTCCAAAGAGCAGACGTCTCCCCCTCAGCTCCATTTGGAGCAGGTGCACATATGGAGGGAGGCTCGAAGCTGAGCCCCACCCAGTGAGATCCAAACTCTGCGAGAGGATTCAGTCGGGGAGCTCGAATTACAGCCCGAGCATCCATTGCAGAACAGACGGTATCTTCCACAAAAACAAGCAAACTGGAGAAAGGAGGGAGATGAACGTCACTTTTAAACAAAGCTTTTATCACAACTCTGGGATGAATTCAGTGGCAGTGAAGCTGACATTGGGTCATTGCAGAGGTCCGCATGTGAAACTGAAACCAAGAAATAAAGGGGAATTTTATAGGAGGAGTGGTTATAGCAGGTAAAAGAAGCAACTCTGACTCGATGTGTTGCGGCACTGGTTCCTTGTATCAGTGCTGACAGTTCCACAGGTTACAACGCGATGGAAGAGATCACGAGGATATCTTTTTCAGACATGGATGAGATGGCAGAGCTTTCAGCTGCTTGCAGGGCACTGGATGAATATGCTGCCTTCACTTTCAACACCGCAGACCTTTCAGGAATTATAGATGCAAACCCGATGCTGAATATAGACGGAGTTGCTGACATGCCAAAAGGACTTTCTTTCACCACATACGACAGTGTGGCAACACCAGGAAGGAATCCGGATCATTTTAATTTTAATGAAGCAGCAAGAAAAGCCTCATCTGGCCAAGTGGACGCTGCAACAGACACGGACGACATCACAGACATGCTGGATGCCAAACAAACTGTCTGCCGGCGAGCTGAGGGAGCAACAGAGGCAGAGGGTGACTTGTTTTATTGGGCTGCAGGTGTACCGAGCACTGCTGCACCAGCAGGAAACACCTTCACTCAGCCACCTTCTCCCTGTCCACCAAAAGGAACACAAGCAGCTGCACAAATCTCATTCGATTCCCAGCCAGACTACAGCAGGACCACTGGACCCTCAGACAACTCAGAAAATTGTTCAAGGACAATGTGGAGTACGACTTTGTGCAGCACTGAGTGCATAACAGAAACCCATAGTAACATGGATTCACAATGGGGTAAATTTCATCTCAATAATTCTATAATTTATTGCTCTCTTTCCCCTGGCTCAGTGTTTTCTGTCTCTGTTCCTCCTTTACAACTTCTCCAACGCGCTTTGCATTCACTTTGTGACAGGATCCTGTCTGGACTGGCATCATTTTAAGGCTGATAGAAAGCTGTTTTTTTTTGTTGTTTTCCCCCTGCAGTTCGGGATTGTCAGGTGCTTTCCATTTTGCCAGTCAAACAAGTAAAAGCAACAATGCAACACCCATGGGTGTATCTTACTTTCTCTTTCATTTGCTCCCACGCCAGCCAACATACCACTTATGTTGTGGAAAGCTCCTGGGCACCCTTCCTTCCCTCAACATTCTCACAGACCAAAGGATACTTTGTGAGGAATTCCTCTGAAAGTAAAATGCTCTGTGATTTACACTGACATTCAGCCATCTTTGATACCTCCTCAGTGTCACAGGGGATCATGGGAACTCGAGCAGCATTCTTTCTAACCCATGTTTTCCTTTTCCTGGGGTAGCCGGACCACCGTGAATCAAAATCTACTGCAGGTGTGCAGAATGGAACGTGGCCATTTTCTATGGAATGACAGGGTGAACCGCTGGAGCTCTGTGCTGCCATCATACTGCCAGAACAACAGTACGAGATGACAACTTCTGATTCCTTCCCAAGCAGTTGGCATAGCTCAACATAACAACATAGTTCACGAAGCATTTTGCACAATCGTGAACCGTCAGCTTGAATTGAATTGAAAAAAATTAGGACACACAACTTTGATCCTCAGATTAGTCATGCAAGTACATGAGTTACCAGAAACTATTAAATAGGGCACTGGTCACTTGCCAACAAGATAACAAAGATTTTAGAGGTGTTGAAAAGTTCATAGCTGACTTTGATCCCTCACATTCTCCCTGAAGACAAGGGGTCATATAACATGGTGCTGATCAAGTGCATGTGGATTGATACTATGTCTGGTTGAAGGCACATTCGTTTGTCCCAGTAATGCTTCAGGAATTCAACTTCCACCTTGGGATTAAAAACAAAGTTTCGTGGTGTTCAACGTTTGCATCAGAGCCAAATACAATATATTATTTCCAACACTGCATCACAAATATCATCAAAAATCATGGCAGGGATGCTGAGCACTGTGAAGTAGTCTAAGTTGCTGCGTTAAAGAGTTTCCAAGAGAAACGCACTTGGTTAGCTGTTGTTTGACCAAGTCGAGAGACTGGTGATATAATGGCCTGATTGTGTGTGGTGGCAGGTGTGGCAGAAGCCACACATACCTGGTTACCTAACAGGTTGGAGCAGGTACTTTTGCCAAGAGACACAAGCACTTGTTCTCCTTCACCACATACAGGTGTGTTTTATGAACATGGTGCTGTTATGGTGTCTCCTTAACCGAAAGCTTCCCAAACCTCTGAAAGTGTCAACAAAAACAGTAAAAACAAAGTGATACAAACACCATGATACTGCTAATAACAATAAAGGCGATCAACAAGGTAATGAGCTCATATGCATTATTTCTATTGGCTTCGGTTTTGAATATAAATCACGTTGAGTCGACTCTGAGGTGCACATGCAGAATTACATTGATGGAACAAGTAAAAGTGTAAGTCTACAGTAAACATGACGCAGAGAAGGATGTGCGTTCGTTTGGTCCCTGTGACTTTTTTGTCTTTGTCAGTCTGACACTGAAACTTCGACGACAGTTTTTTGAAAACCTTTCATTCTTCTGATGACTTTACTGTAACGGCTCCAAAAATACCTCGTGTATATTTTTGCCCCTTTGTTCGCGCCCACCCCCCAAGCTGCGCACGGGGGAGGCGCGGCGCGGCGCGAAGTGAAAGCAAAAACCGACTCGAGAGTAAGGTTGTGCGCATTTATCAATGAGTCTTCAGTGGGCATTATCGTGGATGAAATACAACGTGTTTTTTGTGAAAAGAAGAATATAATTCAGCCGTCCTGCATTATCAAAGTAGAGCCTACAGGTAAAGTTCCTCATTTCTAGTCGGTTGGTTGGTTGAGCGAGTTTATCCATTGCGCACTGAAGTTTTACCACCAAATTTCACCCCATTTGTAATGATTCAGACATGATTCGTCATTAGTGCCTTTAGTTTTATAAATGTGACACAATGTCAGAGTTTTTGTTGTCTTTATCGGTGATCAGAGGCACCGTCTCCATCGACGCACGTGTTTTTCTTGCTAAATCCTTTACTAAGAAATTCACAATGAAGAATGATTTGATTGTTTATCTTTCATAATCTGGTATTTGTTGAAGCTATTTGTATGCTATATTTACTTTCCCCCCTGACACTGTGCTGTAAATCTTTGGCCAGGTTGACCATTACGCATGAGAGAGAGGTGAAGTGAAGTGGGTCTGAGTATCCACCATTTTTTATTGAACTGAAGGAATAAAGGAACACAGACAGGTGTTGGCTGCTACAGCTGGTGCTAAGGCTAATTAAATATGATTTCTATGATTTCCAGTTCATTGATGGGATTTAATGTGTCTGAATCGCACTGGAGTTGGACAAGTAGGCCGCTCATGTCGGCGTGCGTCGAAGCGCAAGTGAGCAGTTGGGAACAAAAGCTAAGCCCGCTCGCGACGATTGGTTTGCACCAGTGACCAAGTGCACTCAACCTTCTCCTTTGTGTGTGTGTGTGTGTGTGTGTGTGTGTGTGTGTGTGTGTGTGTGTGTGTGTGTGTGTGTGTGGCGGTGTGTGTGGCGGTGTGTACGTTGGCGTGTGTGTGTGTGTGTGTGTGTGTGTGTGTGTGTGTGTCTGCAGGCCTAAGTCTGGATGCCAAGATGCAGGAGCTGGATGAGGACAGCGCAGACTTTCCCTTGCCAGGTTGGTGCTGTGGCGTCTGTTTCAACGACCTTTGTGGAAACCTAAAGGAGAAAAACGAGATCAAGCAAAATCACATCATTCAGGGGTCTTAATTCTCATGAAGCAGAATGTAAGAAGTCAGTTTTATAACTCTTCAAAGGACAGTCAAAATTATGTGTCCAATGAAGGAGCCAGTCTGTTGTTTGAATACTGGGATGAGTTTTGCCTCACATTCATCTCTACTCTGTTTCAGATGATCTTCTGGAATTTTTGAACGATGATTACCTCGGTAAGTTACTACCAGACCTTTGTATTTATGACACCCTCAATTGATAGCATGCTTTATCTTTCAATACTGGGAAAGCTGCAATTGCAATTACAAACTCATAGGTTAAAGACACCAAACTGTTGTTAAACTACCTTCATGCAGTTTCTCACCTGGACATGGATGTGCTCCTCGGGGACCACTGCCTCGGTGATACTGATCCCGGCTTCTGTGGTGAGAATCTACTTTTTTCAAATGAAACTATAAAGCGGACAACAGCCGCGTCCATTTTTGGTTGCTGTCGCTGCTCCACTGACTCGGACCTCCCTCTCCCATTTGCCATTTAGGTGAATTTCCCATGACAGCAGAGGTACCAAGCCCTTTGCCCGTTTACCAGCCAAGTCAGGAGATTAAAATACATGAAGAAAGAAAACACAGGAGAAAAAGAGGTAAAAAAGCATCATGCACATCTGTTGGTTCAGCTTCTTATGACTATGTTTTCCTTGTAAATACATGTTTGACATTGTTTCTCATCAGTCCCAGATGCACAGCTGTGCACCGATGGCAGCAGGACAGCGAAGAAACAAAGAGCAAGAGGTGGCAAAGCCAAATTATTCTCCTGATGTTTTGTTTGTCTGATGTTTCTGACATTTAGGCCTCAACTATGTGGCAGCTTGTGTGATTGAATATCCTTTGTATTATGACAGGTCCGTGTTCTCTTTTTACAGCTAGTGATTTACTGCTTCTCTACCTAAAACTTCATTTTCCCAACCTTATTTTCAAACACTTTGTTTCAATGGATTGTCATAGAGCATGTGTGTTGATATTGACAGTTATGTGCTATCTCACGCACCGTTGTCAAACTCACTGAAGCTGGCTAAAAACAGAAATGGGGTTGATTCAAGAACCATAAAAAATGTTGCGCAACTTCCTGTCAGGTTTTTAGGTGTTTGTTGAACGTCCGCTTTATGTTTCTGTCTTGTATAAACTTTTGCACAAGAGCTGAGAGTTCTTTCATAGTCAGCTTTGTGTTGGCAGAGCTGAAGTCTGAAAAAGTAATGATCCGTTCTCAGCTGATAGTGATTAAGGTACTATGTCTGGTTGTTGTGTAGACATTGACACAGGATCAAGTCCAGCAGAGATTTTCTCCACGATGCCTCCAAAACTCCCCGACGTTCACCCTTCGAGCTCAGCGTCTCCCATTCCCATTCAGCTTGTCACCCTCCCGGACAGCCCAGACTATCAAATTGTCCGACTACCTCGTGTTATTAGGCTTTCACTCCCCAACAACACCACAGCTCCTACTTTTATACTGGGTGAGTTTGAAATGGACAGTGTTTTTCCAGTGTACATTTGCACACATGATGCAATAGGACACGACTTCTTGTTCTTATTTTAGTTTGCTGAATATTTTTTCATTAACAGTTCCCACTGCTTCACCACCAAGCAGATCCCATCTGCCTCCTCTCTCCCCAGGTTAGTAGAAATCAACTGTTATTGCTTGCAGCCAAGGTTTTCAGTCCATATGCTGATTATTCATATCTGCCTTTTAGGTAAAAGCATTGGAAACGAGTCTTTTGTCACGGTATATGTGTGTAAATGCTCTTTATATAGTTTCATCTCTTGTGCTTGCAGTGGATGGTGCCATAGCTCCAGTCCAAATGAGCTCCTCCCCACCAGGGTCTCTGTCAGACTCGGCGAGCAAGGCCATATTCCCCCTTTGTGCCTCACCTCCGTCCCCCAGTAATCGTAAGCACCACTTGCTGTTCTTCCTCTGCTAACAAGGAGAAAGTGTCTCGTAGAGTTGCAACCATGTTACACATATATTGTGTTGTTTATCTTTTTCAATCCAGACATTCCCTTCTTGAAGGAAAGTCTACCTCCTCCTCAGTCCCCTGAATTGGTTGAGCTACCAAGTAAGTCCCCGCTCGACTTAAAGGAGCTACAACTTTTACTTTTGTGGAGCAGCATCTTAAAACACAACCATTCTCTCTCTCTCACAGAGATTGTAAAAGACTACATTCAAGACGCCAAAAACTACATGAGTCAAACCTGTCAGAACTTGGAGGCGGGCATTTCTCTGACCTCCCACTATGTGGACGTGCAAGTGAGTAAGAGACAGTGTCTTCGGTCAGGAAAAAATACAAGTAAATACACTGTGAAGGAGATCGTCATCATGGGGGACACAGATCGGCAAAAGAGCTTGACTGGAGTGAATCAGGTGAGAGGAGTTTTGCTTCAATTGTACTCTACATTCTGTCATTATCTACTCATTGAACATCAGTGAATTGTTGCTGTAAACAATAACCTGATCGACATATGATTATCATTGTCTTCTCAGGTTTTTGAAGACCTGAATGAAGACAAATCCAAGCGCTACATTTTGCTGGTTGGCAATGCTGGCATGGGTAAAACCACTCTGATAAAGAAGCTGTGTCTCGACTGGTCCAGGGACTGCATCCCCCAGTTTGACTTTGTCTTCCTATTAGATGGCAAAGCACTAAATGTAACCGAGCCAGTCTACAGCCTGCAGACCCTCCTGCTCTGTCACTCCACTTTTGCTCCACCCTGCATGGACCCGGAGGCAATATACACTCAAATACTTGCAGCCCCTAAACGTGTGCTCATCGTTTTTGATGGGTTCGATGAGCTACGGGACTACGAAACCCTGCTACAAGTTCAGAAGGACAGTAAGGCACCAGCCTCCACAGTACGGCAGCTGTACTCTGCTATCCTCCAGAGGACTCTACTTCCAGGTTGCACCCTCCTCCTCTCCAGTCGGCCGATAGGTGCCACCAGCCTGCTGCTCCGGCGTGCGGACACCCTTCTGGAGATGTGTGGTTTTACCCCAAAAAATGTAGAAACGTATCTGTCCAAATATTTCCCCGACCCTGAGCTCCAAGCATCTGCTCTGGACTCCTTTAAAAGCAGCACCTACCTCCAGCTCCTCTGCCGGAACCCCGAACTGTGTCGACTGGTGTGCTTGTTACTGGAGCAGTCGAAGGGCTTAAAGGTCCTGCCGAGAACTTTAACTGGACTCTGTCATCAAGTATTGTGTCTGAAATTGAGAAACAACAGTGGAAATGCACACGCACAGGTTCAAAATCAAATCCAATGTGTGAAGGAATCGGACACACAGGTCACAGACAGTTCTCAACTGAGAGACAGTGGCAAAAGAAGTCAGACAAGGTCCAAAAGACTGACGGGTTCAACCACTCGTTCTTTGAGACTGAGGAAGGCAAGAGAACAGGAAGAACTGGCAGACATCTTGGATGAGGAGAACTCAGGAGGGGAGGAATGTGGAGCCGAGGAAGAGGAGCTCCTGTTCCAACTCAGTGCTTTGGCATGGGAGGGAGTTAAGGCCAACTCCTCCCTTGTTCCAACAGGACAGGTCATATCTGACACAGCCAGAGGTTTGGGACTCAGAACAGGGCTTCTTCACTCTCAGTACCAGAGGACAGGCAGGCAGGGAGCAAATAATAGTGATGACTCGGAAAAGATTATGGATGGGGATGGAAATGCCGATGACCAGATCCTTTTGTGGACCAGCCCTTTCCTTCAGAGCTACTTGGCAGCCGTCCATTTGGCCTTTTCAAGGTAAAATATTTCCAGCAGTGTTTTCCTTTTGGGGATCAAGTTACAAGCCTTTACTTTCACTTTCAGTGTGTTACAGTCTCTGCTTTGTCCTGAACCTCTGACACCACTTTCTATCTTTAGGACTGTATCACTGCACAACTTTCTTCAGACTCTGCGTCTCCAGTCAGGGGGAAAGAATCGGCGCCGACCACAGAGGGAAGAGTTTGAGCTGATGCAGCGATTTGCAGTTGGCCTCATGTCCCACAGCAGGGCCCAACTGCAGAGGTTTCGGTCATCCTCGACAGATGCTGTATTCAAGAAGCGGACTTTTGTCACAAAACACCTGGAAGGACTTTCTTACAATGACAAGAGCCCCGCACAGGTCCTTGAGGCATGCCACTGCATTTATGAGGCGAGTTTTACCCACGACAAGAACAGCACGGACAAGGGAGGCACACGGCTGCTGACTCACCTGGCAGCAAATCTTCCAGAACTCCTGACGTTCCATGGAGTCGCGCTCGGACTGCCGGATGTGTTCATTGTGCAGAAAGTTCTCAACGAGGCCGAAAGTGAAGGTAGAAGTTTCTGTTTGGATCTGACGGCCTCTGGGATACAGATCTGTGGACTAAAATCACTCGTGGGCCTCAGCAACATCAACACATATAGGTGAGGTATCCAACACAATGATCCTTTAGCTGCTTGCCTTTTGCCTGATGTTCACAGATGTTCGTTGCTGAAGTTTTCCTTCAATCACCTGTCAGATTTGGTCCATTTCACACAGGAATGCTTCGGCGACCAAAAAACACTGTTGTAATGGTGTGATCCCAACATATACTCTTAGCTCGGTGTTCATTTTTTTTTGTTTCTTATAATAATCCATCTGTGTGTCTTTTGGGTTTCATCTAGAGCATGCATTGCTGATGTCATCTCCCTTTGGAAGAAGCTTCAGCAAAACGGTGAAGAAAACCTCTTAAAAGCAGCAGTGTCCAAGCTCAAGATAGACCCTCTGAAAGCCACACAGGTGTGTCACATTGAGCATCTGGCGAAGCTTGTGGGTATACATCTGAACAGGAGGCTGCCGGACAGGTAACGCACCATTTTGGGATGTAAACGATCCACTGCCACATCTCCCTGTAAGTCCTTTCAAAAGCGTGGTGTGCTTACTTGCAGCTCAAGCCAATCAGAGCCCCTGCTTGCAGACGGAGTACCGGCAGTCAAAGAGCTGCGAAAGCTGGAGTTTGAGTGAGTAGCACTGACAACCAGTGTGCTGATGTGATCATATATAGCAAAGACAAAGAAGATGACAAAAGTGTTTTCTTTCCCACCAGACTTGGTCCAGAGAATGGACCCCTGGCTCACCCTAAGCTGTGGGAGCTCCTGCCAGGGCTTCAGAACCTGCAACATTTGGAGTAAGTGGACACTCCTGCATTTAGAGACTTCTTGCAACATTCACTTTACAAATAGTGATTTTATTTTAATCTGACATTTTCACTTTCTCTCTTTTAGCTTGGAGAACAGCAAGATCAGGGACGAAGGAGCAGAGAAACTGGCACACGTGTTAGTCTCTCTCTGTTCCCTGCAAGTACTCAAGTGAGTTGTTTCCTGCTGTCTAGTATAGTTTCAGTCATTCTGGGAGGAGTGCACCACTCTGAAGTCTCAACGGCCTTTAGATGTGATTTTGGTTTTCAGTTTACTTGTTTCTTTATCCCCACCAGTCTGTCACAGAACTGTATTGGGGACATTGGGGTTAAAAAAGTAGCGATCACACTGAAGGATCTGCCCAAACTCCATTGTTTGAGGTTTGTGATCTACATGCAGGCATGCACTTTTACACCAACACCCACAAATGTTGGACCCACGTAATTTCACTTCCCCCTCTGTTTGTTTTTCAGTCTGTGCAGTAATGTGATTTCTGACGAAGGTGCTGAGAGTTTAGCTGTTGCCCTCCCACACATGATGTCCCTCACTGACCTCGAGTAAGACTGCAAACCTTCACAATCGATTTTGTTTATTGCGTCCGATCGCATGTTAGTGTAAACCTGATTTATGGCACTCCTGTTATCACTGTATAACAACAAAAAAGGCTGTCAGTTACAGCAACACTAACTAAAATATTTTGTGTGATAAAACCATTGAGCTGTGATATTGTATCCAACCCATACAAATGGAATTCATTATCATATAATCGTATGTTACTCAAAGCTGATTTGTTGCTCTGCAGTTTGTGATTCACATGAGCTGTGCAGTGCAGTTGTGAGGGACTCCTTACTCATTCGATTTCTTGCTCTCTCATTCCTGTTTGACAGTCTGACGTATAACAAGCTAACAGATGTTGGAGCGCAGAGCTTGGCAGCCAGCCTCATAAACTGCACCAAAGTGAAGACGTTGAGGTAAGCTGTCAGGGTCAGCAAATGTCTTCATTGTTATGCCTATCTTTTGAACAAGTATGCTCATGTGTCTTCTAATGATAGGATGTGGAATCAGTGTATCCCCTATGGAGTTTTTGAGAGACTTCAGCAGCAGGACAACCGGATCCTTTGCCATTGAACCTCCAGCTATTCTGTTTGTCTGCCTATTGCCTCTTATTGCACTGAAAATGGACTAGATGTTTGAAAGTTTTTATTTCTTTTTAACTTTTTGTACAAAGTAATAAGTGGGGGGAAATCTGGTAGCTTTTTTTTTTTACCAGTTAATGCTCATAAGATGTAACACCACTACAAAGCAGTTGTGCGTCGAACAGCAGCGGGCAATGCTGCCTATGTATATTTGTAAATACATGACTTTATAAAGACCTCTTTCATTGTATAAGACTCTTCTTTTTGGGGCTCTGAGTTGTTCATCCCACACCAACAAGCACTGAAATCTAATGTTCCATGACCTTGATCAGTTTGTCATTTTCTGCTTTCTTGTTAACAACCATGTGTTTATTATTAAAAGTCTCTTTTCACTTCCTTTTCAGCAGGTTTCTGTTCTTCTTTCTGGTATATGCTCTTCTGCATAGATGTATTACTCTTGTGCATCAGTAGGCCTTAACAGTATGTGATGATGTGAATAAGACAAAGTGTGCACAAAAATTTCACTTTCAGGAGTTTTTTTCTCAGTCTAATGTCTGTGGTGACTTCTCATGGCCAAGCTTTACATCACATTTCAAACCTTTATAAGAGCGAACATCAGACTGTGACATTCTGTTGTGATCATGTTTACTTGTCATCCTTAGTTTGTGTGCACGATAATCAAAGTCAAACAGTGACAACAACAATCAAAAAAGAGGAATGATATCACATAACCAGTTTTTCTTGCTTTGGGTGGCACAGTAGTGATGTTGTTCGTATGATCCTACAGGGTGTGCTGTCGCTCTCTTGTGGCCGAAATGTGACACGACAGTAGCAGAGTGCGATCATTAAAAACTGATGAATTTACAAATTAGATTTCACCTGATTTCTACAGACGTGTGAAAGAATGAAGCCAAAAACTGGTGTTTACTTGAAGTTTATTTAGTACACGTTGGAAAATAAACTCTGATTTGATCCATAGCTTATTAGAGCATGTGCATGTCTGCAGAGGCAGATGTGGAGGAATGACAAGCACTAGGTAAAGGTTGTATGTTCACATGGTAATGATGTGAGCAGAGCTGATTGTTGACCTTTAGTAATAAAACAACTAACAAACAAAATGACTTTTTTAAACAGTTTGATTAATTACAGGAAGACTGTATTTCTGTATGACTTTAACTGCATACAGATACTTTTTTTTTGATGGATAGTAGCATCCTGAGCTTTAGCATCCAGCAGTTTTATGCAGTTCATATATTTACTTTTAACTGATAGACAAACTGAGTAATGCAAACAGATCCAAACCAAATAAATGTTCCCAAAAAATATTGCTTAGTGACGGCCTTAAGATGTAATTGACAAAACAGAGAGTTTGGCATCAACTTGGATTACACTCTAGTACAACTGTCTAAAAAAGTGTTTTTGCCACCAGACTATTGTTTTACATTCATATTTTTCTTTTTCATCAAGGCTTTTTTTCAGTTGATTTCAGAGTGTGACTGTGGATAAATTTCCTGGCTATATTTAGTGTGTCATTTGAGCTAACTAGGCAAAGTGTTGTTGAAAACAACACATGAGCCGTCACAGTGCAGAACAGCACAAACAACTCCATGAGCGGCTGCATCGACAAACGCAAAAGAGCTGAAAACGTTTAGTCTCTTCTGTTTCAGGTTGTTGACCGACAGTCTCAAACTAAACACAGAAATAAAACACAATTTGGAGAAAGTGTACTGTGTGTTATCAGAAAATACTGACGATTCCGAGACATCAAATCAATGTTTTGCTCAATAGTTCCTGGCTGACCGACTGCATCGTCCAGTACTTTAAAAGCGTGCATGTTCTTTAAATCTTCGTTGTCTCTTCACTGACACACTGCTGGGTTTTTTTCACCTCCATGACACTCAAACAACAGACACTGATGAAAAGACTTCCTGCATCTGTGAACGATTTCATTCATGCCAAGAGAATAGCTGCTTTAAATCTGTTCATTATTGCTGCTGCGAACACTCCATGGGTGGCTTTCTAAACAATTGTGAATTTAAAATAGAACAAAGCACAATGAAAGAGAATTTAACCAACTAAAAATGCATTGTAATAGAACACAATGTCATGCATCAAGCCTTACTTCTTGCAATCATAAAAAAACGTGCAACAAAGAAAAAATGGTGTCAAAAACTTGGGTCACTTTTTTATGAACTTTGACACATATGGCTGTAACTGATATCACTGTTCATTTTTTAAGGAAAAAAATTCACATGACCTCTTTTACTAATGTGTTGTAATTTCGAGAATCAGGATCAAGAAACTCAGAGATCATAATACTTCCTGTGAAAACAGTGAGGAGTGACAAAGCTCAGACTCTGCGTGCTTCTGATGAAGAAGTTCAGGTTTCTCCTACATCCTATAACATCACAGCCTCGGCCAACTGTCAGCATCACGTTGCACCCAGAGTTTCTAAATGTGCTCCTGAGAGAAAAAATGCAACCCTGAAGCATTTTTACAACATCGGCGACCTCAAAACAACTCTTCAAAACAAGCTTCAAGGCTTGAGCCTGCACAGCAGTGATGGATTATTGTTTGAAAACGCAGACATATTTTTCCAACTGTGTTGAGAAATGAGTTATAACGTTTGCAACATGCCTACTGCACTGTTTCTCTGCACACAGCGAACCCGAGACGTCTCACTGTGGAAACATCGTAACGTGACTGAAGTAGCAAATTCAGGGCATTTGCTGGAAGAGCTGTCCAACGGCTCCTCGGCAGTCTGGTTCATGGTTTATGGTGAGATTCCGGATCCTGTTGGCAGCTCACTTGACAGAAGATGTTGAACACAGTATACAATTCTGAGGACATTCATTCTTTTCATCCAAAGAAGACGGCTGTCTTCTCACTTTGAGGCACATTGTACCATGTCGTTTTGTCTCTGATTGAGCCAGGTGTGAAAATCAACTACCAGCACTGAGCCTGTGCTGTGTCCATCACATGGCAGTTTCTATCGAGTCCACTCCGACACTCAGCTTATCCAGTGCAAAATGTGTCTTGTGGGGAAGTCACTGATCGGTTGACCAGTGGTGGGGAATATGGTTCCCCGGCTACCTTGTTTTGAGCCTTGACAACCTGGGGGCAGAATGATGCAGAGTTGAATAGCACATTAGAACAATATGTTTGAACCCACACTTTGAAGACCGAGTTTCTAATGATGCTTACTTTATGAGGGACAAATCTCTGGCAGATGGTGGCTGCGCCAAAATCCACTGAGAAACATGTTGCTGTTCCATTGTTGACCCAGGGAGTGTCCCTCACTGTCCCGGGCTCCTGTGCTTCAGTGGCGCATGTCACTCCAGGTATCCCTCAAACACATCCAGCTCCGTGTCCGTGTCATAGGGGACAGAGGCCGGGTCGGACAGTACCCCGAGGTCCACCAGCGCCTGGTCCATGTCCTCGGGCAGAAATACTATCCCCACATTAAGGACAATGTACTCCATCAGGAATGCATAGTAGAGGATCAGGACGTTCACAAAGAAGAGGCCCAGATAAAACATATACGGGAGTTCGTCCAAGAGCGATTCCACCGAATCTAGTTGGGCATAAATTGGATGTGTCATAGAAGACCAGGATTGCAGCGGCTTGAGTTCGTGTCGGGCCTGTATGTGGTGGTGGGAAAGTTGCCGGGGGTCGCCGCTAAAGATCAGTCTCTGGTGAACGAGCTCGAGCGTCCATTTCGACTCGTCCAGACCTGTAACATTGACCGACTAGTTTATCTGAATGGTCCGGAGGAAAACGACATCAAAGCGCCTAAACTCGACAGCATTACGTTCATAGCTAATAATAACCGACATGCAGTATTAAAAGATCATGTTAGCTACCTCGACGGATTCTTCACATTGGTTCGTGAAATTCACGCCATGCCAGTTGGCTATGGCTAAAAACAGTAGCAGGCGATGCTCTCGAAAACAAACGCTAACTTATCCGCAAGCCCCAAACTGGTCTTTTCCTGCATGCACGTCGGTCGTCGGTTAAATAAAACATACAAAAATGTGCGACTGGCGTTGGTCGTCAAGGCTAAACGTTTCTCCTAACATTTCCACCACTGCATCAAAACAGTCCGGACCGGAGACCTCAACGCGACAACGGATGTCTCCAAAAATGATTGGCTAAACCGATGGACAGGCTCTGCAGTGATTGGCCATTAGAGCTTTCAATCAATGCTTCGGTTGCCTGGCAAATACATTTCGCCGGTTACATCCGTTCCAACTGTTTATACATCCACAACTTCTTATTATACATCCACAACTTCTTATTATGCATCCATGAAAATGTGAAGGACAGAAAATCACTGTCTTGTAGAAAAAAATATAACTCTCAGCACACTTTTATTTTCTAAAACTGTTACATAACGACCCTTCTCTCGCTGCCGTCGCCCCCATTACCCATGTCTAGTATAAAGTGCTATGAAAAAAATTGAACCCAGTTAAATTGTTGTAAAAATGTTTTTGCATGCAAACAATTATAAAACGCAACAACCGCTACAACCCAGGAAGTGACGTCATGTTCTCGCGTAAAGAGCGACTCGGGCGGGTGGCGTACTGGATCGCAGCAGTACCACTGACCTGATAGTGGTGGCTATCCGTACGGGAAAGTGGGTGTCATGAAGAGATGTAGCCGTTAACCTGAATAGAACAGCTAACCTGGCACAACAGCAGCCCCCTTTCAAATTGCAACCATGTTTGGGCGGTCACGGAGCTGGGTTGGTGGACAGGGGAAATCGAAAAACATCCACTCCTTGGACCATTTAAAGTGAGTAGTTAGCATTGGATAGGCTAATGTTAGCCAAATGTACCACCGGATGAAAATACTCAGTTGTTAGGCTAACATTACACAAGTGTAGTTGCCAAAGCGCAAAGGGGATCGCTTTCTATTTCTTTAAAGGTTTTATTGCGAATATGTGTCGGGGTTTTTTCGTATTTTGAATAAAGCGTGACAGCGTTTTGCTGTAGTGTAATGGCTTGTCGGTCATCTGTGAAGTACTTTGAACCACACTAAATTGCATCAAATGTGCTTGCATCTGACCTTATGTAAGCACCGCAAGAGGAGAAGTGTAGTTAATTACAACAAGTGGAAACACCTGTGTGGGCAGTTTATTACAAAAGCCAGATTAACAATTCCGAGGTGCGATTCGGGCAACGGGGGTGCACAGTCCAGTTGATGAGCACCACGTCTGTTGTGCAATTTAGTGGCACGTTATCTTTCAATAAAGGAAATGTAACAATCGTGCTTTTTGATTGTGACAGGCTTTCCGTTTTGACTGAAATGTTTGAAATGACTGCAGACCAAGTCACGCTATCAATTTAAGTCTTTTCACTGACTCTCCATGACTTCAAGTACAAAGTTTTGATTTGAGTTTAATGCGCTCTAGCAGGGATTATTGTGCTTGGTGTTTTTACCGGCTGAGAACCAAGAGCTTGTCAAAGACCCACAAGAATGCAAAGCAATATAAAGTTCATAATCTCACTGACAAGCATTCTTTAACAAATGTAGTTACACAATTATGTCAGTGTGCTTCATTTGATGCTTGATACACCTGAACTGACTGTGATTCTTTTCCGCTAACTTTTTTGTCCTCTTTGGACAGATATATGTACCATGTTCTAACCAAAAACACCACAGTGACTGACCACAACAGAAACCTTCTCGTGGAGACCATCCGCTCCATCACAGAGATCCTCATCTGGGGAGACCAAAATGACAGCTCTGTGTTCGAGTAAGTCTCACCCAGTTAGATTGTGAGAAGCTTATGCCAGTTCGTACCAAATCAACTGGTCAAGTAAAAGGTTTCAAGGCGACCCCTTTTGTTTTGATGCTCATTCAGAATCATTAGGTCAGGAATTGACATTTTCACTTGTTTGTGTCTGCACTCCTGGATGTGATCAGCTTCTTCTTGGAGAAGAACATGTTTGCATTCTTCTTGAACATCCTGCGCCAGAAGTCGGGGCGCTACGTGTGTGTCCAGCTCCTCCAGACCCTCAACATACTTTTTGAAAACATCAGCCATGAGACTTCACTATGTAAGTACTTTCACCTACAGTCACTTCATGAAACAGTGGCGATGCCCATCTGCTGCATGTGAGTTGTTTTTGCTCTTAAGGCAGAAAATGCAGCTGGTCACCTAATTCGACATCTGAAATTTTCAGATTGAATATGAGTGTTATTACTTTTCTTTAACTGAATTAGGAGCCAGTTATAGATTGTTATGACTCTATGTACCTGCAGTTTTACATTTTTGCATATTTTTTATGAATGCTTTACTGGCCTGACTTTGCTACCAGGGTAAGATGCAGGAATATTACACGTATGATACTTTCAAATGTTTTGGATGCACACAAATTGCAAAGCATGTAGGCGTGTGAATAGCCTCGGTTTGTATGTCAGTGTGTTGCCGGGCACAATGCCATGCGTTGTTAAAATATAGCATGTAGAGCAGGCTGACACTTTTCATTTTCCCCCTTGTTGCTAGGCAACCAAAGCCTTAACAGATGATATGTTATCAGCTTGTCAAATGAGCTGACATCTTAGAAGTGTCAGGTATTGTTGAGGTTTGGATACTTGTATTACAGACACAAGAGCTGTGATCATTGTTGAATGGAATGTAAGTTTTCCTGCTTTCAAAACTTAGTTTTTGTGGACACCAAAGGGTGTTTCGTAGAATATGGTTTTCGGCAGATTACTAAAATACTCTCTATCTGCTAAAATGAGTGTATTTGAACAAGTTTGAAACAGTCCTTTATTAAGGTGATCTCTTCTGTTTGCAGATTATCTCTTGTCAAACAACCACGTCAACTCCATCATTGTCCACAAGTTTGATTTCTCGGATGAGGAGATCATGGCTTACTACATCTCCTTCCTCAAGACCCTGTCGCTCAAGCTCAACAACCACACCGTGCACTTCTTCTACAATGAGGTGAGAGTTTGTGAGGTGAAGGTGTGGAGGTGAAGGGTGACACTTAGTTTCAACGCCTCTGTTGTGCATTTAGTCTGAAAGAGAAGGACATTGAATAAATCGGAGGGTTTGAAAAACTTGAGCATGAACTGAGTGTTGCTACGGAGGAGCTTTACGGCATATTTTTTGTCAACCACAACAATGACTGTTGTGCCTTATTCTCCTGTCAATAATAAATGCAACCAGTTGTAAAAGTAAGTTTACCATAAATTTCATTACTTCCTGCTTGACCTTTAGGTTTCTGTGGTTATTTAAGGCATGTTTCCTGTGTCAGACTATCAGCTTCCTGTGCAGATGGCTTGATTTCTCAGATCACTTTATGCGACGTATGAATTGTAAAGAAACATAGGTGACGATGTTTCTTGTTTCTCAGAAACAAAAATATTGTTGTTTATGTGCACATTAAGGCCCATAGTGTAAATTTTATTTTGAGGTTAACGTTCATGGCAATGTATGCTTCTGCTTGTAAACTCATTTTGATGTCAGATGATAAATTGTGATGTTTTTTTAACCCTTGTCTTTTCTACAGTATTTCTAGTCTTTTTTTTGAGCCTGTGTGTGCTGGGTAAAGTTATTGGTGTACTGTCAATGGTAGCTTTAGCCCTGAAACCAAAACCAGACCTGTTGTGTAGATCTGAAAGTGTAACTAAAATTTAAGAAGAAAAAAACAAACTTTGGCTATCTTATTGCATCAAATGTCAAGTGAGTCTGAAGGCAAATCAGACTTAACAGGCCACAGTTATTTTAATTTAAACCTTTTACTTCTCCTACAGATGGCGCCACTGGCGTGCTAAATTCTCTTTCAGATTTACACATGCCCAGTTTTCAAAAAAAAGTGTTGCCTAAATTCTTGGTTTGGCATTGGTGTCAGGGTCCTATTTCTTCATTTACTGTGACTCTCTGGGTGAATGTTTACAACTCTAAGTCTGTTGTTGCCAAGAGGTCGCAGTGACTGAGGAATATGTGGACGGAGATGCAGGCACTGATAGAGAGAGAGAGATGACCACAGGACCAAGAGTTGTTGCTTTATCATAGGCACAGCACTTAGCTGCCACATGCTGTGTTTGAGTTTGTTAGTTTATAGAAATATGAACTAGTGTTAGATTCTTGGATATCAAAGTCATTGTGGTTCAACTCATCAGTTACTGAAATAAATGCATGGCCCTATTAGTGTTTTCTTATATTAATGTAAAGCTTTTATTAACCTGGGGATTTTTTGGAGAGGAAATGTAGCACTCCAGTGTACTTTTCATTGATTTCTCGAGTAATGAAATGTCTTCAGAGGCGATGTCATCTTCCAAATGCAATGCTGCTCAGCATTCTGTTCTTCTAAGCTGCTTCATTTCTCTCTCTGTGGACCGAGTGTGGCGGTGCGATGCATTTGCCCTGCTCACCGGTGCCCCCTCTCTGTCTCCCACACACAGCACACTAATGACTTTGCCCTGTACACCGAGGCCATTAAGTTTTTCAACCACCCAGAAAGCATGGTCCGCATTGCAGTCCGCACCATCACACTGAATGTCTACAAAGGTGAGTACGAGGAATTCGCACGTGCACATGCTAACCTCGCAAAGGTGTGTGTACGCACACCGAAGCTCAGGATGCTGGGACCGCCGGCCGCCTTTCTTTCTCCTCTTCTTTTATTGCTGCTGCTTCTGGTGCATGGGCATGACGGTAACACTGTAACAAACGCTAATAAGCTTTTCACTCAGTTTAAAAATTTTGGGCTTCAGGCAAAGTTTTTTTTTTACTCGAAATGTTTTGGTGGAAATTAACTGAGGTTTTCTGCAGTTTCAGGTAATTGAAAAAGATTGATGTGGTAGAAAAGGGGCTGTTCACTTTGACGTTCCAAGTCTTAACACACGGTTAAAATCACTCAATCAAAGGAAACAGGTTAAAGTTTTACAGTTTTGTTCAAACATACATTTAATTTATGTAAATGCTCAACCTCCTTAGTAATCCTGACAAAAGTTCTCAGAATATCATGCAAAAATGACAAACATAGAAAGGTTTGAAAACAGAACCATGGTACGAGGAAGACCCATTTCAATCCTAACCCACTAACTGAAAAGTAAACTAACTAGTCATAAGTGAATCCACGCAACCTTGCATGGAAAGTTGTTGAACTTTACTCATCAGATGGACTCGAGTGTATTGATGCTGCGGTTTTGAAATAAATTTCCAATGTGCAGCTAAAAAACTAACAAGACATCGCCCACTGCTGTTTCCTCTGTGCTTCATGCTTTATAAGCTGCTTCTTTCCTTTGTCATTTCTCTGAGCTCCCATGTGACTGGTTATTCAAAGGAGAAGTTCTGCTGTAAATGTTGCAACTCTATATCATGATGAAGTCTTTGCAACACATCAACTCTGTCTTTTTCTCCGTCTCTGTGGTCTTGTCATGCATGGAGCAACGTTCCACTCCAACTTGGCTCTCTTGCGTCTTCCATGACATCCTGATTCTGCAACTCTCATCAGTTACTGCTCGTGCAACTGAATTTTTTTTTACCACAGAGCTCAAGTTACTTATGGAGTAACCCTACAGTGTGGGAAGATGTGTCATTGCTGCCCTGCCCATGGCCTAAGCTCTAGCAAGGAATCTTTCTATGGAGGAAGCATCAATTCATTGCAGAAATGCAGAATATTTTCTTTTTTCTTGTATTCACAACAAACTGGTGTATGTTTATTTTGGAACATAGAAGAGTAATAATGTTTTTTCCAAAATGGTTTTCAGAATCCTAAAAAGTCTTTGCAAATTCACGTCTGTAAATTCATCAACGCGAGTCCAAATGAATAACCTGGAATAGCTTTTCTCATATTGCTCATTTCTCTGTTTGATGCTTCCCATTGATTCCTTTTTGACATTCACTGCAACAAGTGACAACCTGGAAAAGGATTTTAATCTTCACAAGATAAATTCTATTTTGCAACACCACCGAGATGCTTCGTCTACTTTTCATTGTCGCAGTGTCAAACTCGGGAAAGTCCTGTGATAATTTGTGCTTCAGAGAAATTCCTTTATCCAAGTGTGTTGTTGTTTGCAGTATTTCTGTTAAGATACCTGCGGGGCCCTTTTCAACCTCCACCCCTCCACAGCCGCCCCTTTACTCACATTAACCCTGTGTCTGTTTCCCCCTCTCCCTCCTCTTCAACAACCACTCCTCCTCCTCCTCCTCCTCCTCCTCCTTGTCTCTCTCCCCCTCTCCCTCCTCCCTCTACGCGCTCCATCTGCCTAACTCCAGTTTCATGTAAGTTGGTTCCATTCATTCAGTCTTTATCCGAGGGCTGGGTTTACAAGCAACATGTTTACTTTATGTTGTTTTGCTGTTCGAGGTTCCTCAGACAGAGCATAGATGCAAAGCATTTGCAATTTTAAAAAAGGAATTATTGAAACTTTGTTTGTCAGTGAGAACTCATGATATTAAATGTCATGGCGAACAATTCAGAAGATTTTTTTGGAAGAGAATGACATGTTGTTGCCCAGCCCTGCTTGTAACTGAGGTGTTTTTTGATCCAAATGTATGGAGATGAGCATCTTTGCAATTGTTATACTTGTAAATCATCCTCTATCATCCACCTGCCCACATGCAGTGGAACCTGCATGCCGTTCTAATTTATTTTCTTGGGTTAATTGTCCTGCAGAGTTAATTTCAGCTGAACCCCAATGTTGGTTGTCATGATGGATTTGATAGTTTTGTTCACTGCCCCCCTTCTTTTGACATCTATTCTGTTTTTGGCCACCCATGATTTCATGTGTCTAAGTTTGAATTGTGAAACAAATTCACCGTCTGCCTTTCTTTGCATGTTGACTTGCAAGATGAGGAACTATCACTGCAGCCAAGCTGGTCACTAAAGTAACAGAATCATTCAAAAAATATTCCTAAATGCAGTGGTACAAATATTAGCTCTTTGTTCTGCACTTTGTTCTTTATTGTTTTTCCATTGTTCTTTTGACAATTATTACCAATTACCAATAGAAACGACAAGTTCGACCAGCTCTGCAAGCTTGCACAAATGTTTTTTGACTGCAAAGCTGAAGCCCAATATCATCTTACTCCTGTAGCATTACCAGGCTCACAGTAGAGATTGATTTCATGTCCTGCATTCCTATATATCACACCTACTGTTTGTTACCCTGAGTATGACTTGATCCCAAAAAATTGGGTGTATTATGTGAGCACTTGCCAGATTTGCCTCAAAGTGCTTGCAGGCTACAGAGGTCTGGAGGTCTTTTCTAACTCCTTTGATCTGTATACAAAATTGGCATCCAGCTATTTTACAAGACAATGCATATTTGTTTCTGCTCAAACACACTTAGCCTTTTCCTGGCTTGTTTCTTTAGTCAGTGCCTCTTCAGAAAGCACTGCTGGTGTCAAGCTTACATTACACGCTTGAAATAAGGAGACAAGATTTACTGGGAGAGATTGTTCATTTGCTTTTTTGGTTGAGCTCACCACAAACTTGCCTCTTGTTTCATTTTTTTAAGAGCAGATTTTCTTCTGAATTTCTCTGTACTTACTGTGGTTTGACTCGGTTTGTTTTTGTGTAACTGACGTGCTCTGCTCATCCTCTTGATTTCCTTTAATTCAAATAGTGTTTTTTGCTGATCATATTCAACTGTCTAAATCTGCTAATTCATTTGGAGACGTGTTTGTACATGTGACGTAATGCACACGTGCATTTGTGGCATGTGTGGTTGCTGCTCTGTAACGACTCCTCTTCCCAACTCTACTCTCTCCAGTGGACAACCAGCACATGCTGCACTACATTCGAGATAAGACGGCAGTCCCTTATTTCAGTAACTTGGTGTGGTTTATTGGCAGCCACGTCATTGAGCTCGACAAGTGTGTGCAGACAGATGAAGAGTAAGTGCATTCATGTCTTTGAGTGTCCTCACCTCTAGAGGGCAGTCATGTCTCAGAAGTGCAACATTTATCACCATGCACAAAATATCGCCATGCTTTGTTTACAAAACTGTTTAATTTGTGTTGCTCATTTTTTTCCTTATCTTTTTGCACTCCAGTAGTTTCAGAGGGAATTGGAAACAATTTTTGATACTTACTTCTATTACATTTGACTAAGCGAACCAAAGCCAAAGTGAACTCTGTAATTTGTGTTATTTTTTATGTTGCAGGCACAAAAATAGAGGAAAGTTAAGTGACCTGGTAGCAGAACATCTCGACCATCTTCACTACCTGAACGACATCCTCATCATTAACTGTGAATTCCTGAACGATGTTTTAACCGACCACCTCCTCAACCGTCTCTTCCTGCCCCTCTACGTCTACTCTTTGGTTATTCCTGAGACGGTATGTTAGCATGAGTGCTTTGCTGCATTTTTTGTGTGGATAAGATAGATATGTTGACATTGTCAGAATAAGGAGGCAGCTGAATAATGATCTAATGGAAATACACCTGCCAAACACTTACTGAGTACTGAGCACTCCCCCAAGTCACAGTCTTCTTACCTTGTAGCAGTGCAGATGTTTGCATGCATTTTCTTGCCTTTACTGCTCATTGGTTCCATTTCATTGGAGTGTTTCCCCTAAACGTTTTTCAAATTTGCTTGTTTATATGACTGTTATCAAACATTAGGGGACAGATTTTTGCTGCTATACAACAGTTCATAGCTAGTAGGAAATGACTAATACTGAGAATTATGTAAGCAGACACATTTTAGACCTACATTTTTCTAAGAAGGGGCTATCAAACCTTCTTCCTCTTCAGATCAAGGTCCTTATGCTTTCTCACTTTTGACACTTTTTGACACTTTTTATGTTTTGCCTATTTAATTCTCTTTATGTTATTTTAGTCTGAAGACCGTAAGATCAACCCTCAGGTGTCCCTCTACCTGCTGTCTCAAGTAAGCATCACATCCTTTACTAAAGTGCTAATACAGTTTATATACAGCCAACATATACTCATATACCTCATATGCATATGTGAATATAGATTTTATCACTTCAGTTTTCACATAGAAACTGGCTGAATAATTATATTTGAATCTGTCTGAACCAACTTTTTAAATGCTTTTGATGCTGCAGTGTTCTCTACGCAAAAGATTAAAAACAATCATAATACATTGGTAGCAATGATATCTGTTATGGTAACTTGTGATGAATGCCAGTTTTGTTCAAATTAAGAAACTGGACAAAGAAATGACTTAATTCTGTGTTTGCCAGGTGTTTCTGATCATCCACTATCAGCCCCTGGTCAATGCCCTGGCAGATGTTATCCTCAGTGGAGACCTGTCTGTCTTCACCCCACCGGCAGAGACACACAGCACACACAAAAACACGGTAACACACACACACACACACACACACACACACACACACACACACACACACACACACACACACACACACACACAC
>JAUESF010000064.1:7280126-7291738 GCA_032274765.1 Malacoctenus tetranemus
GTGTGTGTGTGTGTGTGTGTGTGTGTGTGTGTGTGTGTGTGTGTGTGTGTGTGTGTGCGTGCGTGTGCGTGTGTGTGTGTCATTTTTTTTCTCCCACATTGATAGCGTGTATCAGAAGGAAGTGGTGTTTGCTTTCTAACAGGATGTGATCAAAATGATTTTGCATGAAGCATTTACTGTAAGGCTCTGGTCTACCAGGTAGCCTGTAGCATATTTATATTGTTTGTTCAGTGAAACATTCAAGTCATGCTGCTGAGTCTTTCTCAGTGGTACTCAGTGTTTTATCTGCTCGTGTTGCACATGCAGGGAGAGAGTTTTCCTTTTTTTTTTTTTTTTACACCTTCATGACACAGACAACAGACTTTTTTGCCAATAATTGAATCATATAATGGCATGTTTATAATAGAGTATAATACATAATATAATATATACGCATGTTGAGCACATATTATTTTCACATTCAGGCTTTCACATTCAGACTCCACACCCTCATCCTTTTGCCTCCTTCTCGTCACTCTGCTCTCTGCAGGCCAGTGCAGGAGGTGTGCGTCGCTTCGTCAAGCCCCCTGAATCTCTGGAGCGCTCCCTGGAACTGTCCCGCCACCGTGGTCGCAAGAGAACGCAGAAGAGGCCAAATTACAAGAATCTTGGCGAGGAGGAGGATGAGGAAAGGACAGGTGGAAGCAGCAGCAGTGGAGGAGGACTAGAGGAGGGCTGGGACGATGACAGCAGCAGAGGAGAGAGGGAGGGATGCCGAGAGAGGGAGAAGGGAAAAGGTACAGAGGGAGTTGGAGGAGGAGGAGGAGGTGGGAGTTCTAAGGGAAGCAGAGCGAGTGGTGAGACAGCGGAAGGTGAGTTTGTGTCTCGTTGGACACAGCAGTGCAGGACTGTGTTTGTGTTTCTTTTACTCTTGTCTCCAGCAAGATGTGGTCTCCTTCGGTTACACTGCAGTTATCACAGCAGCAGCTTGGATCTCTGACCTGAAAAGAGAGAAACTCATAACAAGAAATGGAAGAGCTCCAACAAAATGTTTATTTCTATTCTTATCAGCATTTATAACTAAATTTATCCCTCTCGGATGCATTCATTTTGAGCAACAGAATAAAGGTTCACATGCTTCTGGAGAAAAACCTCTAAACATGTAATGTGTGGCCTCATCATTGATTAATCAATGCTTTGAAGACTCTTTAATGTCTTCATGAAGCAACAAAACTGAAATAGTTTGAAATTGGAAAAGTGACAGAAAACAAAACGATAAGTATTCTCAAATTACTTTTGTCTGGTTTTCCTGATGAGGCCTTCATCTTTCTACCCATTTCCCTGTTTGGCACCTTTTAAGTTTTCCCATAATTATCATGGCATCTACCTGTCACGTGTTCAAAACGATCTCCATGGCCAAATGTCCATCTCCCCAGTGACACACCATCCATCCTGTGCTCCTCACCTCTCCGCCTGTCTCTCACTCCTGCTCTATGTGTGCATGTGTGTTTGAATAGTAGATTAAGATTTGACTGTTTGAAGCGATTTCTTTATGTTTACACAGTAGACTCTGTTTGCAGTGGTTTTGGTGCAACACTGCTCAGACCTCTGCACTTTCACAAGCTAAAAAATCAGTAGGGATATCCACACAAATATTAAAGTATATCAACACAATTTAAGGTGGAAGAAATAAAGATGTGATGTGAAGCTGGTCAGCATGAGCAGGTAATTTAGCCTCCACTTTGCTGCCTGTTTAACCTGTTGTGTCCTCAATACAAAGAGGGATGACTGACAAATCTTTATCTCTTTCATTATCACCTATTTGAACTGTGAATGATGAGAAGGAATCGCATCAGACAAGACACTTATAATCATCAGAGACAATTTTCCATCGTAGCTGTGGTGTGTGTTGATCGTGTGATGTCAGTGATTTGTATTTTTGGAATCGGTGTCATGTTTTACAACTTTTATGCAAGTACAAAGTGTGTTTACTCACAGAAATAGAGATGGTGGTGATGGAGAAATGTAAAGTGTCCGAGCTGACGGAGCAGAACATCACTGATGAAGAGAAGACTGCTGCAGCCACTCGCACACACACACAGAGAAGCAGGTAGAAACTTGTGCATATTTGGATTCTAAAAGCCTAGAAATGTACTGAAAGTTTCCCAGAATAATGCTGTTCTATTGTACTCCTTCAGGCCATTCTTAGACATGGTATACAGTGCCCTGGACTGCACCGATGACGACTACCATGCCCTGTTTGTCCTCTGTCTACTTTATGCTGTATCTCACAGCAAAGGTGGGTGCTTTGCCTTTTTGCACAGTTTTTTATTATTATTTGCACAACTTTTAGGCTTCTGTGTTGTTGTATTTTTCCAGTGCTTCTATTGCACTTTCATGTTGTTGTTTTTTTAAACCCAGTAAGAAGCTGCCCCAAAAATATTCTGAGATAAAACTCTAAACTGTTCCTTTTTTGCTTTCTTTGGATTGACACTTGAAGTTTTAACAAAACAAACAAGCAAAGCTCACTTTTGCACTGCATGACCTGGGTCACTCAGTAATTTCTCAGTTGACAGCATGAGAAAGGATTTTGTTGTTTTTCAGCCATATTTTCACAATGAGACAGGAGAGGTTTGTGGGAAAACATTAATAAAGGCTTTGGACTTGTGCAAGAAACACTGAAAACTGAGGATTACGAAAGTCTTCAGTAAAGAATTGTGTGACCCAGTGTCAGAAAATGATGTATTAGGTGATGGTCTCTCTGGCAAAAACTCTTGTTTCCCAAGAGGAAGCAAATTAGTTTCTTCTCAGTTTTAAAATAATTTAGACATTTTACTTCATAGTTGCTGCCAAGGATACAACACTGATATTTCAAATTTGTTAAAATTACATGTGCCAGTCATTGTGAGATGGACTGTACGTTAAATATGGACTTTGATTCAATGTCAGAGGTTGTTGTTTAGTTTTTAATGGTTCTTTCAACCGACAGGCATAAACTGTGACCTTCTTGAGCGGCTGCAGTTGCCAGTTCCAGACCAAGAGAGGAGCTCGTATAGTCTTGTTCTTGTCGAAAGACTGATCAGAGTTATGAACCAGGCAGCACAGCCAGGTGACCACACACACACACACACACACACACACACACACACACACACACACACACACACACACACACACAATTGTTGTTTTTCATATTGACATGTCCTGCCCTTAGAAATTATTCATATTTCTTTTGTTGCTTGTGCATAGATGGTAAAGTACGTCTTGCCACACTTGAGCTGAGCTGCCTGTTGTTAAAACAGTCTGTGCTGTCTGGAAGTCACTGCATCATTAAAGACGTACATCTGGCCTGCCTGGAGGTGAGTTCAGTGTAGTCTTTCAACTCTAAGCTCCTCTCACATGTACATATCTGTCAGCATGTACATACCTGTGTGCACCAGGTTATTGCATGTGATAAGTTCAGGGAAGTGTGAGCTGTTCAGACACACTGAAAGCTCAACATCTCAGGATTCATCAGAGCAAAACAAAGCTTTTTCATGTATTCTTGTAAATTGCTCTCCAGTTTCCCCATAAGCAGAAGTTTATGTTCATGACCCATAGCATTTTTCAAGAAAAGGGTGTCCTTTCCACTGCACTTTTTCTTCATTTCTACCTGCTGACTCTTCTTACGCCCTTCCCCTTTTCTTCCTGGCAGTATCTGACTTGCTCAACATTTGTCTGACCATGTGGAATTATTTAATTTTCATCTGGAAAAATACTTTCCTCTTAATTTCATTATTTTGTTTTTCCTGCCCTTCCCCAGACAGTCAGGGCAGGGAAACATTGTTTGTGGTTAATAAATCTATATATTCATTTTCTCTGACAAACATAGTGTTTGAAAGTTTACACCAATGATGGTTGATAAGTATTTTGTGTGTGCCTCCTCAATTATGCCTTTTTATGATTACAGGGAGCCAGAGAAGAAAGCTTACATTTACTGCGGAGATTCTACAAAGTGAGTGTTCACACTACCGACAACAGAAAAACACCATAAACCTGCAACAGTATGACTATCATATCATGCAAAATATTTGGCAAAAAGCAAATTTGCTTTTTCATGACTTGGAAGCTATGCAGAAGTGGGCAGTGAGCCATTAGGAATATCAAACTAACAATCTTGAAAGAACAGAACGGGAACAAATGAATGTACAATCTTATTGAAGATAAAATAGAAAGAATGAAAGCATTTCCAATCCTAAACTTTGCTGTGCAGGAAGGCAGAGAGCAACGTGTGCTTTCTGTTTCATTGTGATTGGTAATGGAGATAAGTTTTGGAATCAGTCGAAGGACTGATTCTGTGTTTTTTTTTAACTGACTCCATTGTGTCATTATTTTCAGTTAGTGTGCATCTTTGAAAAATATCGCATTTGCTTTTGTAGGAAGAATCGGTTTCACTTCTGATTCAATGGGACAAAGGGAAAAAAAACTACAAGTCCAATATAGTTTGCTAATTGTTCCTATTTTGATGTTTTGTCTTTCCTATGATATGATATTTGGCTTTTAGAGGAATCCTCTGAATCTGAAAATATCCTGAAGCCATTGATGCAAGTTTTGAGAGACAATCGTGGACAAAACCAAAACTTGCCCGTGGGGGTTGGGGGGAGGTTCTAGCCGAGTCAGTGGTTCAATAAACACAATAAACTCCTGGCTTATCGTGGTCCCACACGCTCACATGGTCCTCAATGCATGTCCAAACAAACTGTCCTTTCTGGTTTGTGTCATTTTTGTTTCGCTTCGAACAAATTCCTCCCCCGGTCCCGTGACCACATATGATTATGTGGGTGACAGAACAGAGAGAGAGGATGGACTCGGTGCAGTGATCTCATGATCACCTTTTGTTGATTGACAGTTTTGCTGCCTCCCCCACATCAAAATCTGGTCATTGTTCGCTTTATGTTCAACAATAACAGCAACACACCACTCTTTCAACTGACATTCAATCTTACTGCATTGACAGGGAGAAGAGATCTTTCTGGACATGTTCGAAGATGAATACAGGAGCATGACGGTTGGTCAGCCCTCACTTGACATGACTGGAGCTGATCGTGTGTAAAGTTGTTCTTTTTCATGTGTTTTTATCTATTTATGTGTTGCAGAGTAAACCTCTGAATGTGGAGTACCTAATGATGGATGCCTCCATCCTGCTGCCGCCCACCGGCACCCCTCTGACCGGGATCGACTTTGTCAAGAGGCTGCCGTGTGGAGATGTAGAGAAGACACGCAGGGTGCGTTCAGCCTCTCACTCAGACTCGGTGTAACCTTGGTGCACCTTTAGTGATTCCAATGAAATCAGGACACAGTGATGAACACATATGGATTCGTATGTAAACATGGGAAAAACATACAGTGTAACATTACAAGCAGCAATACCCCGTGGATCCATTCTGTACCAGAAACAACAATTTTGCTTCAGAGAAAAGGCAAGAGAGCAAAATGTGTTCACCTTCTTCTGAAATGATGACAGTGTCTCACCTGTTTTCTGGGAAGCTTTTTTTCTGTGCTGTGTTTTTATCCAGAGCTGTCAGCATCTGACAGGATCATTTTTTAATGCCTTATATCTCTGTGCGTGTTTGTGCGTCTCCTCTCCACCCTCAGGCGATTCGGGTGTTCTTTATGCTGCGGTCTTTATCGCTTCAGCTTCAGGGGGAGCCTGAAACCCAACTCCCTCTGACCAGATCGGAAGACCTCATCAAGACCGATGATGTCCTGGACCTTAGTAAGACACACACAGGCGTTCTGCACACTGTCACACCACACGATACGCTTTGGCTGTTTGTCCTGCTTTCACGCAAAACATCAAAAACAAACCAGTGGTTTATGACAGGACAATACAATAAACCTAAATAAGGGCGATTAGTCTGGTCAAAGTGTGACACTGAAAATCTACTGGAAGACATATGGAGGAATGTTGTCTGAGCTACAAGAGAAGGACCAGATGACAAACGACATAATGTAATGTACATAATGTATAATGTCAAATTTAGCAGACATGAGCACGTTTAAAACAATTTAATACATGAACTTGGGAACATTCACTCATATGAGCGTTTGGAAATCTAATTGCATCTGTACACACAGATTGACCTACAGTCTCATCTCATCTCCTGCTGTGCCTGCATTTGTACACAGTGTTGTAGAAACGTGGATGTGGTTAGTTTTGGTATGGATGATGTCACAAATACAACTACACTTGCGTCTCTGCAGCGATGACACATCACACACACAGTGCGCTAACTTTGCAGTTCCTTATTGTGACATTTTTGGACATTTGAATGAAGTCTAATCACGTCAAGATGCAAAGTTTGACAGGATGAATTAATCTGGACCTCCCAACAAACAGCTGTTTGAGCTGTCTGGAAACAGGCTGTTAAAGAAAGGAAACGTTTGAGTATGACCTTAACATCATGTTATAAGACTTTACTCATTCATAACAGGAGTCATTGTGCTTGTGATGAGTCATCAAACTAAATTGTAAGTGTATACAGACATAAATACATTTTCTGTAAATACCCCCTCATTTTCTCTTTTGAAGGCTCAAATTACGACAGTTTGTGGTGCTTGATGAAAAAAGAGATTGTGAGAAATGTTTAAGTAAGAAAAAATAAACTAAAAAACGATGACTGCAAGAAGGGAACTTGCTGAAAAAATGATTAACAGGTCAGTTCCATGTCAGTGCAGTTCATTGTTCTTTTGCAATAACCAAAGAAATATTCTTTGGAAATCAGGGGTCACTTTAAGACAAGGCAGGAAACATTACATCTGTGCTCTGTTCACAGATATGTCTAAAACTGGGCGTTAAAGCTGAGTACCACCTTCTATGAACCAGTCATTTACAGATAGGTGGTTCCCTGAGCTGGATTTGATGTACATGAAAAGATGAGAAAGTCATCTGCACCTCAAAAGTGTTTGGACGTTCAGGAGTTTTCGTTGTTTTTTTAATTCAGTTGAAAGCTGAGATTTGGAAATGTCCCATATTTTCTTTGGTCATTTGTCCTTCAGTATCTCTTTGTGTCATATAAGAATGAGAGGTGATCTCCACAGCTGCAGGTACTTTTCACCACTTTCTATTTCAGTAGGAACATCCGAGTTCCTGGCAACCCCCTTTGATCTTTTTTTTAGACCACTTGTATTCTTCCTGCGAAATACACTTTAGATGTTAATAAAGAATATCTATTTTCCATATTAAACACAATACTCCAATGCATCAATTCAGGCCCATACCACTTTGAATGTGGGCTGGTTAAAAAAAAAAACCTTGAGAGTGGAAACCACATGATGCCAACATAAGGAACAAAAGACATGTAAGAGACTGTGCAAACGGCAGATGAAGACTAGTTGTGGGATTGTACGTTAGCCTGACCTTCCAGTTGCGTTATTATATTCAGTCCCATTTATGTTCAAACCAAAACTTGTGGTGTCAAATTAGGTCATCTCCTGGTCCACGTATGTTGTTTTGTGCTGCAGTCAGTTTGTTAGTGAATTCAAAAGGAGACGCCGACACGTGGGCTTATCTTTTCTGCAAGCTCCTCTGAGACGTGTGGGAGCACAACACCCTCTCTGCCCTTATAATGCACCTCGCAGCCTCTTCCTTTTGACTGACTGTGACGTGATATGTCTGCAAGATATTTTAATGAAACCTGACGCTGTGTGTGTGTGTGTGCGTGTGTGTGTGTGTGTGTGTGTAATGAATTGTCTGCACTAACTAAAGTCTCTCATTTTCAAAAGCGAATTTTTCTTTCATTCATCATGTGATTTTATCTCTCTCAGATAACAGTGACCTAATAGCCTGTATGGTCGTCAGTAAAGATGGCGGTCAGGCCCAGAGGTTTCTGGCTGTGGACGTGTACCAGATGAGTCTGGTCGAGCCGGAAACTAAGCGACTCGGATGGGGTGTCGTCAAGTTTGCTGGCCTCCTGCAGGTACAAACAAAACACAAGTGAATGAATATTTAGTTGTTGAAGCATTTTTACTTGTTTTTTTGCATTCAATTTTATATTGAAACTATTTCCAAGTGTGTGTTTTTTCCCCCAAATTTCGTCACTTCCAGGTTACCGCAATATAAAGTTTCTTTCTTGGTTTTTGGTGAAAGTCGGAATTTTTGTGAGAATCCTATTGACCAAACTTTATCTGTGTGTCAGCTTGTCAGAAATGTTAAGGTCACATCCTATTTACTCATGTTTCGTTGCAACTGACACCCATGTCATCACCCAAACCGTTTTACATCTGCATCCTCCTCCGCCTCTGTCTGTTGTCTGTCAAACAGTCTGACACTCTCCCTCTCCACTTTGTCACCTCCACTTGCCTTTTCTAACAGGACATGCAGGTGTCTGGTGTTGAAGACGACAGCCGTGCGTTAAACATTGTTATTCACAAGCCCAGCTCCAACCCCCACGCCAAGCCCCTGCCCATCCTGCAGGCCAACTTCATCTTCGCTGACCACATCCGCTGCATAATCGCCAAGCAGAGGCTCGCCAAAGGTCGCATCCAGGCGCGACGCATGAAAATGCAGAGGATTGCAGGTGTGTAAACAAGAAGCTTTGAAGCTTGGCTAAAGAATGGAAACAAGTTCAGAATTTACACAACAAAAAACTTTCTGGGATTCATCTCTAAACAGAAGTGCAAGCGCAGTGAACATATGACCAGCGACACACAGCTGTTATGAAAGATTCCATCCTCAGCAAGAAGAAAACTATTCGTTGAAGTCTAAAAATGTTTCCTGAAAAAGTCCAACCTCAAACGCGCTTAATGTCAATGTCCAGTCAAACAGAAGTGATCAGTGTTCCATTCATGAAATGTCATGATGAGGCATTTCCCTGCCTGAACTGATGACTGACGTTGATTAAGAAAGGCAATTCTTCCTCTTTCATTTGTGAGCAGTCAGTTTGAAACTCAATGACATCATTTCTTAAATTTCCTCTTTAAATAGCTACTCATTGATAATCGGTTACCAAAATTAGGTAGTATCTATGTGTGTGTGTACATTCACACAGAAGTTCAGTTCGTTGATACTGTGAATATTTGTGGAGTTACCCAACAGTTGGTTGGACTTCCCCTCCTGATTCCCCTTCGTCTATAAAGTTACACACAAAACTATTCGCATAGTGAGGGATTCTTGCCAAAGTTAAACTCAAAATAGCCACAGTAGATATGAACAGTGTTACTTCATTGTCCAAATAGGGACACAACCATACTTTAATACCAGAGAATAATTTCTGAATGTGAAACTGTACCAAAAGGTGGTTTTAAATCTCGACGTCTCCTCCTCCTCCTCTCTCTATTGCAGCTCTGTTAGACCTGCCTGTGCAGCCCAGTGCGACCGAGGTGTTGGGATTCGGTCAGACGGCAAACGCCTCACCGAGCGGCCTGCCTTTCCGCTTCTACGAGCAGTCGAGACGAGCACCCAATGATCCCACTGCCAACAGATCGGTGTTTGCCTCTGTTGATAAAGTACCAGGTGACGCACAGATATACTCAGTGGTTCTATGCGCTCATGATTCAAGAAGACATGTTGACTTGAGTGCTCATAAAAACATCAGAAATCAACTTTCTGATTTATTAAACATAAGTCCTTTTGAAAGGTAAAAAGTAATTATAAGTGAAGCAACAGTTGAGTTACTAAGTGATAACTGCAGAGTCTGACACATTCGTAATGACACCTTTACCTTGAGGATTCTCTGTAAATGGTGCTAGCTGATCCCCACACGGGTCACTTCTGTGCCAAGTGTTGTTATGAGGTGTCATTTAAGAGAAAGATGAAACTGATAGGGCGACTGAGAAAGCTGTTGGAGTCACATCTGCTGGACTGAAAACTAAATGTGAACAAGGTGCACCCGCCCGAGTCATCAGGAGGAAACCGAACTCGTAGCTCTTCACAGAACTCAGTGTCTCAATTACTCTAACTTCAGATTATTGAGGGGGAAAAGCACAAGGCTTTATTCTAAGACTGATCCGATCAAACTCGCAGTGGTAACGCACCCGATGTTTGTATGTGTGTGTCTTGTCTGTTGCACTGTCTCTAGGTTTCGCAGTGGCTCACTGTGTGCCACAGCACAGCCCCTCCCCCCTCTCCTCTCCCTCACCTCCCTCCAGTGGGAGTGGGAGCACAGGAAGATGTGACTCTGTTACTGCAAGCACTATATCAGCTCAGAGCCCCACAGGTAGCGCACAGACACACACATACAGTGCATCCACTGGCAGAAACACACTCATGCAAGGGAGCACGCATGGCTAACACGCCTCCTCTGGACAATATTGTGCTTTTGCAATTTTGACTAGTTGCCCATAACTAGGACATTATGCTGCAGGGGGACTACAGAGTACACGTGGCATATTAGGGTTCATCGGAACAGTGAAGGATGCTGAGGTGGTGAAAGGTCAGATGGGATGTCTGCGATGTTAGAGATGAGTTTGCTGTTAACTGTCAGGTTTCTAAGGTGTCCTGTCCTAAGAAGGAAGACACAGGGTAGCACATTTTTTCATTGACGCAATGAATGTGCTTCATGGGTGCTTTGACACCTACTCTTTAGAGTCTAGTCATTGGGTGCAGCTGTAACACTGGTGCATATATGTTAAACCCACAAAAAGCAGCCTGTGAAGCACAGTTCAGAGGGGGTGAGGAGGCAGATGGTGCTCACAGCCTCAGTGAGGCCGGTGAAAGTGCAACTTAGAGGCAGACATGAAGAGGAGCAATTGTAGCAACTCTTTAACTTCAGTTGTATCAATCTCTATCAATATTAAGAATATTGCCTCATCCTATCTCTCACAAATAAAGCTGGTTATAACGTCCAGTCGTATCTTTAATTGAGACATTTGATATCTAGTTTCAGATAAAGGAACCCTGTGTGTTCCTCTGAGTTCAACCTTTCTCACTCGCTCCTCCCCCTGTACAGATGATAGCACCTTTCTGGAGCACACCCCGCCTTCGTCTTCAGGTGGAGAAGGTGAAGGAGGAGGTGCAGAAGTAACTGTCGTCTCCTCTGCTCCCTCAACCCCCGCGTTGGCTCCAAGCCTCACCCCAGCCTCCCAGCCCACCATCTCCCTCCTCACAGACAGCAGCACAGACTCCCTGAGCGTGGAGTCGCTCACGCTGTTGCCCCCCGCCGACTCACCACACCTACATCCATGCACTGGCCACATCCTAGCAGCTCACTCCCTCCAAAGACCAGATGCCTCCATCATTGAAGAGGAAGAGGAGAAAGAGGGAAGAGACGAGCAAAAGCCAGAGGAGGAGTTGCAGGAGGAAGCAGAGTCCCCATTGGACGAGACGGAGACGGATGCGACAGTCAAGGAGGAAACCACTGAGACGACCGAGATGGTCACACCTACTGATGAGGCGGCAGAGGAGATGGAAGGTAAAGAGGCGCCTGGAGAGGCCGACACAGACAACACGACAGCAGCAGAGTCTGAAGAAAAGAGTGAAGATGCAGAGATGAACACTGAGACACCAGACTCACCAGAACTGGATTAACAGACATGCACTCATTCTCATTCATGCACCTGTCACTTGCAGTCTCTCTTTCTCTCCCACACACACACACACACACACACACACACACACACACACACACACACACACACACACACACACACACACA
>JAUESF010000064.1:7340966-7350966 GCA_032274765.1 Malacoctenus tetranemus
ACACACACACACACACACACACACACACACACACACACACACACACACACACACACACACACACACACACACGAACAGCTTTCAGGGAAAAGTCAAAGAGAAAGAAAGTCACAGACAGACAAAGATTTGACTCCGGTAACATGAGCTGCGTGCCTCCGTTTCACCTCATCAACAATCACACACATACACACTAATAAATAATGCATGTTGTATGTATGCACACTCACGCACACACAGACACACAAAGTCACACACGGCATCAGGAATTTAAGCAACAGAAACCCATTTTGGCGGAGACTTTCTTTTTTTTTTTACAGCGCCGTCACATTTGCAGCCTGTTGCAACACATTTCACCCTTCATCTCCATCAATGACATCAGGACGAGCAGATTCTGTCCAATGTCTCTCATTAGCCTCACTGCACCTTGGATTGATTTGAATAGATTTTCCTCCTGACTGAGAACAAAGCGGCGTGCACGACACATTTCAAACACCAGTCCAGTCGTTTTCCAGGTGCACCGTGCAAATCTTCAAAACAAACCCCAAACACCTGGGCTAAACTTTCTATTTTCGAATCTTCAGGCACATTTCCCTGCTTCCATTCATCCTTTTTCAACACTAATGTTTTTATAATATGCGCCAAAATATTTGGACACTTGGGTGTAGACGGCAGCAGAGAGAAAGTGAGGGAGGGAGAGAGAACAAGATTAATCTCTCAAGGCTTTGAGAGTGTTGCCTTCAGCGTGCTCAGCTGCTCACAAATACCTCCCCTACTCCTCTGTGTGTTTGTGCGAGACAACAGATGGAGACAGAAACAGCCTTTTATCCATTGATGAGTCGAGAACCGCACGGGTGGAATCACACACATGCGCCAAACACTCGGGTCCCGGCAGCACAGGAAGCAGCACAAAAGCAGGATGCTTCACCTTGTCAATTTTTAAGACCCAGCTGAGGAGAAATGGCCGCGCGGCGAGCTTCAGCGTGGATGAGCAATTTAAGATGAGATCAGATAAGATACGGCACCTTCTGAGTGTGCAGGTATTCTCCTAATGTATTAGGAGCTTTTCAAACTGCAGCATGGCCTAACAAAGTAGAAATGTATTCTAATGGAAGTTTTTATTCGACAGGAAAAGGACGGAGGAGAACGACAAGATCGAGGCGGGGAATAAATTGAGATTGTCAGAAATGAAGTGCAGAGTGTGTAGAGGACGGAGACAGCCCCGTGGTGATAGACATGAATAAATGGATAGTCAGGCCAAATTCATAAAGATGAAGTTTGAAAATGAATTATTATGGAGGGCGAGAAATTCTACGAAAAACTTTCAGAGTAAGTGGGAGAGTCTGGCTGAAGGACAGAACGGAGGGAAGTGTTGGCAGCCGTGATTGAATAGAGTGGCAGACTCACACGGAGGTCGTATTTATTATTGAAAATGTGACATGGAGTGTAAAGTACCTACACAGGATAAATGGGAAAGAATGAGAGAGGCACAGGAACCTTAACCTTTACGGCACTTCGACTCTCAAAGATACTGGATGGGGCTTAAAAGCAGCTTTTTGCTCAAGTGCGGCTCGATTATTGGTTCATTTAAAACAATGAACATTCAACACGTGTCACTGTGTAAAAGCTGCATTTAATAGTCATGTTTCACACATCTCTCACACTGTTCAGTGAACCTTAATGACACGACCGGTGCTGGGAGTGAACTGGAAGGACAATGACCTTGTCTGGTTATTCCTCAATGTGACAGCTTTGAAGTACACCACTTTCAGCCTCAGTATTTGTTTGTAGTTTGCTGTAAATGAGCAATATTTTGTGTGTTTATCACCAACTTTTTTTCGTTTTGCTTGGATGAAATTAATGTAAATGTATTTCCAAATGGGACCAGATGGCTTTATATCATCAGTTCCCTCATCATCCATCTCTTCATGCATTTTTTATGCCACTTTAGCGCCGCTGCCGATAGGAGTTGATTTAGCCCAGCAAGCAGCAGGCAAACGGCTGGCTACATCCTGGACAGTCCATCTCAGGGCTCACACAGAAGGACCAACAACACAGAAGGACCAACACCACAGAAGGACCAACAACACAGAATTACAAACACATGCAGCCAAATTAGCAGCACCATTTTCCCCTCGTGAGAACCTGTAGAATAAAGGTCACAAAGCAGAAACATACAAAAGAATTTTTCCGAATGAAACATTTAGGAAGCTCAGACAAGCAAGAGTTGTGTAACGACCTTCAAAATGAAATTCAGCTTTCCTGTGTGATGATGCCCCCGTCTTCTCTCCCCTCTATACAGAGGGCCAAAATCGGCCCGGGTAAAAACACGGAGGGCAAGTCGGCCAATGCTGCATCTCGGTTCGACTCCAACGGCAACCAGGACCGCATGAAATTGTCTGACTTCAACTTCCTGATGGTGCTGGGCAAAGGGAGCTTCGGCAAAGTGAGTACACAACATTTTATGTGTGTGGATGAACCTTTGTTTTTTAATAACATGTCACACAGGTTCACTCGAGTCACACTGGTCACAGACTGTCCTGGAAGTCCAGAGTCGCCTCATACTAACTGACAGAAGCTGCTGGTTGTACCAGATGGGATGAAACTTATACTGCCACCCTGACACGCTCATAAATTTAAAAAAAAAATCAAGTTGTGCTTTTAACCTTGGTGAAAAGTAACACACGAATAAAGGTTACAGCTAAACCTGCAGGCATCTCTTTAAAGCTCTTTAGCAGCAGCTCTGTTTTCACATCCATCCTCCTGACGGCACGTCACATATTAATATACTCACCTCACAATTCATAGAGGAAACCCAATTCCTGCATCATTCATTATCCCGCATAAACAAGTAAACAAACACGTCCACATTAGTCACCGTGCTGAGGCTTTATTGGTGATGTATGCTTTCATTGAAGTCTGTATAAGCAATATTTTTTGTTTGTATGACTGAGCGATCTCGCTGTGATTCTGTAAGCAGAGCTCAGAGGAAAGAAAAGTGAAAAAATGGACGGAGCAAATAGTACAGATAGAAAGGAATTAGAGGAGATGAAGCACAGGTAGACAAAGATAGATGAAGTGAAAGAGGTGGAGAGGATGACATGGCAAGTAGAGAGAGTGATGAAAGGAGAGGAAGACAGAGATGTGAGGCATGGTGACAGGGCTGACATGAATGAATCGAGGGAGAGGTAAAAGCGTCAGACTGAATGAGAAGCGGGAGAATGACAAAGGAGGGGGGAACCTTGGAGAGGGAGGACTGACAGGAATGAATGAAATTCGAGGCAAGAAACAGAACGGACGGAGGGATGTGGTGAAAGAGAGCGACAGGAAGCGAGAGGAAAAAAATGAGCTGAAGATTAGTGGAGCAGGTTGGATGGAGAGAGAGAGGGAGAGAGAGAGAGAGAGAGAGAGAGAGAGAGAGAGCGAGAGCATTGTCTGTGCATCAGACCTGTATGCTGGCTCCCTGTTTCCATGGTAACGGGCATTTAAAGCTACACTGATGCGTCATTGTGGAGAACCGGAGTGGAGACTCGATCATTACTGGAATACCCAAAATCACACATGCACACACGGCTCGGTGAAACATGCACAGAGACACATGCACACACACCTGTGAAAAACACGCTGGGTGGAGAAACATGTAGCCTGTCTCGGGGTACACAGGGACTCGCCCACGCATATACACATGTACAAGCCTCACGCACACTCCCCTCACTAATCCCGATGCTGTTTCCCTCCCCACACACACACACACACACACACACAACCACCGGCATATTTCCACTAAGTGGGAGACAAATGCAGGAACAGGTACTCATGTGGTGTGTGCATCATGTTAAAGGTTGCTGGGTGTGTGTGTGTGTGTGTGTGTGTGTGTGCGTGCATGTGCGTGTGCGTGGGAGGCTGGTACCATCAGTGCTGCCGTCTCTGCCAAAGAGTCGGAGCACATCTGCATCACAATACGACTGCAGCATTTCTCTGTGGACACGCTTAGATTGTGATAGTAATGCATGCACATGTGTCTCATGGGCATATGCTGGCAAGGGCATGTCTCATTTTGATCTGTATTGTCATTCGCCCCCCCCACACACACCCCACCCCACCCCACCCCACACACACACACACACACACCAGGGAGCGCAACAGGGGCAGTCGATTGCAAAGACGCAAACAGTCATGCATGAAAGTATGTTTATTCTGCTGCCAAAAAATCTTGTTTTGAAGCAAAACCCGTGAACCTGTTCACCTGTATGAACCTCAGTACCTCTACAGCCTCACACTATGTGCCGTTGGAGTTTTGTTAACAATATACGGAGCCATGAAAAAGGGCATCAGTAACCTTAAGTGTTGGTTCCCAACCTGGAATCCTGGACTCCTCTGAGGAGGTGCCAGAGATTACAAAAGAAGCCCGAGGCTTTGCCTGCGCCAAGGTGGTAAAAACAATAATTGCATATCTCAAAGAATACGAAGTTTTCTTCAAATTTAAAACACATCAGGGAAACTGCCTTTAGCTTCTGCTTTGAAGGCCCCTGCTTTTGTACATTGTCAGAGTGAGGATTAAAGCTCACGATCGCACTGCACAGACAAAAATCTGAAGTCGTTGTTTGAGAAAAATCACCCTGTTTCCTCCTGCTTGATGTGTTGTGAGGTGTTATAGTGCATTGATAATGCTCATAATCAATTGATTCTCGTGCTATTTGAGACTTCCTGTCTGAATGAAAGGTGGGTTTGTTTAATGCTGATGTGCACGATGACGCAGCAGGAACTGTCCTACTTGGCAATTCAGACGGGCCAACAATGTCCCATTGTTTTCTGTGTCAAGCTGAAAAAAAACAAAACTGTAACACTCGAATACAAGGTGCCTCAATGCAAACAATCAGCGTACACACCATATATAATATATGACAATGTAGAGTACACACTGTGTTACACCATAGTGCAATTTCATGCAGTGCAGTAGAGTGTGGTTACATTAATTTTGCCTGGATAAATTCACTCTGCAAGGTCAGCAGGGAAAACACAGAGGCATCATTTACGACACATGACAGCTAATATCCTCAGGACTGCTTTCTGGCAAATGACCCTGAACAAGTTTTCTTGGATAAAACAGTGACACACGCCACAGTTCATACCGTCGCACAGCAGCCACCTAATGAGTGGCGGCGCGGCAACGTTCACCTTGAACGCAGCATTGTTTCTCCCAAACTCCTAAATTTACCAGGTAAATGTGAAATAACATGAATAATGAAAAAGTAAACTCTTCAGATTTGTACCTGCAGGCACATTGTGATATTGCAGGAAAGCGTTCCTGCTCTGTTTCGTGACCTTTGCTTCTCCTGTCTGCAGAGCCGTTTGGTTTCTGATGAAACTGGGTGGCTTTGTGTCTTCCTTCCCGGCGCCTCGTCTTGTCCTTGTGATTGTATGAAATGAACTTGGGGCCAGATGGCGCCTTCCTCTCTGTTTCAACCTCACTGAGTTTGTATTTACATGGAGTCACACTGCTGCCATATGCACAAGACTCCACGCATGCACACGAAATCACAGAGAGACACAGGCAACTTTCTGATTCGAACGAAGATTCCCACATTTTGGCTTCGCTCACCTCATTAACACACACAAACACACACACGCACACACACACACACGCGCGCACGCATGCACACACGCACACAAGCACGCACACACACACGCACACACCTCCTCGTACATATACAACTGTGTCTCTTTGTCCATCTGTGCAGCTCTCCCTGTAGAATAGTGAACCTGATAACCCCGCTACATTATCATACCTGAATATTTATAAGACATAAACAGCAAAGTTGGGAAGTTTCTGATCTCTGAGGGGTAAAAACTGACATAAGGTCAGTCTTATCGGTCCGTTCTAAACCGATTTGAAAAGAGTGATTCATGTGATCCAGTTTCTGTTTCCTTCATTCGTCTGACACTCATTCACAGATCTATGATAATTTGTTATTTCATGTGCATGTTTCACAGTATGTTTCTGTCTGAAGCTGTCTTGTAGCCAAAGCAACTGTATATCAATAAATGAATCAGAGCTTAACAAGGACTGTTGAGTAGCTACAATATTTTAGCAGCCCAAGACGCTCCGGTTTCCTTTTTTTCTTTTTTCTTTTTTTCTTTTAACAAATTAACTAAAGATGTGTAATAAAAGGTTTAAATAGAAAGTGCAGTTTCAATGAAAGATACTTTGTTCAGGCCCCAGAACTCAATTAGCCTTGTGGGAACTACAAACACACCATGCTAGCTGTGTAATGGAAAGCGCAGCTGTTTTTCTCCCTTCCGTCTCCTCTCGCCTGTTCTCCGCCTCGTTTCAAGATAAAGCCTTAAATGACTTTTGTTCCTGCAGTGTAGATGCACGTGCCGGAGAGAACGCGCTGAACGCACCTTCTGCCGAAACGGGTTTACACCAGAAACTTAGGAGAAGTTTGCAGCTCCAACCTGATCGTCTCAGTGACTGTGAATCCACACGCTCCCTTTGTGAAGGCTCTCTCTGCATACTGCAGCTCCGCAGCTCTCGTGCTCACTGCGATCCGCAGGTTTTGGCCCTGAGAGATGCACATCAGTGAACTTTAGCTCTGGTCACAAGCCTCGTCCAACTTTTATGAGATGACCTGCGAGCTGAGACCTGACCCACATTCGGCCTGCTATTTGTAGCAACAACAGGATTCTTCAGGAGAAATGATTCGAGGACAGAAGGAGAGGAAAAGGTTTCACAGATAAGAGAGAGATAAATCAGGGAGGCAGGAGACCTGGGAGGAGGAGGAGGAGGAGGAGGAGGAGGACAAGACAGAAGCATTTACTCTTTGTGTGTGTAGATTTTAGTAGGATGAGCCCCGACCTTGGACACGAGGCATTAATACTGCAGAGGACATACACAACCACACGCATGCAGCACAGCGATTCATCTCAGGGTGGCATTTTTGGATCTCTTTGATTCGCCTCTCTTGGTTGCATCTGCAGCCAATAACTCAATAAACGTACAAAGTGTGACTCTGTCAGACTTTGTTGCTTCGATTTCATACCTGATATTTTTTGTGTTTTATTTTTCTATGTCGAGAATATGCGCTCCTTCCTCTCACAGTGTGAATGAATACGACTGATTCACTCCACACCTGACGATTGTTCCTTCTTCGGTCCTTCGTCACCTCTTGCCCTCCTCGTCCTCATCCTTCATCAATCTCTCCTGTACTTTTTAATCCCACTCTTATTGCCCACCCACCTTCCTTTATCTTCATCCGAGCCCAAACTGTGCACCCTAAAGATCCTTAAACCGAAAGGTGCAATAATCCCCTCCTCCCTTCACCGATGCCTCTTCCTTGTTTCTCCTCTGTGTCCTCCATAAAGTTCATGAAAGACAAAAGAAAAGCCAAGCGGCTATAAAAATCTGCGAACGTCCAGTAATCCCAGTGGCATTCTCACAGTATTAGACACAAATGCACGATAAGTTATTTTCATTTTATTGAGCTTCACTTATTTATAAATGATTTCTCAGCTAAAATTCGCCCGACAGTCCCACATGTAACCTGACTGGCGTTCTGACCCTTCATCACAGTGACCTGTGAGAAACACGGAGGCTTTTATTGCTTCTTCTCCTCCAGCCGAGTTCTGTGTCCTCCAGATACATCTCAAAAAGTGATGAATCAGTTTCAGGGCTTTTTTTTTCCTGCCTTCCCTTTTGTCCCTTTTGTCTATATTTCTACCTTGACTGTCTAACCCAAAACAGTCAGAGAAGCTTTCCTTTATCACTTCACTCCCCGTCCTCGACAATTCCTCCCCTGTCTCTCCTGCTCAGCCTCCTTTTTCTCCTCTCCTTTCTCTCCTTTCTTCACTGCACCCTTCTTTCCTCTGTCAGTATAAATCAATGACAGTACGAGCCGCGTGTCTTAAAGATTTTGAATATTGATGAATTTATCTTTTGTGCATTTCACATCTGCCTCTTCCTCTCCGTTCCTCCCTGAGGTGATGCTGGCGGATCGTAAAGGGACGGAGGAGCTGTACGCAATAAAGATCCTGAAGAAGGACGTCGTGATCCAGGACGATGATGTGGAGTGCACCATGGTGGAGAAGAGAGTTTTAGCCTTGGCCGGAAAGCCCCCGTTCCTGACACAGCTGCACTCCACCTTCCAGACTATGGTTTGTGGGCCCGTCTTTAAAACACACAATGAGACATCAGTGATGAGTGTAAACCTGTCTTGCACCACAGCAGCTCTTCTGGAAGATGTTTAACTTCACCTTTCTGTTGAAACTTTACCCAAATGTTCACTTGAAATTGAGAGGCGCACAAAGCAGTGCATCAATCTAACCAATCAAATACATTCCTAGTTGCTGAGTGTTTTGCTTTTTATCACTTATTTTATGATATCGTCTTCTTTTCCACATTCACAGTGTCTCATTTAATTTCGAATCTAAAATATCAGTAATCTGAAATCCAAACAGAAAGCTGTGTTTTACTGTTTTTTCTGGGGACACGCCATCTGTTTCCAACACTTCTGGATAAACAAATCATCATCAGCCTCTGTGGAGACGTCATGATGACTCATTCAGATGGGGCCCATCACCAATAACTCGGGTTCAGACCAAAGTCTGTAAGACTTCACGTTAAACGGTGAAATGTGCGCTGAGTTTCTAGCTATCGTGGCTCCACACTCCCAGTTTGAAAAAACAAACAAACAAAAGAACAGTCCGGGCTGAACCGACACCCTTGGTCGGCCTCCACACTGTCACGATATGTTATCAGAAGCGAGCCACAGCGCGACATCCTGCTGAAGGGCACAGCGGCACTGCTGGAGAGCTCTGTGGTCTTAACAGCAGCCACCTTGCCTGCTGTCACCAGCTCACAGCTGGAATACACAGGCTGAATTCAAATATGATTCATGCTCATCTTCTGACGTATAATCCATACTACACTGAAGATGAGTCAACACAGGAGTAAATATAGCTCTCTGCCTTCATGCTTAAACTCTGAGTGCATTTCATTTGCATCCCCACGCTATGCAAACAAAGTCATGTGGACATGTGCACGTTGATCAGTGGTGTGTTCAGAATCAATTTGGGATCGTGGTTAAAGACTAAACAAGTCGAGCTCACCCGATCCACACGCACGCACGCACGCACGCACGCACGCACGCACGCACGCACGCACGAACACACGCACGAACACACGCACAAACTACAACAGAGTGTATAAATCCTGCTCAGCAGTAATTCTCTGACCAAAGGAGAGCTTCTACACTCATCACACACAGGCAATTTTCACAGCTATGCGTGCACATACAGTATGTGTATAAATCAAGTGTACACGCACATACAATTAGGTTTTAATCACACGTGCACTATAGAAAACCTACATTGCAAGCAGCTGCTCATAAGACTTATCGGGCAGCACAGACCCACACACACTGTATTCTCTCCCAAACACACAGTCACACACATAGACACACACACTAAATCCCTCCACATTTCCCCCTCATATTGCACCTTATTGGCAATTTCTGCAGATAACAGAGGACAATAGGTTCTTAAATTGGTGTCACTGTGTTCTCCCAGTTGAAGCCTGATTGGAAACACCATCAACAAACTCCACTTTCTCTCCCAGCTGTCTCCCTATCTTCCAGTTTTTACTTCCCAAATCATATCTTCCCTGTTTCTCCCTTTCAACCTTTCTTGATTTGTCCCATATTCACACCCAAAAGGAGGAAATCGTCCACTTCTCACTGCGACCTGACGCCTCTGTGATTGCTCATCTCTCATGGACACAGACTTTTTGACCTTTTCCTTCCACTGTCTGCTCTCACTCCTTCTCTACAGGACCGTTTGTATTTTGTCATGGAGTACATAAACGGCGGCGATCTCATGTATCAGATCCAGCAGGTCGGCAAGTTCAAAGAGCCCCACGCTGTGTAAGTAGGCACCACACAGGCTGCTGCGTATCTTGCGCAGTCATCTGCCCAAAACCCAACCCCCCCTTCAATGAGGTGTGTCA
>JAUESF010000064.1:7398735-7409382 GCA_032274765.1 Malacoctenus tetranemus
GTGTGTGTGTGTGTGTGTGTGTGTGTGTGTGTGTGTGTGTGTGTGTGTGTGTGTGTGTGTGTGTGTGTATTGCTGCTTGTGTTTGTGTATGTGGTGTTTAATGTTGTTGATGGGATCCAAAGTCACACTATGATAACTTGTCCTACTTGTGAGGACATCAAGAAAGACAAAAGGGGGAAAAGCTTGAAAGCGTGTGTGCGTGCCTGTGTGCGTGCACTCACATGCACTATTTCCATGCCGTTGGGGTCCACAAACTGAGATATGATTCATACTGTTGGGACCTGTTTTTCCAGAGGGGCCAAAAAAATTTGACCCAACAGGCACAAGCATCAGAATGTGAAGAAAACAGCCTAATGATCGGCCTGGTGCAGTTTTCTCTGGTCTTCTTTTCTTTTTCTTCTACCTTAAATGAAAAGCCTTGGGCCCCTGGTGTTTTCAGACACTGCCTCAGGAGGTGGAACCTGGTACTGCAGAATGTGAAACCAGGACAAGAAAAATTTGATGTCCTCACGTGTGCGTTATGTTTCTGTGTTGGGAAGGACGTTTGTCTTGGTAATATAAGTGTAACTTTGGCTAATTGTTGATGAAACATGTCATTTAGCACTGTCAGCACTGACCGTCCAGCTTTTCAGAGAGATCATTGAGTTGAAAGGGAACGTCAGTAAGAAAATTGAATCCATGAGTCAATTATTCTTCATTGCATAATGTATTAAATCAATCACACAAATCCAAAAACATGTAAAAAAAAAATCTATTTTTTTGACATTTTCTAACATTAACTTTCCCTACAGTTCTTTGTACTAATTTCAGTGAAGGATGTTTTGTGTTTGACTTCTATGTGATTGTGTGTGTGTTTGTATGTGTGGCTGTGACAGTGTGGCATAACTTGGCTCCACAGGCAAGGTGCAGCATTCAAATATTTGTCAAGGAGCCCCTTCAGGGGTCTAAAGCCCACAGAAGAGCCTGTGCGAGATGCCAAAGTGGGGTAATGGGACACAGAGCGGCTGATTAATCAATCACCCTGATTGCCATGAAGGCAACGTGATGCACTGTGAGGGTGCTAGAATGTAAACACACTTAATCCATTTCATGATGGTGACACATGGACTCTGTCTTCCACTTGCAACGGAGCACACAACATACACACAGTTATACCCCTGACGCACACACACGGCAGGTGAAAATTGATGTTCAGTGCGATGTTCAAGGTCCCATAGGGTCTCGTTGTGAGTTCATGAAGCTAAATTGGTAATTATTTACCACAAGTATGAGTGGTTGTTGCTGGTTAATTACAGAGAGCTAATTGTCCTCATCCTGTGAATCCCACCACCCTGGGTGAACACGGTGCTCTGGGGATGTGATATGGAACAAGACAGACCAGCTGTGGCCGTTGACTCTCAGTCGAGCTCCTTCTCCTTCGTCCTTTCATGAAGCTGTTACTTGTTCTCTCATTTTATGCCTCCACTTCTGCAAATTCTAATCTTGTGAAAGGAAATTGTTCGACTCTGGATTGTTTGATGCTGTAGATCACAGTTTACACTATAAACCAATAGTTCTTTTATCTCTTTCTTACAGGCCTCAGTAACATCATTGGAATTATCGTCTATATCTCAGCCAACTCTGGTGATCCAGGCCAGAGTGACAGCAAGAAGTCCTACTCCTACGGCTGGTCCTTCTACTTCGGCGCCCTCTCTTTCATCATGGCAGAAATGGTGGGTGTGCTGGCTGTGCACATGTTCATCGAGAAGCACCGCAAGTTACGGGCCAAGTCTCGCACCGAGCTCATCAAAAAGTCCGCCTTCAGCCGCATCCCTTCCTATCGCTACCGCTTCCGGCGCCGCTCCAGCGTGCGCTCTTCCGAGGCCCCCAGCCGCGACGCGTCGCCTCTCGGGAAAGGCGGTTACACGGGGCCGGCTGCCTCCGAGATGCCCATGTACACGCTGAACCCCAGAGAGGCTGGCAATGCCGGAACCAAATCCGGCATGGGTGGGCTGCTCAACTCAGAGAGGGAGTTCCTCCAGAGCAGCACGCTCACTAAAGACTACAGCAAGGACCCCAACCGCAGGACCACACCTGTCTGAGAGGTGCTGGCTGTAGATATTGCCCAGTTAGAGTATCAAAGAGGTGGATGAGACATGCAGGGAAGTGTGCAAGTGAAAGCAGGGGACACACAGGGTTACGGGGTGGGAAGGGGGTTTGATAAACTTTGACTGTGAACTGTGAACTTTTAGCCTTTGAACTGTGAATCCTGAGCCCTGTGAGAGTTTAAGTGTGTGTAGCAGGGTCGGTTTTCATGGAGAAGTTGTTCCCAACTCCACATCACCACATATCACTGTAGTTATACCTGTAACTCCTTAAAGCAGGAAGGCACATTCAATTTATGTTCATAAGTTTTGTGTTCATAAATTGACTTTCTGGCCTTTTTTCAAAAGGGGGAAATCATACTGTGAGTGGTCTCCTGTTTGGGGCAACTTCTTCAGAAACTTAAAAAAAAAATGTGAATTTGAGGAGAAGAGAAAAGAGGTGACAGACATTGTGTGATCTTTGACCTTTTGACCTCTGTTCTCCAGAGTTTTTGGGTAGCAGCAGAGTTGGATCAGTGAAGGAAGCAGCCTTCGAGCTCCTCGCTGACTCTCTGATTGTGATACTGTTGGAAAGCGAAGAGGTGAACACCTCATCATCGGGATTGATTCATTTTCAGTTCAGACTGAGTCGAAACATCAACCGAGGATCCGGTTCGTCCATTTACAGCAGCACATCTGTGGCACGACTTATTTTTTCTATTCAAATTGTATATACAGTCCTTTCATATTGTTTGAGTTTGTCATGGAGAAGCTCACCTCACCACTGCCTGAACTGAAAGTGAATTGAGTCCTTTCCTGGTGACCTTTACCCTCATCTCTCTGATCACTGCTCAGTAAAACCTGCAAATGGGGTTTGATGAGAGAGCAAGAAGTCAACATACTGCAGATCAGCTGTTGGGTGTTGGGTAGAAAAAGGTGTGGCTCAACAAAACTAATGAATCTCTTCTAGCTGGTAAGGTTAGATCCATCAGTGCTTCCTTTCATTTATGTTTTCTTCCACTTCCCCATTCCTTTATTCGCCTACAACTGAAAGAGATGATCAAATGTTTTGTTGGTCCTGTCCGCCTTCACGTATCACCTCTTACATCTTTCTGTGTAGCCCCATCACTCACCTCACCGGCACCATCCACACACCTCCGCACATCCTCTCACCTTGTCTTTCCTCCCCTCAGAGGGACTAGATTTAGGTCCTGTCTTCCGCTGGTGTCGCCTGTTGACGAGTTAGGAGGTCTTCTGGAGGTTGTTGGTTCAGGGTACCGTGGAGAGGAGACCGCTGAGCTGTGAATATGCTTTAAGGCCGTGCCAAAAAGACATTAAACAAAAAAAGACATTTTTTTTTGTTTTTCCACTACCTCTTGGTGAACATCTTTTTCATGAATTTAATATCGACTTGTCCCCAATCGCCAGTGAAACTGTCAAATATATCAGAGATAAACAGACGCAACTCTCAAGTGCAAATTATGGTTACACGTCGACGCAGCGCAAGGTACCTTAAAGACCCATTGCGTTCTTGTGGACCCCTCCAAGAGCCTAACATGCAACTCCTAAGAATTGTAGCTCTGCACTGAAGTGATGCAGCGGCAAAGGCTGTGATTGGTCCGCTAACTACATCATTTCTGGCATTTTGCTTTTCCAGCTCACAGCCCAAAAGAACCAGCAGCTTTAAAAGTGTTGCGTTTAGGATCGGCTGTGTGCGAGCTTGGACCAAACCAAAGAGCGTCTGGTGAAGGAAGTGCCGAGAAAACCTGCACTCACACGATGTTTCTTTTCGAGAAACATCTCATCAACAATCGCAATAACAATCTTTGCTCTATTCTGATCAGCTCGAACTCCGTTCGCAGTCTTTCTGTCGGTCGCCATCGTTCACTGTGACAAGAGCAAAGGCGGAATTCAGACAAACCCAAGAAGCGACGACGATAGACGTCAAGTGAGTCTTGTCAGCCTAAAAGTGCGCCCCCTACCTGCGGGAGCAACGAATCGTTAGGCGACACGTAAACCTGATCTTCGAAAGGTTTCAAGACTGCGTCCAAGCGACTGCATGGTCGTTGCGTTGCGTCTGCGTCCTACCATACACGTAGCTTTACTCTCAGTGTAACATCGACGCCTCTCCAGCAGAGGATTGGTTTGTAGGAGACACGCAATTTTAAAGACAGGACGATGGAAATGGAGGGAGTTTCTTGCGTCATTTCATTTTGCATCCCTTCAGCCGCCAATCACAGCCTCCTCGCTCCCCTCTATCTTCTTTCCACGTGCACATACTGTATACAGACACACATTTCTCACAACAACAACCCAAACACATACCTTGACATGTGTTGTCACTGTGCCATGCACGGACAGCTCCGGTCCCAGCGCTTTCTCACGGTTTTTACTGAGGCAGATAATTGAGACTCTTCCATACAGGGCGCTTCCATCCGACTCGAGAGACGAGCCGTGCAGAGGTGAAAAGACAGTGCGACATGAGTGAAGCAACTGCCAGGAACAGTCTGGTGGTAATGTTTTATCGTGCACAGTAGAATTTTTAAAAATTAGCCAATGGAAGCTGAATTTCTATCGATGAGCCAAATCATTGTGCTTCTATGCCCAGTAACTTTACAGATTTCTGACACTGACACATACAGTTTTTCCTGCGCATTCACATCCACGTCTGATCTTCCAGCGACTGGCGACTGCCTCGGTCCATTGTAAGAACTGGCAAAGAATTAAAAGGCAAACGTCCCAGTGGGAAACGAACACACAAACACAACAAAAACAAAGGCCTACTGAGTCTGAGTTCAAGAGACTGAATTAATCACGTCCCTGAATCACACCTGATCATACACACATCAGTATGTACGCACACGCACACTGTGGGGAAAAGGCTGTGACAGAGGGAGGAGGGGGAGGCGAAATAGCCGCGAGACAGAGAGCGAGGAGGAGCTGAGAGAAGGAGGAGCACGAGCAGAATTTTTTCACAGCATTTTTCTCAACCTTTTCCTGTGACTGTGAGTAACAAGTGAGTGTGAAACTCAAGGAAGGGGGGGACAAATAATGCATTTTTGTTCTTTACCTCCCGAAGCCACCAGTGCACTGTTTTGTACAAAGCTAAACATGAAGCAACACCAAGCTGATACACGCTACGTTGACAGTTATTACCCTGATAATAAAAGATGTTTTAAACCTCAGTCACACTGTTTAATTTATGATGCTGCTGTTTTATCTCCTGTCTTTTACGCCATAAAGGGAGTTTAAAGGGACAAACGTGCATCGCTATGGACTTGCTCTTGCTGTCCTCCATGTGTAAATATTAATTTTGCAGGCTAGCTACGGCATAAGCAGTTGTCATGAGCTGTGAAAGGGGGGAAAAACTGCTTTTCTTCAAGCAAGGGCTTTTAATTTTTAAAGGACAGGAGCACACAAGGGCTTTTTATGCTCAGCACTGCAGCAATGTCGTTTTAAGGGTGTTATGTGGGAGGGAGGGAAGAAAAGGCAAAGTACATTTGCACAGAAACAACTGTTTTCAAACCAGCTGAATTGCTAACCAATAGTATAACACGCTTCATGCAAAAAGAGACGCCGAGAAGGAGAAAACTCAACGACTGTACTCTTTGACTCAGCTCCTTTTTTTGTTGGCAAACTGTAGGTTAGACGAGTAACTTTCTTCGGTAATTAGAGGTGAAGAATATAGCCTTAAGCAAAGGTAGGATTAATTAATTAGAAAAACTGTTTGAGTTGTTTAAGATTTAAACATGTATCAGCAAAATATGATTAATCACACTTGGTGCCAAATATTACTCAAATTGTGTATCACAGCCTCCAGGTTAGCTTTAGATCATAGGTTCGCTGCTGTACCTGCTCTTTTCTGCATTAGATGAACTGACTCAACAGTAGTAGTTATGTAACTCAGCACATCAGGGCCCCCCTAGGATCCCGAGGGGTCTCTTAGGTGGTCACAGTATAGAACTGCCATCCATGAGCCATGCCAGCATTGACCATTCAAACCATGCATGCCATATCCATTTGCTTCCAATGCTTACATTTGCTGTATTCAAGTCGAGTCTCAAATAGCGCCCTGATCTCTGAACTCCGTAGGGGACACTTGACTGCTACATTAAAGACGCCTTACAAGGGTGTGTGGGCCCATAAGCCTGTGCTGTATTGATGTTTACTCCAAAAGAGCACAGGGTGTTTTTTGAGACTTGACAGCTGTCGCGCTCTTCTTACCACCATACGGCTTTGATACTCTGATATCAACAAATAATTGTATTGTTAGTAAAAAAAAAAATATTCTAAAGGTGCCACTGTGCAGAGGATGACCAACTCTGTCACGTATTATAGTTAATAATCTATTCACTGGGGCGGGAGGGTTGATTGCAGGGGGGAGAGTTGGGACGTGAGGGTCGTAGTCTTTCTAATATAATCTTACTCTAGTTTCATTTTCTACTCGGATGTGGTTGTGAGGTTGTGTTGCTCTGATCACATCTGAAGCCTCTGACAGGGGGGGACATGGGAGGAGACGGCGGGGGCAATCGGACGATCTCTCATGGACATAATCCTCACCTCGCTGGTGCCAGAGGACACTTTGCCAATCTGCCAGCAGGACACTCAGCAACACAACACACACAAACACAAACACACAAACATGCACTCCCACTCGCTATACTTGGGAGGACGTTTTAGCCCAATGCAACGCTGCAGCCTGTCCTCCTGCAGTCCTCTTTGAAGCTAGAAGTGATCGGTGCTGTCAGGACTTCCAGGGGTGGACAAAATTAACAGTATTCAGTAGAAAAGGTTGAAAACTATTTCAGAAGCAAATAAAATATCTCGTGTTCGACAGTTATTTTCTTAAAATCGACTCTTTTACTCAAGGAAAGAGGAATCTGTTTGAGCTCCTTTTGTCTGGAGTCAGATTAGAAAATTGATGCCAGTAACGTCGAGCTCAATGATCTTCATAGAAAAATATGCACAGACTGATAATTGTTTTGTCTGCAGCAAATGTGATGGAGTTTAGTCCAAAGTACAGTGGAAAATAAACACAATCTATCAGTTTCCTGATGATAAACTGAAAACATGGCTGCCTTAAAAAGTGGGCTGAAAAAAGAGTTCCAATGTTTGTGTTTTTTAGCATTTGACCAAAGTGAAGCAAAAAAAGAGAAAAAAGCCAGATTCGTTTTCTGACTAAATTTGTCAATAAATACTGATCAGAGTGATAAAGCTGAAAAATCTGACTGAGATGAGCTCATTTGAGCTCAGTTGATCCAAAGTTCAGAAGCTTTCATTGGAGACGTTAAATCACTTCAACCTTAAAACACACAAAATAAATCTGCCTGCCAGCATCTGTTGGGAAATTTGTCCTCGCAAGTATGGAAACAGACACACACAAATAGTTCAATACACAAACATTCAAACATGCATCACCATGCATGGAAACACTCACACTAATACAGAACACACACACGCACGCACGCACACGCACACACACACACACACACACACACACACACACACACACTGGCAGCTTTGCCCAGTGCGTCGTGAGGGACAACATTGTGTCCCCGTTAAAAGAAAAATCACTGTGTCATGTTTGGTGTTTCTTTGAGAGAAAAACAACAAACTGTTCCTGACGCGTTGCCGTTGTGTCGCTCCACACTGGAACTTCAAGTACACTGAGCCAGATAATCGAACATGGAGGACCAGAGGAACTGCTTGAGAAATGTTAACTTAGTGGAATAGTTTGGAGACAAACACTATAAGCACTCCACACTTTGCACTTGCAACCAACACACACACACACAGAAGACACAAACACTGACAAGGTTACTGTGTGAGGAGGGCTTACAGGTGGCGTTATGTGCCTGCATGTTTGTGTGTGTTAATATTCACATGTGTGTGTTTGTGTGCTTGTGTGCAGTTAGCCTCTCCTCACCCTTGCACCCAGTGCCTGCCTGTCCTGCCTTCAGACAGCTCCAAGATCAGCCATGGGGCTTCCAGTATAACCTCCTCTGCATTCCCACGACCTGTAAAGGTTGCTCTGGGATCAGTTTTAGAGCTAACTGCCCCGATCATTCCTCAGCAGACGCAGCCATACAAGCTAATAGGACTGTTTTGGATTCAGAGGGTTTTAGTAGTCTTTTTCTCCTCTCTTCTTTTTATGAAAGTCTGACTGGACTGTTGGCTCCTGATTTCGGCAAGCCTGCTGTACCGACTTGTTTTCTTACCTTGCCTTCTCTGTCTGGGAGACTGATTTTAGGACGGGCAGAGGGGGCTCAGCAGGATAGACGAAAATCTATCGAGTCCCTGGTGACACCTGGTCCTCGATCAGCCCAGCCTGGAGTGGCCTGCTGTTCTGTGTGTTCTCAAACTTCTCCAAATTAGCCAAACAAAAGAAAAGAAAAAAAACCTACTTGTGTGTTATGAAGACGTGTTTCTGAAACGAAGGAATCGTCTCCAGGACTTTTCATCCACAGATGAGTCGAGAGGTCTTCCCACTCGCACTGCAGTTCGAATGAGCACGTTGCTGAGCGGGTGGTGGCAACACAAGGAGAGCATCTACACAGTTATATTAATGGTCTATGTCTCCCAAAGGGAATCTGTGATGAAGATGGCAGGCAGTATTTTAAGGGTTTTTTGGGCTTCGGTACCTATTAAGGTGTTTTTTTCGTGCCAACCTTTGGCCCAGTAGCTACAGCATTCTGTACCTGTCTCCGATTCAACATATGTCATTTCGACAGGTGGCTCAGAGAGATTAAAATCACCTTTTTATGATCTCGCCTGAGGCCCTGCATTCAGGCTGCGCTGTTTACATATTGAAAAGACTATATTTGAATCTGGCACGGTTGACTGGCCATGGAAGGAAGGCTCAAACAGTGAGATTACTGAGCTTAAGCAGTTTTGCTTTGCATCAGGTATTTTTATGCTTCGTCTTGCATAAACAGTGGGAAGTTGAAGCAGGACGTGAACAACTAAAACTGGAGCTGATCCCATCAAAGAAAAGCTATGAGCTTCTAGTGAGATCTGTTTTTCAAGATATTATCAAAGGCATCATTTCACAATTTGTACGACACATGTGAGACATGCTACTCCTCAATTAGACAGACTTTTGTATGAATGAAACCTAAAGGAAGCCATGTCCGTAAAACTTTGTACCGAGCCATCGATGCAAAAGGGTCGTCAGGCTATTTACCTGCAATCCAAAACTTTTAGCTGTACAGGTTCCAGCGAGAAAAATTTCAAAGCCAATCTTTTGACAAATTTCCTTCAGACTGCAGCTTTAAGCTCCTAGTTTAACTTTGAAAACCTAATTAGGTGTATTTTCTATTCGTCTGAATGTTTGTGTCCCAACTACAACGATTTTTGGCAGGTTTTTTGGCATCTTGCTGTTAGCAAGCAGCATGACTTCATTTGAATCGCCCTGTCAAATTTCTATTGGTTTGAGTCAGTCAAGCCAAAAATAAAGACATGGTCCTTGGAATAAATATGATGCCTACTATAAAATAGCGCAAAAGAAAAGTAGCTGCAAGCATAGCAATACATTCAATACATTCTGCAAGAAAGGAGAAATTTGCTTTTTCCCCCTCCTGTTAGGGGAGGAGTTCCCACACTTCTGTCTTGACAAATCATCCGGGCAGAATAATTTTATCATGTGGTGCAAAACAACGACTGTGTGATTGGTCGTAAAAGGAAAGTGGCCATGGTTAAAGTGTTTTTTTGAGGTTGTGTGGTAGGTTGAACAGCAACATTTAATTTTGAGGAGCATCTGGCTGAGGCAGTGAGGACGCAGAGAGAAGTGGAAATCTGCAGAGAGTAAAACGTCTCCAGAAAAGATATCTTTGTTCCTAAATGATACGTAGGACTCTTCAGTCACTTAAAGCTGCAAAAAAGAAACAGCTTCTCAGAAATACTCCCATGGCGAGAAATTCATTGTGTTATTTACAGTTAATTAAGTAGATTTTTAATGATTTCAGAGATAAATAACAGGAGCCTGACATTGCCCATTCCAAACTGACCTGAGGACTGTTCAAAAATGCCCGAGCACAAACTCAGGAGATGAGTCAATGACATTTAAAATACACAGTTTCATGATTTGTGGTTGCAGTTTTTCCACAATAGACAAACAAAAAAATACCACAGTATCAAAGGGAAAGATCCAGAAATTCAATTGGATTGTACAGCATTTGTAGCGGTGGTGTGATAAACAGCAGGAGGATTATTTTTCAGGGAGTGTATCTTGCAGGCATTGTAGCAGTTTGCTTCGAAATGGAACAGTTCAGATGGAGATGAGGATGATAAGTAGCAAACAGCTGTTACTCTGTGTGTCTTTAAGGGTCACACTGGGGAGTGCGAGTATTTCCTTGCAGCAGGGATGAAAGTGAAAAATGAAAGCCTGAAGTGAAATGTGCAGCTGGAACCTCAAGTAGCATTAACAAAAAAAATCCCAAGAAATGTGGGTCATCATTCAAAAACACCTAAAATCATCATGGTGGGTGATTTAAAGCTGAAACATGTTTTTGAAATCAGTGTCAGTGGGCAGCTTTTTATTCTGCTCCATACCTCTGAGCCCTATCATGAGATACATGGCCCTCTA
>JAUESF010000064.1:7430123-7442634 GCA_032274765.1 Malacoctenus tetranemus
ACACACACACACACACACACACACACACACACACACACACACACACACACACACACACACACACACACACAGATAATCTCTCTCTCTCTCTCTCTCTCTCTTTCCTGCTCCTGCCTGTGCACACTTTTCTCCTCCTTTACTCCTCACTTATTCACACTTCAGTTCCATTTTCTTTGCTCCATTCTCTCGCTGCAGAATACTGTACTTCCCATTTTTTGCACATCTTTTTTGGAGTCTGCAGCTGGAGCTGATCACCGTGTGTGTTGTAAAAGTTAGTGAACCGACAGAGTGTGACTCTTTTAGGGGGGGTGAAGCTTTGGTTCCAGAGTTAATTAGATCACGGTTAATGTTCGACCCTCCGTTCAGTGATGAGTAGCTGAGAAGGTTCACAGTGCACAATATCAGTAGAGTCAATAGAGTCAACACATAATGTAGACATGCATGTGCATCTACGTTTTCTAGCATTTGAAACGTTGTGTTTTTGAGTGATTGCATCTCGAGTCTCCGCTGCTTTTTGGTTTGTTTTATATTTTTGTCCTACTTTCAGGTTTTTACCCAGTCTGCATGTGTCTGAAGCTCTTTTAATTAATGCTCTTCTACTCTTTTGCATTTCAGACCCTTAACAACAAGTTTGAAAAACACCCACTTTTTGTAACCTTGTCCTAATTCTGCAGCACAACCTGACCCATAAACAAGGCACAATAAAACAGGACCCGGCTCTGAAGGCTTCAAAACAGTTGCAGCCTGAAGTAAAACATCCTTTTATAAACCAACAGAAAGACTTTCACCTTCACCTTTGGATTAAGGTTCACTCACCAATGCCACGGCAAAAAGTGTGTTTGTATTTGCCAAAAAAAAAGCCTTTGTTGCCTGATAAGAGACCGATCGGCCTGAAAACTTTAATGCTTGTTTGCATGCGTGTGTCAAAGTGTCCTAAAACCATCTGCTCTCATGTCAGCACATCCTGGAGAGTATAAATTTTCAGTCACTCGCTAAAAGCCCTCACAGTTAAACAAACAGAACAGACATCAGTCACTTTTTGTTGCACATATTGTACTTTATCGTGATGTTCAAAATTGAGCAAAGCGTGCATTAGCTCTCATTCCAATCTCACCTCAACATTTTTAAATCATTGTGTTCCTGTTGGATCTGCTTCTTTCACTCATGCATACTTAGTTGTATACTTTCTTTTTGTGTCACACAAGGAAAAATGTTGGACCCAGTGGGAGGCTGGAAAGCGAGAATTAGCTGGTATTTCTGTCAGCCCTCATTTTTGAAACACCTGTGAAATGGACTCATACCGACTGTGAAATGTCACCCTGTTGTGCTCAATATCAGCAGTCGTGCGATTCCTCCTTTTTCTCTGTTGGAACTGTGTTGTACAAAAAGGTGTTACTTTACGATGTACCAAATATTAGGCCAATTATCTGTCAATCCCAACTTGCTTTGCCAAAACAAGTCGGGAACGAGTCCATAACGAGCTTTTGGTGGTATTTGGCAACCGTCTCTTTAAGCCGCTGCTGGGAGCTTACCCACTTCTCTGTACACCGTATAATCTAATCTTGTTGTCTCTGATACGTGGTCAAAAAAAAAATCATTACTTGGCAGCGGATGAACCCTGCCTCTCACTCTGCCTCACCGTTAAATATGCTCAGATAACACGAGCAATTTGTGCACAAGACTGGCTGGGGGTTGTTTTTGCCATAGGTGGGTCAATGGTCACCGCTCTGCGCACACGCAGACACACGTTGCTGCTCTCTCTCTCCCTCCTGTAAGCAGGGGCAGCCTTTGTCTCACTGGTGAAACGTTGGCAGATTCCTCGCTGTATTTGTTTCTCTTCTGTTTAGGCATCACTCCTCTCTCCTTTCTCTGTACGTCCCTCTCTTCCCCTCTCTTACTCTTTTTCGTGCTTATTTCCTTTCTTGCATAAGCACCAACACCATGCATGGATGGTTTCAGTCACGCTTGTGATCACAGCAGTGAGATGCTGAAATTCTCCACATTCTTTTATTTGTGTGTGTGTGTGTTTCTGTATTGTGTTACTTTTCTGAGATAAAGTGAATAAATAAAGGCTTCTGCAGAGTCTATTAAAACTATTTCTCCAAAGTGTTTGAGATGTAGTGAAATAAAATCAAAATACTGGCAATATTGTGAAGATATCAAGCACAGGCACGATTTTACTTAATAATATTTCATTAGGTTTGTGTAGTTTGTTTTTTTGTCAACATTTTTTGCAAACTTATTAAAGCTATCTCTATTTCCATTTTCAAAAGAAAATTGTCTGCAGTCTACTTTTTCTATTTTTGCCTAAAGACAGCTACATAAACACAGTTTGAAACTTTAATTTTTAAATATTTTCCCACTTTTGTTCTTTGTGTATTTAGATTGTTAATTTATGAGACGGAATCAAACACATTAAGTAAATCTTTATGTACGTGTGCTCTGCTCCACGTTGCACCAATGCTGCTTATTGCTTTGTTTGCATGGACCGAGGCGCTTTCTTTAAACCACGTCGATCAGTGTGTTTTTACTCTCATCTTCGCCTCGATAAAATGTGATTATCTTTGACTGTGTTTGGTCTCTTCAGTCAGAGGAAGTGGTGAGCGTGTTTCCTGCTCGGTCTACCCCCTCAGAGAGAGCGAGAGCGAGAGAGAGAGAGAGAGAGAGAGAGAGACGGCGAAAGCGAAGCACACAAGTGAAAGAAGGTTAGCCAGCAGCGACTGAAGAAAATGGCGATCGCACAGGATGAATGCCTCCCCTCGTAGATGCTGCAAACGCGTTGAATTTCTTTAGCCTTACAGTCGGCTTTCTTTTCCACTCTGTTGCACTTTATTCTTCAATGAGGTAAGGTTGCTTCCACTGTGTTTTTCGCGCCCGGGCGTCGCTCCGTGTCGTTTTGTGGAGCCGGTGTTCACGGGGAGTCTGGAGCAGGGAGACCGGCGGCTGGTGTCGACAAGTTGAGCTGCCGCTGTTGTTGTAGTCAGCCGTGAATGAGCTCAGATACCAGAGGAATACTCACCAAACTCGCTGGGTTACGCATGCATCGACGGTGTGTTTTGCGTTTAGCTGCAGAGGGGTGGATGTGAGCATATTTTGGACTGTATCTTTGTGTTTGTGCGCTGTTAAAATTTTTCGCTAGCGCTAACTCGTACGACCCGAGCCCTCCCGGTTAAAGCCAGCCAGCTGTGTCTCCGTTCGTCCAAAGGATATCCTGCATTTGATGAGATTTCTTGCTTCTCTTCGATTCGTCTCCCTGCCGAAAACGTACAGCAGCGTTGGTGTCACAGCCCGTGCGCTGGCGTGTGCGTTTAAAATAACTTTGAACGTAACCTCTGCATTTTGAGCAAGTTGGCTGGATGTTTCGCAGCGCTAGCTCGAAGCTAGCAAGCTAATTTGACGACGCAGGTTCCTCGGTGATTGCGGCGGTTGATTGTTTGCCTCTTTCGGCCTTTCAGGTCGAATATATGGATCTCAAAATGTCAGTTTACCTCCGTATTTTTGTGAGAAATTGTAGTTTGGGGTCACATTTTGCAAAAGAAATCGTAAACCTGCAGGTTTGAGCGTCAGACGGTGCGTTTAACGCCCTCTATCGGCAGCAGCGAGCCTGTTAGCTCCAAAACTCGACCCTCCGCTCTTCGTGTTTTCGCAGTCGCATTCACGCCACTTTCTGCCCCAACGTTGCCAACACGACAAAACCATGTTATAAATTAATTGCAGCGACTGTAATTCGATAGCCAGCCGTGGCCATTGTTTTGACGAGCGACGCTGGAAAAACACCGGGCTCAGGAGAAGCCATGTTGGTTAAGCTGTAAGTCAGGCAACAGCTGAGATAATGGCCGATCAAGACCCGAGCTGTAACTTTGACCTACACACATTTAAACACACACTCGGACTTAACACACTCCCACGCTCACCTGGTTGAACCTGAGTTTTAGGGTACATCTATTGTCCCGTAATGCAGTTTAACCTGCATTTCAACATCCACTAGTTTTAAAATAGTTTTTCATATGCTAATCAGTGGCGGAACTTGTTTGTTTGTGTACTGGGTGAGGTGCATGCCTTTCAACCTGGGTATAATCAAAACACATGATTCAATCATGTTTACCACTTTGAGCTTTTAGACACGTTTGCTTGTTGCAATGACCTGTCTTTTTTGTGAAACAGCATTTTGTTAACGATTAATGTATTGTTGATGTGAACTTTATCATCTCTGAGCACTAGTCACTTTATGGCCGTGTGTTCAAGGGATGGCCTCTCATGGGTCTTTATCTCGTTTTTCTTCCAGAGATTCGGAATTGGAAGCTGTTGCCACCAAAGAAACTGAAGCATCTTAACAGGTCAGTATGCCACCAAAACAAATCTGTGTTCATTTTTCCACCTAAATTAAACCTTGAAAGAATTTTTGATTTTGGTGAGTTTTACAGTTTTTCTTAGGCTGCAGATCAACTTTTTCAACCAGCTGCTTGTTGTTCATTTGAAATGTATTGTTGACAAAGGTGTGCTCATTAAATATTAACCAGGTTAGAGTAAGAAACAAACACTCCTTTGTAAATCAGTACAGTCTAACACAGCAAAAAGTGGCACAACATCAACCTCTATCTTGATATTTTTTGTTGCATGCCTTGTGTAAGTCACATCCAATTTAGTTTGGGATTCAATAAAGTTGTAACTACCACTCTCAGGACTCACAGAACCTGCTGCAACATGAGGCAACAACAGTGTTGTGGGTGGCTGGTTGTGTGTGTGTGTGTGTCTTTGTTGGGGTTTTGGGGCAGGGGAGGGCAGCTCCTGCTTATGCAAGCACATGCAGTTCCGTTTGAATTGAATTGGAGGGTCTAGGTTGGTCTAGGCCGCATTGTGCTGAGTAAGCTTTGCTGTTTTAAAATCGCTAAATGAGAAGCCAGAGTCCTGATGTTTTGTGTGTAGAAAGGTGTTTGTGCAGCTCATTGTGTTCATACAGTTGGTCCACTTGCAGGGACACAATAGATCAGTGGGCCACAACACATTCAAAGGGCCCCTTATAATTTGTTTATTCGAATCAGAGTGTAAGTCTCAGTTTTGTGCTTCTTTTCTGATTCTTTTTTGTGTGATTGGAATTTGATCACAGAGACTTCAATTTTTGCTTTTTATCATAGGCAAAATATGAGGTTTTTTGGGAGTTTCATGTTTACACGATGGACTGCGTCAAACACTGTTGAACCGCTGGTTCAGGACCATTTCTGTGAACCATTGCATTTGTTATGTTGAATTTAATGACTCTTGTAAAAGTTCCTTTGTGATGATGTATATTTTCCAAAGTGACTGGCCGTTACGGCTGCTGAAGAATTCTAAAGGGCACTGACATTATTACTTGTAGTTGTCACATAATTAGGATAACTTTTATATTTAGTCAAGTAAGTTTTTCTTTTTACTATGTACTTCATTAACGTCAGGTTGCTAACAGCATATGGCGTCAGAGATCCTAAGTTTTGGAAAGTAGTTCTACACTTGTCTTCAAAACACCACGACTTTAAGACGGGCACGTCAGATGTTTCTATAAAAAGAAACGGCAATGAGAGTTTTATTCCTTTGTGGCTTTGTTGAGTCTTAAAACCAAAACCTGAAGTGTTGAGCACATAAAACCAGTCATGCACAAGTTAGACTCGGCATTGAGTCATTTACTAAACATGTGGGGCACAGTTTACCTGAAAAAGTCACAAGCCTTGTTTACTCATTGTGGGCCCGTCTCAGCCGTACAATGAGCTGCAAACTCTGATGCTTGTTACTTTCTTTGGCTCAATAGTTATGCGCCTTCTTTTTACTTTCACTTTTAGTTTAATGCAGCCATTCTAGAAAAACCACAGCATTTCACAATCCCCCGTGGTTTGTCTGTTCTCCTGCACACCATGCTGCCACTCTCGTTCATATGTAGTGGGGAGACGTATAAAATATGCAGGGCAGTAGGGCTCCAACACTAGGTTTCTGTAACACTGCACTGAAATTATGCTAGTCCATGTATCCAGTGTTATGTAAGAAAACTCGCATGTTTCTACAAGAAGTTTATGAAGCGTTAAGATCAGCCAAACTTGCCAACTGTGGATAGTTGTGTTTGGAATTTAATACTGCAGTGCTATAAATTCTCGAGATGTTGCAACATTGGTCGGATATCAGGTAGTTGATCATTGGCTCTCTCAGCAATAAAGCCACACCTGCAGTTGGTCATGGGACTGGAACTTGCAAGGCACTGAGAGAGGGAGAGCACGAGCAAGCATTTCATGCAGTTGACCTGTTCTGGCTCAGACAGGACGTGAGCAGCACAAAACCGGTTCTATGTAAACAAGTAGTGGGGTTGTGCAGATCGAAAGCGGTGTGTTCGTTTGCGCTATCTCAGTGATAGTCGTGAAATTATTGTGGTCAGAAAAAGGCCAGTCTCCATGCAGATTTTTTGAATAAATGTCCGTCTTCATCCTTTTTGCATTTAGAATTTCTGTAACCTGTCTCATATTTCCATAATGATAATTTGTTTCAAACAGGAACCCTGGTTGCATGTCTTTTTTTTTGTTGCAATGAATGATAAAAAAAAATCTGCATGTAATTCTGGCACTCTGCTACACATACTTGTGCATAACATTGCTTTGATTTTAAATTTTGTCCTGTCACACAAAGCACAAACTTTAACACTGAGCCTTGCCCTTCCCCTTTCTCCCAACAGTGCAGCGTAATTGCTTTTTTTTTCCTGCCAGAAATATCATACTGCCTTTCTTGAGTTACCATGACCTGAAATGAACTGGCCCCATTTTGGCTGCATGAAATGCCAGATTTAATGCGGCTGCTGGAAATGTCGCATCTTACAGTGTCGGGCACACAAAGGCTTTGCTGTTGGGCTGCTTGTGATCACGGGATTCTTGTCATCCACTAATCGAGTGATCGCTTCCCTGAACGGAGCTTCTACTGCAGAGCTTCTCTGAGAACATACGAAGGCAAATTTATGTGAATGATGTGCTGCTGTACATGCAAATTAGCCATGCGACTACCTTCTGGCCTTTTGTTCTTTGGGACTCGACAAAAATCTGCCTCTCTCTGTGTAGGTGCTCATGACTCGCAGTTTATGTTTGGGTGCATGTCTGGAGCTTTCCTCTGAAAATGGCTTCTTCTGCAAGGCTGCACACTCAATCAATACCGTCTCCTACAAATTTAAGCAGCCTCACTGCCTTCACTGCATGACTACTCCAACAGGATGCTGCAGTCAAAAGCCTCTGATACTTGCTCTCTCAACTCCTCAGAAACCCAGATATAGTATGATTATTTTTAAACTTTTTCAACATTTAAAGGGGTTCAAGTAAAGGACAAGTGGGTGGCAGTAGAATCTGTGCTTCACGGTGAATCTCACTAGAGCAGCAATGTCTTTGAACTTCTTTTGTTAAAACGGAGAGAGCAGTCCAGGACAAACTTATTCAGGTACAGCAACAATTCTCATTGGGTGTATGGCACCAAATGACACGTTTTCTTCAATACAGTTAAAAGGCATTAATGAGAAGCCTTGTCATCTTTTTTGCTTTCAATGCATCACTTTTTTTGCTGCTAATTGTCTTTTCCAACCTCTTCGTCAATCTCAAAATGTCGGTCTCCCCTGGTGAGTCGTGCACCTCTCTGGTTATGACGAAATAATTTTCATATATCTAACTTGATTCATGAGGCTGTACATTAACAGACTCAATAAATGGCAAATTCAGTAAAAACAAAGTGTTATACCAGGAACAATTGGGATAAGAAATAAAAGATTTCCTTTGTCTTTTTAGGAATTGATTGTGATGTTAATGGACACTCTCTGGGCATTTAAAAGAGAATGGTGAAGTGTCTTTACAATCACTTGGGTTTTTCTTTTCCTTTCCCTTTTCTTCTCTGGATGCCTTCTTCATGTTGAGCCTCTTCTCCTGGTTTGGTGACTTGCGGTGCCTCCTCCCTCCGTCAGCTGTAGCTGTCGGGGGATGGGCAATTGTCGACCCATTCATAAACAGATGCTGCCCGTGGTGTGTATGCATGCACTCCAGGAGGGCCCCCACCATGCTCTCCTGTTGTTTTTGTTGAACCCAGAGCCATCTGCTGAAGCACTTGATGGTTGGAAATGAGAGGGGGGAAAAAGGGGGGTGAAGTGTGGGAACAGAGGGGAGGGGGTGGTAAGTGAAGGTGGCAGCAAAGAAAGAGGGATGGAAGTGAGAGGGCATTTAGTGTGACCAACACAGACAGCTGATTTCATTAGGTATCCAAGTTGCTATATATATTTTTTAAACGTATAACCATGCCAACCCCTTTTTTCCAGACTCACCCTTTACATTCAGAGAGCTTCATGAATGTAGTGCACAATATCAGTAATTCCACATGCGTCCTTGCAGCAACTGAGTTTTTCTTTCAGTTCAAGGTGTAGTCAAAGAAAGTTGGTGGCACTGTCAATGAAATGGCTGAGTTTCAGTTGATAGATGACAAATTACGCACAATATTTTACTGATAGTAATGAGCGAATGTGTTTTGAAGTGGAAGCCCCAGTTCATTTCGCGATAATTGTGTGCTGTACTTTTTAATGATTTTTAGTGTATTCCTGTGAGCCTCTTTGCTATTATCAAATTGAAACGATGCCAGATCATTACACATTTAATGATGCAGCCATGGTGTCAGTCTGTCTGCATTTGTGTGTGTGTGTGTCTGGGTAAAGCTAAGGTAAGTGCTGTGCACTAATCCCATTATAGGATTAAACTGCAGCCTGCAGCTTTCTCCTGCAAGCTAAATGGCTCACCCATCAGGGCCAGTGCAGCTAAACTTGACACGTACTGAACAAGAAGCCAAAGTCTGATTAAGGACTGATAAGACACGAATTAGAAGATGTCACTTTACATGTTAAACTGAAGATATGCTCGTATGAGAGTGGCAGGAAAATTTCTTTTCTTCAGTTGGTCATATTTATTATTAATTAGCCAGTCCCTTGAAGAGTGATTTGGTTGGCAGCAGACAACACATTCAACTGTCCCATTTGAAAGAGCACAAGACATACACGACGGGAGCAGTAAAGCACAGCAGATACAATGCGAGGATGCGAGGCAGATACCAGGAGGAAGCAACTTATATTCAGGATGAACAGAATCAGTGTCGTCCATATGAATGGACTGTGCACCTGGATATTGACCATATCATCCAGAGAGCTACATTTTATCCCAACTACTTTAGAATCCACCCAATTTTCATTTGAACTCAACGTTTTTCTCTGTTCACAATAAGCTCCTTTCAATTTTGCGAGCAAATTCAGTTTTAGCTGAGACAAATAAACAAAAGTTAAAACAAAAAAAAAGAATAGATGTGCATGACCTTGTGGTTACACTCTCAATTTTTGCCCTGTACTTGAAAACAACAAAGCTCATTCTGTCAAGTTAAAGATTTATTCCCAAAGTTGTAGTGAGGTTACGTTGTAATATTGGTTGAGGGTGGGGGTAGTGAAATAAGGTAATAATGGTGTATTCTCCTGCTGGCAGGGAACACGCCCACAGAGGGAAGACCAGTGGATGGAAGAGAGAGAGAGAGAGAGAGAGACGGAGAGTGTGACAAGGAAGGAGAATAAGAAGATACAGGCCTGGACACAAGGTGAGACGGGGTGTCAGGTTCTCTGTAGTTTTTTGTTGTATTTTCCTTATTTCCCTGGAGGAGTCCTCCCCAGAGATTTTTAAAGTTCAGTTTTATCTAGTGTAATATTTTTTGGAAACACAGTGCAGGTGTTTTGAATGCAGACTTAGTTGAGTTAATCTTCAGCATTTTGTTTGATCATTTTATCCTTATTTTTCTTATGGGAGTCATTAATTTGAATTCCATAATCTAGTAAAATGATGACTTATGATCTAGCTGCAAGGTAATAAAAGGTGATGCTATTACTCAGCAGTGAGAGTAGCTGTTATTGATTTACCTTTGCTACACTACTCGTTCTCTGTATGGACTCATTGTTTGTGCGATTAATCAGTCTCAGCTTCTTTGAGGAACTTCCATTTGCCCAGCTTTTTGTGCCATTAAAACTGTGCCACTTTAAGTCTCCAATATGCCCATTTCTGCGGAGCACTAAATGCAATTCTGCACAGTAAGCAGAGACATGATGAATATTGCATATGAACAGAATTGTAGCCGGGGTAGTAAAAATAATAACCGTATGACTAAAATAGATTCACAACTCTCCAGTGCAGTTTTGTGATACAAGGTGTTGGTTCATGCTTTGCACGGAGTACCAAAAGTCTAACACTTCACACACTTTTTGCACCTTCCAAACTATCAACTAGAAAAAGTAAATGAACTCAAGTAGGCAAGGGAAAAAACAATGATCTGAATGGATTATTTATCATTTTTTTCCCCCTTGGAGCATCTGGGCTCTCCTGCAGTCTTTCTGTCCCTGTAGTGCAGTGTGCTTTACTCTGATGACAGCGCTGGTGTACTTTGCCTTGTGACGTAGGGGTGTTTTTCCATTTGAATTGCCTTTAGTTTCCACTGAGTCGCAATCGTGCGGGCCTACTACTGTTACATGTGGACCTACTGTCATGGCTACTGTAGGCAGGAAGACTGATAGTGTATCTCTGACCTTGATGGTCTCTTTATTTTTCAGTCGTTCTATCCGTTTTTCACTGATATGCACAGTTCACTTTTACTTTTACTGTGTCCAGACAAATGTGGATTTCACTGTGATACACTCTTTTGTACCACACTGTGAAATGACACCATCATTTGTTGAATGCCTGGTCCCAGATAAAGTGAACATTAGTCTCATTGTGTCCGTGGAAGGATTCGTGTCTGGTATGAAGTGCTTTGCCATTGCTCGAGTCCACAGGAGAATTTGAAATGTAATAGGACAGCCCAAAAAACGACAACTTGTGTACAGTTTTATGCTCAAAGGAAAGAAAAATATGAACATTGTACAGAAAAAATACGCATAACTTGTGCGTAGTGGTCTGAAAAACAGAATTTTGGGTCGAGTCACTGGTATAAATTGTAAACATATGCTCATACAACACAGTAATCAAGACCAAAGCATTTGGTTGCCTAATCATCAAGTTATTATGTAACCAGTCATTATACTGGCTTTCTATTTTTCCCACTTGTTGGTACAGTAGACGGGAGAAAGCTTTAAATAGATTTATAGCCATCTGGATGTCGGCTTACTGTAGATATGAGAATCTGTCATTTCTGATAATGATTGACGCAGCATTAAAAAGTGAAGCATGAGCCACATAAAACCTGCTGTGGTACTCACTTGACCAACTCAAAGGAGGCATCCATAGGCTTATATTGGCTTCTTTAAAAGCTATTTGCTTTGTGGACACTGGCTGTGTGTGGGTGGACAGGTTAATGTAGAATCAAATAGACGACAGCATAATGAACAAACGAAATGGTGACTCACAAGTAAAACCTGCACTTTTGAACACAGGTTGGACTTCTGTGTGTGTGAGTGCCCCTTGAAACTCCTCCCATAGTTGACGTGACATTGGTGGGCTCAGACAAGTGTGCTTATCTGCTTCTGAACACTCTTGCACTTCACATGCAATCTCACATACTGCAGGCTGTTTTTTTTTTTTTTTTGAAGAGACTTGCCAAAATGCAAAACAAAGTCACACCTGCATTCTTGCTCTGTAAATGGCACCTCGGCTAAACACTTCCTGATACTCCTCAGTCTGTCATCTTCTTCTCACAGAAAATGGGAAAAGGTAGAGAAAGATAGCTGTACAATACTTGCAACAACTCTAGTGAGAATTTGCTGTTGATTAATAGAACATACATTTGAGCACATGCGAGTTAGGGAGACAGACGCGTACTCTTATTGCTGATGTCATCCTGCTTGGACAAGCCCAGTGGAGTTGGGAGTGTTTCGGAATGCTACCGAGGCAACAGTGTCTTTTCTGAGACGAGTTTGTTTAGCTGCTAGATAAAGATTACTGCTGTCCTAGAAAAAACGAGTAACCCAAATAGTGTGCATATGTGAATCTGTGAAATGGTCAATGGGAAGGAAAAAAACAAAACGCAATGCTTCATTCACTGATGAGCAAAACACCACAAGAACCTGCATCTAACTCGTGTCTCTTCCTCAATGCCCTTGAAACTTTTTCTGTAGCTGCCTGAATGAGGGCGTTCCCCCTCGACAGAATGTAACTGACTTTTGTTTATATCCTTTAGTTGCCACTGGCATCAGTTATTATTTTGGTTAACTCATTCTACAATTTGAAAGAATGTTACTATTAAATTTTCAAGCATGTACTACAGGGCTATTACAGAGAGCATGTAACACTGCTCTCTGAGTTTAGCTTCTGTTCCCCCGTCTGGTGTCTGGTACAATGTTTTCATGGTCATAACATACTAACAGCCATGACCATCTTAATTTTGTCATACTATGCATTGCTTTCACGGAACCAATAGCATGAGTACCACTTTCCAATTTTTATATATATATATATATGTGTGTGTGTGTGTGTGTGTGTGTGTGTGTGTGTGTGTGTGTGTGTGTGTGTGTGTGTAT
>JAUESF010000064.1:7444822-7456372 GCA_032274765.1 Malacoctenus tetranemus
ATCCTCCTGTTTTACTCCTACATTTCACTTTACTTTCTGTAAATGGGCTAAAGTTTCAGCAGTAATTTGACCAATTCAAGTTCACTGCTGAAGGCTTGTTGCCTGCCTTTCCTCTGAACTGTACGATTTACTCCACCCCCAAAGTCGGCTTGTCATTGTAGTGGATTCATGTGCTGCAGATATGAAGTCTTCTACATGTTAGAAGCTGCTTCTGCATTCCTCTCACATCAGCCCCAGTAACAAGCCTTTGCCTCTGCTCCACCTCCCCCCTATTCCACTTTCTGTCCTCCCCCCTACCTTTTTAAAAATTGCTTCTCTATTGTTCACATTTCGGTCTCCTCATTCGGTGTTTGTACCTTGTCCCGACATTGCCCCACCTCCCCCACCTCTTCCACTCTCTGTCTGTAAGACGATAGCAGCAGTGGAGTTGCTGCCAACTCCAGGGGCCCTCATGAGAGCTGTTCTCAGATGGGAGCGGTGAGAAAGAGGAACAAACTGTACTCGTTCATATGTGCTCACTGGCAGCAGTGAACATGCTTCTATACCCTTGGGTTGAGCGATGTTAACATTTAGATGAGTGAGATAACGACAGCCATATTGAAAAAAAGAGACAATGTGAATATAGCGTGTGGAAAATAAAGGCAGAATTAGTTATGTGAAATGAATTATACATATACGTATATAAAGAAAATTGGAACTTTCTGTTAGTAAGATGTTTAAAATGGAGTGAAAATATCATCACAATCTGTGAAATACACAAGTGTTTAGGTTGGATTGTTTTCGTTTGGGGGGGAATAAGAAATGCAAAAGACTTTACACATTAAGTAATAAAACAAAGCTCGCCAAAGAATCTCATGCATAATAATTAATGGATCAGTTGCACCAACTTATTTGTTATCAGATAATAATTGCCTTGTTTGTATTACAACCGAATGCAATGAAGCAAATGCTGTCTTTATTAATTTGACTCACTCTACCTTATAAGGCTGTATGGCTTTCCCCACATAGCTGCTTTAAATCAGATGCTTTGGTGTTGACAGAAGTCTTTCCATGTTGGAACATTGAGTCAAGACTCATGAAAGTAAACAACTGTGTTTGCTGGAAGGGGCTTGACTTTCACTGGAGTGGCTTAAGGAGGAAACGGGCCTATGCAGTTCTCTGCATTTTGTCTTTTTTATCCCCCCTTTCTTTCAAAGTGTTCTTTATCTTCACATTGCATTTGAGCCACTTTTCACAGAGTGTTGGTGTGATGATTTCATTGTTGTCTGTCTTGATTGGCTCCAGAGGGTTTTCAAGCTGCTTCTGGCAGAGTGCGTGCCTTGACGCTGGCAGCAGGCCCAGTTCTAGCTAGTGAGCTGGGAGTTAATAAAGGTGGGGGTTTTTGCATCGGTTTAATGAGTCTGGTCATTGTGTTGTTCATAGCACTGGTTCTACTTCTGTGTTTAAGTTTTTCCTCGCTAGACTTCTAGTCAAACTTGTTGCATGTTCTTTACCAAAAGGATAACGGCTCTGCATTGGTTTTTAAACAGAGGTTTGTTTTAGTTGCGTTGTCTCGAAGCTCATTCACGCTTCTTGCACACTTAGTTGTCTTCCACACATGGGTTTGTTTGTTCCCTTATCATGTTGGCTGGTGAACAGAGTGGTTGCTATTTGAACTGGAGAATTATAAATAGAAGTGTGTGCTGCTGCAGCAGGCAGAGAGAGCGAACATAGTCGCTAACCTGCACTAAGGAAAGGTCAGGAGACACGCAAACACTCACACTTTGCATCTCGCTGTCAAATACACAAGTCCATTTTCGATTAAGGACTTTTGTGTCCTTCTTCCTGTTGACTGAGTCTTGGCTTTGTCCTCTAGTTCCTTGTATTGTCTGTATTGCCTTTTTGCTATGTTTCATATTGTTCTCACCCCTTTACTACCCCTTATGCTATGCAAGTGGTTTTCCTTTCCTTTGCGTCTTAGAGCAGTGTTGCCAGCAGTAAGCCTGTTGTATAACCCTAATCTAGTCTTACCCATAGACGCTCACTCCCCACCCCCTTCAAGAAGTGAAGGTGCATGGGGTGGTCTGCCTTTTCCTCTTTGGGTGCATTTCTGTCTAACCCAACTGACTCACACACTCCTACTCTCCATCTGCAGGGGAAAAAAACACTTGTAAAGGTTAATGCGGTGTGTGGAAGGTGCATGTAGCACTGAACCAAAAAGAGGGTTTTCCTCAAACATTCCTCAATTTACTTTGAGTGGCATGTTGACAAGAAACTCTGGAAAAACTGAAAGCAAGGACTTATAATCGCATGAATATAATGAATAGAACATTACAGTAAGATTGTCGTATATGTGTTTGAATGCCTTATATTCAAACGAGTATAGAAAACCTCGTGGTTGTTTCAATGAGTTATCTTTGTTCTGAAAAGTAGTCAAAATTAACCTTTGTTTCCCTTTTTGTCTTATTTCTTTCATTACAGTGCCAGAGCAGACCCAAGTCCAGACAAAGACCTTAACTTAAAACCACATCCCCCCTTCCCCCTCCCCACACACAACATAAACACACACACACACGCACGCACGCACGCACGCACGCACACACACACACACATACACACACACACACACACACACACACACACACACACACACACACACGTACAGTCCTCAGCAATGCAAAGGGGGCCTGGTCAGGCTGCCGCCCGCTCTGAAAAGCCCTGCCTCTTCACCTCAGACCTTTGAGGCTGTGCTCGCTGAGCTTTGACCTTTGACCCCCCAAGCATCGACCTGGGAACCAGAGGTCACCTGTTTTCCACTCAACCCCAGGAGGCTCTCCTGCTCAGCCAGGAGCTGCAGTCACCAGCGGCATTTAAAGGTAACCAGTGAAAAGAGGTGCAACCTCATCAGTGTAATCAGTTACCTGTGCCCTCCCATTTGCTCAACGGAGCACTTATCTACACAAGCACATTCTCTTCTCATTCTTGAAAAAGGCAAAAAGTAGATGTACAATTGTTTTTGGAGTACTAACTGTTTGAGGTCTTTATTATCGAGTCGTGCAAATCATGAACCAACGTGTGTAGATCTGTCCTAAATCTTACAGAAACAGTTAACTACATGATGCATATATAACATTTTGCTCATAACTGGCTTATATTTTATTGGTATTATCAGTTTTCCCCCTGAATAACAGATTAACTAGGATTCAGAAACCAGCAGCTGCTGTCTACTAACGCTTCTGTACTTACAAGCCACTCTTTTCATACTTTTTACTTACCTTTTTTTTGTTTCTATTTGCATGTCATTCATTGAGCAATGCAACTATTTCTAACATTTTCCCTGGCTGTTTTTTTTTTCCCTGTCTAACCTTCTCTACCTCTATTTGACCGTCTTTCCTCTCTCTGTTTCCAGGCATGGCTCCCATACGGGATTCCGTCAGCCACTCCCCTAATCAAACAGGTGATGACACAAGCCTTCTCTTTTGCTTGTACTTCCGTTTCCTTTCTCTTTCTGATGTCTTCTTTTGAGCTTTTTGCTGAGAGATCAACAGACTGGATATGCCAAGTCTGACCTGACCTTGACTAACAATCCGTTTTGTTCATGGCATATCAGTGAGAAGGAGATATGAATGAGTGAGCAAGTGGGTGTCAAAGGGTTCAAGAAGAGATTTGGCAAGCAAATGTGATAAGCAGTGAGACCTGGCAACCAATATATGTGTGAGATTTCTACAGTGAAAAGCATTTTTTTGTAGGAACAGAAAAAAGGGAGCTCACAAACTTAGAGTTGCTGCATAACACTTGAGATATGATGATAAATGATTTAAATTTAGCAACCATAAAATCAAGAAAACTAGAAAAAGCATTACTGATGTGTACGACACTGCTCATTCTTCACTATGTAACCTAAAGGGCAGCTTGGGAAGATGCTTGCACAGTGATCTTAAAGGTTATAAGGAAGTATTCTAAAATGCAACTCCAAGGCATTGTTCTAGCAAGTTACGTTTTGAAATATTTCTTAATAAAGTGAACCTGAGTTACTTGAAACACTTGTTATCCTGGTTTTTAGTTGTGCAGTGATGACTCACAATCAAACTAACTGGTTGTAAAGTAAATAGCATTAAAAGTAGTGATCCATTCGCACCAAGGGACAGGAAATTCCCACTGCTGAGTGACAAAGACTGCAGGAAAATGATAATCATAGAGGAAGTATTGAAAACTTGAGTATTCAGATGGTCCTGACAAACCCTGAACACTTCAAAAGTTCTAACTCAACCCTGATTGTTTTCAACCATGGCTGCCTCTTATCTTCTGCCAGCGCTCACTTCTTTTAGTCTCCTGTTTCACACCCAATTGCCATCTCCCATATTCCTTTCACCTTTCCCTCCTGCTGATGGTCATCCTTTGCCTCACTGTGTTGTAGTTTATAGCGTTGGCATGCTTTTGGTTCCCACTGTGGTGACAAAATGGTGACAGCTGTGCCCAGGCTCAAGTCTGCCAGTGATCACATTCAGTTTAAGCAGCTAAAGCACAAATAGAAAGAAAAAATAAAAGCAAGTGTTTATTGGGAATTGATATGATATGTCAACTTTCGTTGAACATGGTACATTTTGTCAAAGTTTGATCAGTCAATTATTTAACCATGGTGTAACGTAAAGAATTGTTCTCAGTTTATCATTTATCTAATAGTCCATCTGGTCTACCTTTCTTTCCAGGTTTGGAGCATCCTGGTCTTGACTCGCAGTATGAACCATCCCCCTGGTCATCTGGTTCTCCTTGCAGCAGTGACAGTAACAGCAACTGGAGCAAAGTCTTAGTGGACGGAAGCAGCGACCAACCCAATAACCCGTCTTCTACCAGCTCATCCGTTTGGCCTCCCTCCTCCTCTTCATTTTCTTGCTCCTCCTCCTCTTCCTCTTCTGGCTGTGGATCAGGATCCGACCCTGAATTGGCATCAGAATGCATGGATGCAGATTCTAACTCCTCAATCGGCTCAGAGAAAAACCTTGCCACTGTTGCTGCGACAACGGTGATGATGATGTCAGCAAATGCTTCCTCCTCTGCGTCTTCTACAGCTTCTTCTCCCACCTCTTCTTTGACACCCACTATGATGGTTGGTGTTTCTCTGAATGGAGATAGTAATGGCAACAGTCGTCAGGTGATTGGTGGAGGAATCGGAATGATCGGGAGTCCAAATAATGGAAATAACACCACTGGGCCCTCAAGCTACTCTGTAGCTGAGTCTAATAGTATTGGCAGCAATAACATTAGTAACCACAATAACAAGCTTGTCACTAACAGTGGTGCATGGGGTGCCCAATCAGGAAGCAATGTCACCACTGGTGGCAGCACCCCCTGCATCAATGGAGGGTTAAACCCAAACACTTTAAACCCAAATGCCAACCACGGTGCCTGGCCTCAGAATCCAACCCCAAGCCCGGTGTCCCAGGGCCAGCGGCCTCCACAGGCTCAGGGGATTCCCAAAATGGGAATGGCTCCCCAACAGGGCCAATTGCTTGGCTGGGGTGGCATGGCAGCTCCAGAAAACAGCAGTATGATGGAAGACACTGAAATGAATAATGGTACAACAAGCGGCAAGGTATTGGGAAGCGTCAACAGTGGAAATGGTGGCCTGCAGCCTACCAACCTTAACACTGAATCCAATGGACCAAATAACACTATCACGATAAATACTACGACTACTACTACTAATGCCACAATGACCTCTAGTCCACCAAACTCTACCGCCTCACCCCAACTCAGCGGGACTTGTTCCTGGGAATCCATTGGAGGAGGGAATGGGGGTCCGCTGGCCAATGGAAACCCCTCATCAGCCCCCCAGCACCCTCAAGGAGAGTTGGGGGGTAGTGGGGCCTTCGGTACGCCTTGGGGTGCAGCTACCTACCCTGCAGATAAGGGCCCCCCAAACGCAGACACTGTGAACCCCCAAATCTCCTCTTCTGCTGCTTACAAGAGTAATAATAACCACAATAACACAGGGGCCCCACACTGGGACCAGGGTCCCAACAGTAACCCAAACCAGCCTCAAAGCAACTTGCCATGGGGTGCTGGTTCAAATCAGATCCCTGGCTCTGTTGGCCAAACACCAGAAAATGGGAACCAAACTTCGATGGGTCATCCAGCAGGAATATCTCGTCCTTGGGGTAGCAGCACCTCCTCTTCCTCCTCGTCCTCTTCATCATCTTCTCTATCTAACAATAAGATGTCAAATGGACAATGGGGATCAGCAACTTCTGGTAATCTTTCAGACACTGGAAGCCATAAAGGAACCTCTGCTAGCAATGGCTGGAAGAGCCTAGAGGATGATGCCATGGGTATGGGAGGAGGTGGAAGTCAGAGCTTGGGAAGTGTCTCTGGAGGCTGGGATCGCTCTGGAGGAAGTGATGGGAGTGGCGAGAGCTCCGGAGGCCAATCCGGCTCCGACAGGTACCAGCATAAAGGGGGAAACCGCAGAAAAGTTACCAATTCTGCGGTACTTCTGTCAGCCATTACTGATGTGGACCCAAGGGTTCTGTCCAACACTGGATGGGGTCAGACACCCATACGGCAGAACACTGCCTGGGATGTCAGTTCTCCGAACAACAAGATCCCCAGAATAGATGAGAGGAAGCATAGCAGTGCGAGCTCCGGCTGGGGCACGGCAACACCCACAGCTCCCTCCCAGACAACTGGAGGTAGGTGTTTTTTTTTGGCATCTGCAGCTTCTCTTTTTTGGGGGGAATTATTTTATTGGGGGCAAAGAAAAAGATAACTATTTCAGAATGATTTGAAATGTAATTCATGAATCTGTCATTCATGTCTTTTGCAGGCTGGGGGGGTGTGCCAAGCAACTCAGGCTTAGATACTGGATGTTCTGGCTGGGGAGAACAGAGACCAACCTCGGGTTGGGACAGCAAAGTTCAATCAAATGGAGGGGGGCAGAGTGGCTGGGATGATGGGTCGAGCTACAAAGGTAGCAACAACAGCAACACATGGAGCAACAACATCGTCAAAGATGACAGGTATCTTGCATTTTTCTCTTTAAAACCTGTTTGCTTCTTTCAGTCTGTTATCTACAACTACTATCTACAACTTCCTGATCACCATGTTTTTTCTTTAGATCCAATACATGGACTAATGCTCCTAAACCACAGAAGAGCTGGGGGGGCAGTGGTGGAAATGCAAGTGAAACATGGGGAGGAAGTGGAGATGGTACCCGAGCTCCGACCAACAACCACTGGGGTGAGCCTCAAAAAGGTGCAGGCTCAGTGGGATGGGACAGCGACAGCGACCGCTCTGGGTCCGGATGTTGGAGCGAGCCAAGCCGAACTAACACCAGCAGCAGTAACACCTGGGTCGGAAGCGGCGGTTCAAATACTCCAGACCAGAGCACTCCAAACCCTGGCTCCAACTGGGGAGACTCAGTCCACAAACCCCACACTCAGAGTAGCAGTCAGGGTTGGGGTGAGCCAATGAAGAACAACCATGGGGGCCAGAACTGGGGCGAACCTAAGCCATCCAATGAATGGGGAAAGGGTCCTGAATCCAACATGTCCAGAAGCAATCAAGGACCTAAGCCCACAGGTAAATTAAATTAGTTTGTTTCTTTCCTTAATGTTTATTTCAAGTTTTGATGTGTCAAGAGTTTCTACAGTAAGGACATCAGTTTAATGTTTTTTTTTTCTTTTTTCAGGCTGGCTGGGAGGTCCCATGCCCACAGTTGGTCAGAAGGAAGAAACTGTGACTGGTTGGGAAGAGCCATCTCCAGAGTCCATCCGTAGAAAGATGGAGATTGATGATGGGACAGCGGCCTGGGGAGATCCTGGTAAATACCCAAATTTCCTTAAAACTATCAACGCATAGCCCAAATGAAATAATGTGAAATTGAAGGTTATTTTATGCTCAAACTGCTATCATTTTTTCCCCTTAGGAAAACATGGCAGTGGATCTGTTAACATGTGGAACAGGACTGGTCAGTCGGACCAGGAGGCCATGAACACGCCCTCTCCGCATCAGTCACACCCAGCTCACAACTCAATGCAGCATAATAACCAGGAAAAGAACAGTTCATGTGAGTGGAAATATCATTGCAAGTTTGTACACACAAATGAAGACATGTACCTTTTAGTGCAGGTTATGTTGTTTTCAGTTCAATATTGAAGTACAGGTAACGTGCCAGGACATGAGATAGTATCTAAAATGGTGCAAACATGCAAGTGCAAGCCCTTTGGTCTCAGCTGTAAGCCTTCAAGAATGCCTTGAGAGGTGCAAGTCGAACCCACCCAGTCTATTTTGGATTTGGAAGAAAGATGGTTTCAAGAGGAACAAGCAAATGTGGATGCACACGCACACTCACAAATGTATACACAGTTTGCACAAAAGCACAGAGAGAAACTAAACACATCCAGCCATTTCCCCACAGTGTTGTCTATGTTGAAGGCTTTTTGTGAAGCTCGTTGAGTCATCCCTCTGGAATGCTAAGAGCATCGATTTTTCTCTTCTCTCATTCGTCTTTTTTTCCCTCCTCCCTTTCTCACTCACCCGCCAGTTCTGCCTGCTATAGGAGCTCAAGCTTTTGTTGAGTTTCAGGAGAGGAGACTTGAGTGGAAGCAGAGGAGGTCTGGTGACTTAGTAACAGGAATAGGTCCAATGTAAGATTGGAAACTAAAATGAGCAGGGCAGCTATTTAGTCAAAGGGGGCCTGAGGAGAGGTACAGGAGGGGCTGTTGGGGTTATTTAGGGTTCCCGATGAAGTGAGTTAACTGGAGCAGCAAAGTAGATGGCCACAAAGGGTGGGGCAAATTAAACAGCTACTGAGCTGAGAAAATAATTAGTATGATGTGATTTGTTTTTGTTAATTTTGCTTTTTTGTGGGGTTATATCGAAGCAGTAAAAGTCAGCTAGAACTGAGAACATAATGCATGTGCAAATCAGGTTTTCTGATGTGCTTCCAAACACATAACTAATGAACCTCATTGAATCAGAATTGAAAATGTGGCCAAAAAATATACAGCAAAAATGCAAAACAATGCAGTTTCTTGAAAAAAATCTCCCTGCATTTAGCTGCTTCTCTGTAAAATCTATGCCTGTTTCAGTGTTTCGAGCTGTGCGCAGGCTTCTTGTGGTATTATGAGCTTGTACGTGTACGCAAGCACAGCCAGTCACATGAGAAACATTGGAGCCTGAGGCCACCCCCATGATGTGGCCTATTTTTACAGAGAGGTATTGCTGGTATCCTCACATATGTAAAAAGAAGAAAGCAAGCAGACGTTCTGGATGGTCAGCTGTAACAAGAACCTTTTGAACTCATACTTGCACTTTCTTTAATACACAAAGTCTCATATTAAAAGTGAGTGAGATCATGGTTGTTTTGACAATAAATAGGATATACTGTCAATGACAAGGGATTCATTAAGGACATCTGCATAGATGCTAAGCTGACTGATGGACCCTCCCTTTTCTTTCAGTTTGGTCTGACTCGTACCCTCAGCATAAGGAGTCCTCATCATGGGTGGAGTCTCCTGCTCCTCCTGTCACAGTTGACAATGGGACTTCTGCCTGGGGGAAGCCTTTGAGCAGCACCTCTGGCTGGGACGAACCCAGCAGGGATAGCAGAGAGTCTGGGTCTGGATGGGGCGGTCAGCCTAAAACAAGTAAGTTAACTCTCAAACATCGGATTCAGAAAGCTGTGAACCTTGTGCAAAACTGAGGACGAGTTGGACAATTTTTGGGAAGCATTTGTAAGACATAAAGTTTTTGCCAACATTCTGTTAAAATAGAGCTTTGGTATTTAGTTTTATATCTTGTGTCTTTGTAGCTCAAGGTCCCAAGCCTATGGAAACTTGGTGTGGTGATGACGTATCCATGGGTAACAGTTGGGACCAAGAGGAAGAAGTAGAGATTGGCATGTGGAACAACAACCAACAGGACAACCGGTCTCATGACCAAAACACCTGGAATTACAAGCATAAAGTATCCAATAAGGTTTGCTCACATTTTGGATTAAGCGGTTTTGGACATTGATTCTTATGAAGATTTGAACACTTCTTGATTAAATGTAGTGGTATTGACGTCATGGTGTTTGTTTTTTTTACCGTTTTAGATGAACAAATCTGTCAAGCAGGATGAGCCCTGGATGAAAACTTTCATCAACCAGTTCAACAGCATGAACTTCCCCGTAAGTATTCAGTTTTAAACATCTAACAAATATATATAAAATATAACATATGTATTATGTAAGCAGGCAGAAACAAAGTTGGATGCAACAAAAACTTCAATATCAACTTTTCCAATGTCCTCTAGTGGGTTTTCTGTTTTTTGACTCACAACCTCTTGTTTTCTCTTCTTGCAGAGAGACTCCCCTGATGACTCCATGAAGTCTGGATCAGGGATGATGCAGGACAAGCGCATGGACATGAGCGGTATGGGAGATTTCAATGGAGTGATAGGGAAGAACCATGTGTCCCGACACCAGCTCCACAAGGACTCTGTCATGGACCGCAGTCCTTACTATGATAAGGTGAGCAGCACTACAAACACAGGGTTCCACCTTAACGAGTCAGGTAATGTTGATCATGACATTGGTGAGCAGTGAAAGTTCTGTGGCTGACTTTAACTAGCATCTTAGCTCTGTTGTGCCCCACAGTGGTTGTTGTATTGCACTGCAGTAGATGTCTGGCCCTTCTGGGGGGGAAATTCACAAGTTGCAATTAAAAAGCCGCATGGAGAATTGAATTATTTGTAACCTGTATATATGACTGAAAATGCAGCAATGATTAGACCTTTTCATAGTTTTGTACAAACTTCAGGGGCCTTGATTGCTATGCTGCTTTTACTTCAGAGCGCTCCTCTTTTCATTTGCTTCTGCCTGTAAACTCTCTTCCAACCATCTTCCTCTTGCCATCTTTCCCATCCACTGCCATCTCTTCTACCCATTTTGGTTTTTCCTCACCAACATCCACAAATTCTGGTCCTCATTATTTTCCTTCCTCGTTATCCTTCATTTCCTCTGAAAAATTAACAGTTGTACCTTTTCTTCCCTCTCGGTGCTTCTTTGGCTGCTGCTGCTTCCTGTCCTTCTGTGCTTGCCGCCCATCGGCTGTGCTCCTGGCCTTGCTTCTGCAGCTCTCCCCCTCTGCTTACGATAGTCAAGCTTCTGATGAACTCTCCTCCAATCAAAGCATGAGTCTCTCCCCTTCTAATTCTGCTCAGCCTCTGCCCTGTCTCAACTCTGGGCCGTCTCCCTCCCACTCTAGTTCTCGGCAGGTGAGTTTGAAGGGATGAAGAGGAAACTGCTTTTCCCAAGGAAAAATGTTTTTTTGTTTACTATTTGATGTGAAGATGGCAAATGCACAGGTCACTGTTCTGCCTTCCAAATATTTTGGAGTTACTCTCACATTATCAATTTTGCTGACATTTATTTTTCAATAGTTCTTTTTCCAGCAGCATTTTTCTCCAAGTCCATCACAGAAGCAGCAGACTTGATGCTTATTCTTCCCCATATTGTGCGATTACACATTCGGAGTTACAAAATGTGTCATTTATTAGTCACATCCTGCTTGATCTCACACGTGTGTC
>JAUESF010000064.1:7460061-7480985 GCA_032274765.1 Malacoctenus tetranemus
CACACACACACACACACACACACACACACACACACACACACACACACACACACACACACACACACACACCTCCCACTGGTAGAGGAGCTGAACTCTGGTGTTTAAAAATGCAGTATTGCTCATTGTGAGTGTTTGAACCAGACATGTCTGTCTGAAAAACTGTCTACTTTTTGTAAGTTAACTTCAGAGGTCAATACTTCCTGCAAAACAATTGAGGACTCGTTTCTTCAGCGAGATGTCCGAAGGACAACAGATATTTTAGACTTGTGTAACTCTTGACTCTGAAACAACAATGGATACCTGAAACATCAGTGGTAGCAATGTATAATTGTTAGGATTCGGAGATTGAATTCAGTTGCCAGAAACTGTCCTAAGAACGAACATTGTGTGTGCATCCAGGTGTATCCTGCTCTTTTTCACTCCTGCCCCTCATGAATTTTGTCCTCGAGTTGGTTTGTCGCAGCAAACTCTGACGTCTCTGCTGTGTCCCTTCAGGTGTGTTTTGGGGAACACGACTATTCTGGCTGAGTTTGCCAGCGAGGAGGAAATCAACCGTTTCTTTGCACAAGGGCAGTCATTGGCCACTCCCACCTCCAGCTGGCAGGCCATCGGCTCCTCTCAGAGCAGAATGGATCAGTCTCACCCGTTTCCCAGCCGCGCTCCAGAACCCACCCAGTGGAACAGCAGTGACCTACACAGCTCCCCTCTGTGGGGTGGGCCCAACTATTCCAGTAGCCTGTGGGGGAACCCCAGTGGCACCGAGGCAGGGAGGATCAGCAGCCCTTCTCCAATCAGCTCCTTCCTCCCGGTGGATCACCTGACAGGGGGAGGGGACTCCATGTAAACCGCCTGCCAATCAAAACAGGCTGGGTGAAGGTTCAGTAAAGAATTGTCAATAATCAGCAGAAAAACATGAGAAGAGTAGTTATTAATGCAACGGCACTAGTTGGACTCTTTCTCACCTACCAGATATTCAACAAAACGGGGTCTGCCCTGTGGAAAACAAGTTACGTTTCTCTCTCTGCACATATGTCCACTTTGTTTTAGCCCAAAAAACATATCAGTCGGAATACTTGAATCATGCAGGCCAATTCTATAATGTGAACGGATGGATATTTGCTTCCAGGTAGTGCTCTTTCAGACCGAAAAAAGCTTCAATCGAGCTCATTATTATATATATTTTTTTGTTTCATTTGTCATGTTTATTTGAATTCCAATTCTTTTTATTTTTAAAGTTTTCTTTTTGTTTTATTTTGTTTTGCTGACAATGTTGGAGTATGAGAGCTTTTTTAACTTTGCACTGAATGTGGTTTTTTCTCAGTATATATAATCTGCAATATAGAGGGAGCAGCCAGTTTTTCCAGTGTAGCTGTTTACTCATTGAGGTCCTTACTGTGTGTGCGCGCGCGTGTGCGAGCAAGTACTCTGTGTGCATGCATGTGTGTGTGACTGCGAGTTGCGACCGAGTACGTGTGCGCTCCTCTCTGCCTTGGCACGCCTACCTTACTGCGTTGTCGTGGAGTTCAAGATCAACAGATAGTTAAAGAATAAAACCTGACGTAGGAGGATTATCTGGTGATATTAAAAGTGACATTAAAAAGTATTGCACCAATTTTTGTTTTAAAACTAAAGAACGTTGAGCTCTGCAGTGCAAAGGACTGTAGCCGCAGCTGGGACTAGCAAGCCCCGCCCACCCTAATATTGGAGGCGGGCCTAACTAGCAAGCCCTCCTTTTTGCCCCCCAGTGGGGGAAGTTGGAGGGAGCAGCACTTTCAGAATAGGCTTTCAATGTTTTGGAGGTGCCACACTGCAACCTCTTGTTTACAAGACTTGGGAGGCGGAACGTGTGTTCATTCTTCATTTTAAAGAGAAGATGGAAAAAAAAGACAAAACAAAAAAAAATGCACAAAAAAATTTAAAAATTCTTAAAAAATACTTTCTAGAAAAATCATAAAAGAAAAAAAATCAACAAAAAGGTAAACTCTTATTGAGGATGAAGACGATGCTTTGTAACTCTGGGAATTCGGATCAGTGTTTTTGGCCATGGCGTTGGTTATTTGAACTATTCCTCTTTGTCTGCTAAATAACCAGCAATGGTTCTCAGGAAATCAAGCCAGTTTTCCCCCCTTGTAGTGGAATAAAAAAAACTACTACTCCTTGTAGGAAAGGAAAATCCAATTTCTAGCACTGAAAACTATGTATAGGTCTGTAAGTTTTTTTTCTCTGCCAAATAACTGCTTTAAGCTGGAGAAGCTCAACACACTGCTTTCAATATGCTGTCTCTAGAGGGAGGAGGTGGCGGGGTGGAGGACGGGCTGTAGAAAAAAACCCCAACGCTCCCACTCTCCTCCTCCTCTTCCTCCACTCCTCTACTCCACTGATGTGTAAAAAAGCAAAATCAAAAGTGGGGAGTGTTTCTGGTGTGAGTGTGCGACTGTCAGTGGATAATGTTCTGTCTTGTCAGACTTATAAACCAAGAGAAAGGCGACTCTGTATCTATGCATACTGTAGCCTCTCACATTCACATGGCCTACTGAGAGGTGCCCCCCCCATGTCTCTCAAAATGTTTTAAATGTTTCATTCAGTACAACAAATATGACTTGCTTTTTTCTTTTTTTTTCCTTCTTTTTTTAAGAAAACTGCTCTCATTGCCACAGACGTGTTTAAAAAGAGAAAAAAAAAGAATAGGAAAGAAGAAAAAACAACTTTAAAATCTCGTTTTGGTTGAAGAAAATATTTTAACAGTGCAAAAGTCGTCCACATTTCATTGCCTTGATCCTAATTGTGTCCGAAGATGCAACAAGTCAAGTGGCTTCTACCTGTTTACAAATAGAATATGATTGTATTGTTGTACTGTTTTTTTTTTTTCTTTCTTTTTCCTTTTGGGTCCGGGAGGGTGGGCTGCTCATCTGAAGTTCCTGATGTGATGAATCGCGTGTGTGTCGGTCTGTGTGCGTGCCAGCAGATGTGAGTTCTACAGCTGGAGGTGTGTGTGTGTGCGTGCGTGTGTGTGTGAGAGAACAGCGTGAATGTATATCCACCTGTGGTGTTTTGTTTTTCTTGACAAAAATCCAAGCGTGAACAGATTTACTATCTACCAGTGATTGTTTAGTTACGATAATGCACAATTTTTTCGGGGAATAACAAAAAAAAAAGCTTCAGAGTTTGCGTGAATGAGAAGTCAGCATTAGCGAAGCCATGGACCTTAATTTCTTTATCTTCATCGTGTTATGATTCTGTGCTGAGCCCGTTTGTTTCTGTGTGTGTGTTTGTGTGTGTGTGTGTGTGCCTGCACACGCTTCCCCCCGACATAGGGTTTTTATTTCAGAAGTACCACCTGCGTTGGCTTTCGTTGTTGAGTTTAGCCGTGAATATTTAACGACTTCAGAGCAGACGTAGTGAGACAGAACCTTGAGTATTAGCCAGACTTGACAGTGGTGTGTGCCAGTATTGAACCGCTCTCTACCAAATAATTCAATCATACAAAATATTAGTTTACCTAATTCCAGATCTCTTTGCTTAAACTATATATATATATATCTTATTTCTTGTCATTTTCGTCTTGTTGAACAATTGTTATCCAGTGGAACATCTGAACCGTGCTTTTTTTTTCCCTTTTTTTCTTTTTGTCCTTTTGCGTTGACTTACTTTGACGATTTGAACTGAGGAGCCTTGGATTTTGCACTTGGTGGGTTTGGAGGAACAGGCCGAGCGAGCGGAGAGCAAAGCCGGGACGGTCAGACAGAAGGTGGCGGTGTGGTTTCGGTTGGACGGGGTCTGTCTGAAGGAGAAGTTGCGTCTGTGAGTGTATTGTGACAGGGTAAAGTGTGCATGTGTGTCTACTTGTCTTCAACTGAAGTGAAAACTGTTTGTGTGTGTGTGAAGAGAAGATGGTGCTTTGTTGATCCCCAGTGAGGCGAGCGAGAGAAGACGGAGGGGGGCCACCGTCCCCCCCCCCGGGTTTACCTCTCCCTGTGCCTGCTGGGCGGCCGGCCGGAGCGGCGACCTCGCCACGCCGCCCCAAACCGAGCCAGAATGTAGCTGCAACGGTTTTTCTGTTTTGTTTTTTTTTTGTTTTTTTTAAGTCGAAACGACAGCAGAGCTTCGATCCGCCTCGGGTTACGGAAGAGACGATGTGCGAGCAAGCCTCCTCTGCTGGATGTTTCCACGTTTGACTGAAAAGTGAGGCGAGGCCTCCCGTCGCGAGGGGCCGCGACTTGTGATTGGTGTTCAGGGACTCGGGGTTACACGCGCTCAACTCCAAAGCTTAACCACAGGAGAGGAGAAGCAGAACTGACAGGAGGTCAGGGCCAAGGAACTCCTCCACACTCTTCCCACTAAAACCACTTTGTTCTGATTTCAGCAGTGTGCATTTCCTGGCACGGAGCAGTTTAGCCCCTCCCCCCCAGCCCACCCCGTTATCGTTGTTTTCCACTACTGGTGGGACGCTAGCAGAGCCCAGATGGTGGCGTTCACGAGGCAGCACTGCTCGGCTGTTAGAGAAGGGACTAGCAACGTCTGTAAAACGCCTCTCATTCATGTCCATGTTACTGTTTGTGTCAACCAGCTTATTCTCGCTCCGTTTTCTGTGTGTGTGTATGTGTGTGTCTGTGTGTGCGCATCATGGGAATATGCAGAAACCCAGTGCTGTGCAGAAACTTTGTGCGTGTGTGTGCAACACATAATCATGCCAAATCAAGGAGGGAGGGTGAGTGAGAGGGAAGGAAAGGGATTGAAACTTTTTTTTGTTGTTGTTTTTTTTTTGTTTGGTTGTAGTTGTGTATGTGTGTGTTTGTGTATTTAAAAAGCTGGACAATGTTAAATGCTTGAAGAAAAATAATTACTTGTCATTTTTGCAAAAGGATGATGTGAGGAAAACCTTTCAGTAAGTGAAAACCACCACGAGCAATGTACAATCCCCAGAGCTGCCAAGCAGCTTTCCAACAGGGCCAGAGCGGGGGGGAGGGAGGGAGGGAGGGAAGGAGGGAGGGAGAAAAGGAAGGAAGGAAGGATAGAGGAGTCCAGGAGAGGGAAGCTGGCTGGTGATACGCTACTACTTTTTAATATTTAAGAAAAAAAATGTGACTCTTTGTTTCTCTTAAACTATCTTGTGAGTAAATGCTATATTATATCATAACACACACCCGACGGCTCCTACAGTCGATCAAAAAGCGCTAAAGGCTATTTTTTTGACAGAAAAACCTTTTTAAAAAATCACAAAAAAACAACAAAAGAAAAAAAAAACAAACACAAAAACTGTGAGAATCTGCTGTCTTTTTTGTCGTTTTACATTTAGTATGAAGACACAAACAAACCCTGAAAAGCTTTAGTCTAACCAGCACAAAGACATGGGAGGGGGGGGGAACTGGGGTGGGAGGGCACAGTACAGAGGGGAGGGGTGGGTGTTGCTCAGAGAGACTATGCAGTGGAGTGTTGAACCCAGGCTTCCATGTCCACCTTGGGTTTTTGTGTTTCTGCTTTCTTTTAGTAAAATAATAAATAAAAAATCTTCAAAAAAAAACAAAAAAAAAAAAATCCCAACATCTAAGAAAAAAAGCCTCAGCTGAGGCGGGATTCCCAATAATATTCCTCAAACATGTCGTGCCATCGTTGAATCGTACTTCTAGTACTACTACTAATAATAATGATGAAAACTAAAAAAAAAAAACACAAACCTTTATTACCTACCGTCGGGCCAGTTGTAGCAGGGGAGGAGGACAGGTTAAGATTTGCAAAGTCCATGTCTTTATTTTCACAGCTTGTCTCGTCCCCATGAAGCCGGGGGGCGACGAGGCCGGTGAAACTGCAAATTTTACACAACTACAATGTTTTTTATAGAGATTCTATCAATCCACAGTGTGTAGTTCGATCACCTGTAAAACCTATTATGCACATTGCTTTGGGAGACTGTTGAAACTATATATAGTATAAATATATATGAAAATATAAGCGTACAGTGTCTATAATCAAACCAGAGGAAGTCTTCCTCTCACAACCAGAACAGGAAGTACCTTTTTATTTTCAAATGTCTTCCTCGGGTCATCAAAGGATTTTAGCTTAAAACTTCGGTGGAATCTGCACTTTTTGAAGGACAATCTTTATTTGTATGGGTATAAAAATTGACAAAAACGAAGTCGCCTGATATTACATGGTATAGAAAACCAACTCCAGTGTGCTCTAATAATGAATGTCTCCTCTGATGCTGTCTACTTGTTTGGTTTCATTTAATCTTTTTATTCTCCTTCTTTGTTGCTTGGTTTGTTCTGTATTTTTTTCCCCTTTATTTTTTTTTCTGGATTTTAGTGCTCTTCAGAGTATCCGTACTAAAGGTGTAGAGTAGTAGATAGTAGGTCTTCTGTTGGCTGTACTCGTATACTGATTACTGTTTGTAACCCTCTGGCTCCTGCAGCCAGTATACAAAGCTGTATAACTTGGGTACAACCCTCAATAAAAGACTAACAATGACACAGGTTTCGTCTCACAGACTCATTATTTTTCAGGACTTCAAGAAACGAAAAGTTACTCTTTGTCTCGTGGTTCATGATCACAGCCGGTCATGAGTTACGTTTCAGTGTTTTTATTTCGAGAACGTTCAGACGGAGCAGAACTCTGCAGTTAGAACTGATGGTTGTACACAGAAATGTCCATGTGACCGTGACTTCATTTGGTTTGATAAACTATCACAGGAATCAGTTCGTTTCTGCTGCTTTTTTGCAGACGACAGATTTTTAGGTCTTTTAACCAAAGGATTCCGTTGTAGAGTGAAGCAGGGCAGGTTCACTTGAATGTGAAGAGGCATTAAACCATTTAGTTTCGATGTGTTGAAGCTCTGACAATAAGTACCTTCACTAATTTAAATCTTTGAGAAACTTCTGAAGAAAACAGCCAATCAGTAAGGTTTCTCAAAGCAGCATAAACATTCTGGCCTCTATCCATTTTAATGATTAACCGGTTGCATTCATTACGATCCTCCGTGTTGCTGACTGTCCTGTTGAAATACCATGCAGTGAACTCTGTTATTCAACATTGATCTATGAATTAAACTGCAGTTTTGGGGTAAAGCAGCTAAACCTTCATGTCAGTGGTTCTGAGAGACCCAACTAGCAAACACAGAACTGTACAGTGTGCGTTTTTATTGATCTATTCAAGAGAAATCATACATCTGAGCCTCCGGGTGGAGCTGCAAGAAGAGGAAAAAAACAAACCCGTGATAGAACTTTGTTTAATATCGACTTTTTTGTTTTCTCCACACTCCCAAAAACATGGTCATTTAAATACAGTCAAACACGAAGACAGCGGGCAGCGCCGCCGACGCCTCTCTGGACACGAGAGCTGACGGGTGGAACGGGAACTTCTGGTATGGCGACTGTCTGCCTCGAAAAGGACGTCCTGTGGGGTGGAGGGGCTGGGGGGGGGGCACCCTCTGTAAGTAAAGGGGGGATAGTTAATATCAAGTAGCAGCAAGAGGGACACCTCTGTGCACCGTGTGATCAGGGGGGGGGGACTCGCCTCGATTGGATTATTCGTAAACGTCCTTCTTGTCTGCGATGTACTGTACAATCTCCTCAGGAGTCATCAGCTTCTCTGCTTCTGCATCTGGGATCTCGAAGCCTGCGACACAAACAACCAGCTTCAGATCAGACGATCGTTGCAGGTGGGACGTTTAATAAAAATGTGTGTTCACGTGTGCGAGCTGATCTTACCAAACTCGTCCTCCATGGCCATGATAATCTCCACCTGGTCCAAGCTGTCCAGACCCAGATCTTTCATGAAGTGGGAGCCCGTCTGCAGCTGAAGCACAGAACGCAGACACCAGATCAGATCTCTGATGAGCGCCGCTGACACAAAATAACTGGAGACAGGATCACGTGCGCCTCCAGTGGCGTTCGTGTTTCACAGTTTGAACTGAACCCGTGCGAGCATCATTTCAGCTGAAGTAAAACAAAGCAGCAGGAAACTGACAGGTGTCCACGTCTGCTCTCACCTTCTCTGGGTTGATCTTGTCGTAGAGCTTGAGTACATACATGACACGGTCTTTGATGGTTTCTAGAGTGAGGGGGGGCAGGTCCCCATAGTGTCGGCACAACACACCCACAGGGGAGATCTGAGGAGGAGGGGTGAAGAGGGGAGGAGTGATGAGACGCTCTATAAACATGTTGAAAATGCTTCAATTTCTTTTAGCGCCTACATTTCATCATCATACATCACACATGACTGAAATGCTATTGGTCGACACTAAATTCGATGAGCACTTGCAGATTTCCTTGTGGTACCTTTCACTGACAAACTACTGCTTTTTTATTCTCTCCAAGTGCAAAAAAACATGACATCACTTTTTAAAAGGAGGTGACAGAGCTTTATGTGTGTGTGTGGGTTCATTAAATACAGACACTGAGGTGTTATTCTGCTTCAGCCTAATCCTCTCATGCAAAGTGTGTAGAGATTATATTCACTAGACTCTGTGGCTTGTCGGTAAAAGATCAGCATGAGCACTTACATGCCAGCTGACTTCCCTTATTTCTCTGAACAGGTAACTGTAATAGATTACTTTTGCAATGTATTACAGCTGTTCTATACTTTAATAACCCTTTTCAAATTGGATTCTTTTAAAAAAAAGACGCTTTGTGACCGCTTCAGAAACTACTGAGGAGTTTTTGATGTTGTCTTATCGATTCAATTCTTTTAAAAATGCATATTTTACTTAAATAACTTAAAGTAAGACGGAGTATGAACAATACAGCTCCGCCTGAAACCTGACCTTAATTACAGCAACAAGTCAATACAGCAGAACAGGTGAAAATCCTCCGGCTGTGTAACACTGTAACTCACGCACGTGCATTGTGATGGGACTGTACTGGGTTTGTGTTCCGACTCTGCAGTAACTGGGTCAGTGAGGTTAGTGTGGGAGGTGAGATCAGGGACGCTCTGCAGGTCAGATCAGTGCAACAACACAAGTTGGGCGCCTCATCTCTGCTAACAGGCTAGCTAACACGCTAACCATCCAAACACGACTGTCGCGTCATCAAGTAACAGCGTTACAGTGTTTTATGCAACCGATCCATGCGGGAACACGCGCGGAGCTCCATCCGCGGTGAGCTACCCCGCCTGTGGGCCACCAGAGACTCTCAGCGTACCGCGTTAGCCCGGCGGCTTTGAAAGACATCGGTAGGTCACAAGCTAGGCCACGACTCTTCAATGTGATCGCAGACTCACCGGGCTCTGGCCGACCCACCGCGTCCTCCGGCTGTCTGCGGCGAACGACAGCGGTCGATGGATGGCTGTCACCGGAGCGGCAGCGGCTCTGAGTGCGACATTGCCGGTACAAAGCCTCAGCGAGGGCCGAGCGAAAGAGCGGACGCACTGCTGCAGGACACGAGCCGCCATGACGGAGACGAGTCAGTGGCAGTTAACAGCGCACACGGCGGAGAAGAAGAAACAGGGGTCAAGGCTTGCGCTGTACGCATGCGCACACCGAGATACACGTCTGTCGTTTCATAGTTTTTTTGTTATTTTCCTTGTACATACTCGCGGTATTGACCACATACTTTTTTCGTGCAATAAAACAATTAAAAAAGAGCAAATGTAAAAACTTGAACACCCCGCAGAGCTTGGACACAACGAAGGGGAGACTAGTCGATCACAGAGTAGTTTGTAGTTACCTAAATCGGGGTTTTTCCTGGATCCCTCTCAGTCTTCGAGTAAAAGGATTTTAAATCTGGTCTCCAAATCCTTCCTAATCTGGGGCACACATTTATAACTCACAGAATGAACGATCTTGGCTGATGTTTGTAGAACACCTTTCCCCATAAACACGTTTTGTAGTTAGTCACAATAAAGTCGGCCAGAGAGTTATTTTTACTGATTTTTAATGGGTGCTGAAGAAAGATAGTGAGAATAGTGGTGATCTCAAATTCAGCAATTACTGCAGAACTGAAAAACACCACTGAAAAATGAATGAAATTAATAGAAATCAACGCCTTGGTAATTGGCCCCTATCCAAGCAGGAGGGATAGAAATACTGTGTACACGAATGGATTAGCTATATACAGTGGTAGGATAACGTCCAAGCGGTTAAAACAGAATCCATCCTTTATATCCACAAAACCCCTGAAGTTGCACAGCCGGGATACAGTTGCTGCAGCGTTACGGCTGCGCATGCGTACTACAACCCGGGTGGACGACTGTGTTGTCTTAAAAATACCAGAAAAAATGCGAGGTTTGTAGAAAGTCGCTTTTGGTTAAAAAAAAAACAAAACAAAAAACATGTATTTATATAACCACGAAGTTTCGGAAATTTAGTGAGCTCGACGCAAAGCTGCTCTGGAACTTCGCAATGTCCTTTCTGTTGCCACGGACTACATGATGTCGTCACTACCGGTCCTGCGCTGTGGTGGAGTTTGTCAGCGCTGCTCTCAGCAGACAGATGCATTAGACACTTTTACCGAACAACAGCTACAATATTTAACGTTTAACCCAACTTGGAGCCATGGAGTTGTCTGAAATTCTGTACAACAAAGCAGAGTACATTGAAACGGTAATGTGCCGCCGTTGGTTCCGCTAGCGTCGCTCGGTGTTTGGCTAGCCGGTAGCTGGAGTTGGGCGTTGGGTCGCTTAAGTCATTGTGCTCAGTTTAGGTTGATAGTGGATAAACACAGAGGTCTGTACACTGGTCGTGATCATTGTGTGTTACTTTATTCCAGGCTTCGGGTAACAAAGTGAGCAGACAGTCTGTGCTGTGTGGGAGTCAAAACATCGTCCTCAACGGAAGAGTAAGATAAAAAAAAAACACGAACAAGCAAACGTGTAATTGTACCGACGTGTTGTGGTGTAGGACAAGTGCTGGAGCTTCGTGTTTGTAATGTGTTCCCAGACTATTGTCATGAATGACTGCATCATCAGAGGAGACCTGGCTAATGTGAGGGTGGGGAGACACTGCGTGGTGAAGAGCAGGAGTGTCATCAGACCACCTTTCAAGAAGTTCAGCAAAGGGTAGGACCCTCCAACCACTGCACACATTAGTCACACCATGTCATTATTTTGTAGTTATAATTAACGACCCAACACGACCTCCAAAGCGCTTCACTTCCCTCTCTCCCCCCAGGGTGGCCTTCTTTCCACTGCACATCGGAGACCACGTCTTCATCGAGGAGGACTGTGTGGTCAACGCAGCGCAGATCGGTTCCTACGTCCACATTGGCAAGAACTGTGTCATAGTGAGTGACATATGACACTCTAAGGGAACCATGCACACACAGCTTTTCAATCAGCTTTTTCTAACTTTTTATCAAACTCTGGGACACAGATTGTGAAGACATGCTTATTTACAATTGCTGCCTTGCAAAAGCGCTGGAGGAGAGACGAAGCAGCTGCTTCTCCTGTTGCCTGTGGTGATCCAGTCACATGTTAGTCATGTTCAGCTCAACTGAACCGCAGCACAAGCTTAAGTGTGTCAGGCTGTTTCAGACTGAAACGACACAGAAGAAGACTGAGACTGTTGTTTTGGTTGGCGAGTTCAATGCTCAACATGCTGTTTAGTGTTGTTTGTTGGAGCGACATATTCATGTTATGAAGTTGACAAACTGGTGTTTATTATTGGGATGAATATATTATGCGTTTAATTTCAAGCGCTGGCTGACAGAGCTTAACATTACATTGTCAGTTTGAATATATATGGATAAATATTGATTCGTGTTGTTGTTTTTGAGGCCTCTTTGTGATGTCATTGTCTTGTTTGTGTGCAGGGGCGCCGGTGTGTGCTGAAGGATTGCTGCAAGATCTTAGACAACACGGTGCTTCCTCCAGAGACGGTGGTTCCTCCGTTCACAGTCTTCTCTGGATGCCCAGGTCTCACACACTCTCAGCCTTGTTTCTCCTCTTCTCCTCTGTGTGTTTCACAGCCAAGAAGCTCTTTCACCCGGCTTTGTCGTCACTCCCGCAGGTCTGTTTTCGGGAGAACTCCCAGAGTGCACGCAAGACCTGATGATCGATGTAACCAAGAGTTACTACCAGAAGTTTTTGCCCCTCAGCCAGATCTGAGTCCTCCCTTTTAAAAGAAGCAAACACATCCACCGGGGGGTGGGGGGGGGGGTCCTTTGCTTGGCCTGATGTCCACAGGCTTTAATGAACTCTGAGAGCCCACCCTTTATCCTCCATGTCCCAGAGGTCTCGAGATTCACTGCCTAAACATTAAAAAATGTAGGTTTCCAATTATCACTTCCGATCAAAGAACCTCATCAACCTTTAAACAGCTGAAAGAAGAAACTTTTCTTCTCCAAATTACCAAGAAGTGACTGTCCTGATCTACACAATCATGGTTTGTCAGCCCAGTTAATTCCCACATCTGACTATTCCTGTGATAAGCTGAGAGAGGGAAAACCTTGAGGACCTCTGTGGCTGCTGAGGATCCCCGTCCTCGCCGGTGTGGCTGTGCAGCAGCTGCAGGTGAAGATAAAGGAGGAGGAGGAGCTGTGAAGGAAGCAGCAGCACTGCTTCACTCATGGACCAAAACTACCATTCTTGGAGGACGCCTCCTGTATGTGTACGTCGTTTGCATTCATGGTTCCTCCACAGGACTGAGCAACGTTTTATTTGCAATGCGGATCAATGCTCGTTTGTTTTCTCCTACCTTGGTTAATGTAGCTTGTCCAAGTGTTTGATTAAGTTTGTATGTTTTGTGTATTGTCTCAAACATACTTCTGCCATGCTGGGGTGAATCTCATGCAGGACAGCCTTATGTGTGTGTGTGTCCCCTGTGGTTCCCAACCCGCTTTCCTTGGATCCCTCAGATTGCCTCCTTCTCAGAGAGGCTTCACCCCCCCTTCCCCTGAGACACACCCCAGGTTGGGAACCACTGATTAAGAGTGAAAATTTGCAGCCGAAAACATCTTAAAATACTGACGCAAATAAACACAAATATTTAAACTACTTTTAAGAGCCTACTTTCGTTTTTTTGTTTGTTCTTTTTACATACAAACCTTTTTTTTACTGTTTACCACCATAAGCTAAATAACAGTATCACTTTTTTCTCAATTGATAAGTGCATGTGCACGGAAGAGATACAAGTCAAAAATAAGCTCTGAAGGTGTTTTGTTTTTTTCTCTAATGTTCGTGTAGGAGGAAGTTCAATACAGACACAAGGTGTCTAAAACTAGCACCTTTAGAGTCCCAGAAGTTCTCTGTTAATAAGTTCACATTTTCAACAGGAACGAAAACACATAACTGGCCTGTTTTGAGTATTGGTAAGTTTCTTCTAGCCTTGTCTCTTAGCACCCTCTTGTGGCCGGTCTTGGAACCGTAGTGAGGAAAAAAGGATGTTTTAATCTTAGGCTTTGTTGGAAGTCAACAATGAATGTTTGCTCTCTGCTCGCCTCTGATAACACCATACAGGCAGTGTAGTATTTCCACTTTGTTTCACAGATCTGTTTTCATATGTGAACAGTCAAACACTTAAAGAATAAAGAAGACATTATGAATCCTTCTGCCGCTTGTTATTTTATTGTCAGATGTTAGCAAGATGTACCCAACCCTACCCAGTTCTATAGGTGGTATTATGTTCCGACAGTGTCAGCTGACAACTTCCCCTTATTCTCTTTGAAACATGGTGAAGAGCAGACAGGTGAGATGGCGCTCAGGTGTGTGGACGGTGGACTGTCTTCACAAAATAGTCAGCAAGTCCAATTTTAATGAAGCACAGTCCATCTCATTTAACTGCAATTCAACGGTTTTATTTCTTTTACAATGTGAACCACATATATCATACCAACAATTAAATGTTAAGTATATAGATTAGCCATTTTTTTAAACAAATAAGTATCAAGAAACAGTTGATAATAGTGTTGGCGTCAGAGACATGTGGCATGGATCAGCCTCTTGGAACGAAGTGGATGAAGGCTGTGACGGGCTCAGCTGAAGAAACCAGAAACAGGTCTCCTCTGTTTGTAACCGAGCTCACCGGCGGGCGCCATCGCTGCAGGCTGAGCAGCGAGGACGAGCCTGCTCCGAAACAACTCTTCACGCCAACCTTTTGGAAAACTGTCCTCTGTTAGGCTAAATATCTTCTCAGCACACTCCCACACTTTCCCTTTTACCAACAGAAACACAGGCGAGTGCAGCTACTGGTTTTCAACTAAACAGTTAAGTTTCAGTCGAGTGTGCCACTGATGCCAAAGTGGAGTGTCGGACACACAACAGTGGGTCGAGTGTCTGAAAAAGGAAAACTTAATACTCAAAATGCCTTCCTCTGATTTAATGAAGAGAGCGTGCAGACAGGTTGCCAGGTCAGTGCTCAGAACACACTTTTCTGCACACTCACATTCTGAAGTGCTATGGACTTGAAATGCAACATCTGATGCAGAAATTTCTAACAATCAAAAACACATCTTGGCCTGGTTCTTCTCTATCACTAAAGCGCCTGCAATTGTGTATAAATATAAAAGCCAAACAATAATGCTTTAAAAAAAAAAAAAAAAAAAAAAAAAAAAAAAAAAAAAAATCGGTGACCAAAAATTGAACGGAAATTAAAAACCAACATGCAATAAACAACTAAATAAAACTTATTTTTCAGGCCATCAAAAAGTGAGCGGGAGCAAACAAGTTAACATGAGAAGGGAGTAAGAAACATTTCCATCCCACAAGCCGGCTGAGGTGGGTAACACAGGCAAACAGAGGATTTTCAACCTGAGACAGCTCTCTGTATTATTACAGGGCGAGAAATTTGTAATCTGATTCCTGAATCTTAACCAAAGAATAGTTTACTCTTTTATCTAGCTTCCAATGATGACATAAAGCAAATTCAAACAATACAAGTCCCATGAAGTTTGGGTTCAGTTCCAATCACCTTTTGTCAATGTCCCACACTCAGAAAAATGCCAGTATAGTACCAGGTTACATACCCACCGTCAGGCTTGTGTGATTCGAGTGTCTCCTGCTCTGCTCCCTCACAGAAAGATGGAAGGCAATACGTCTGAATCGTGTTAGAACTAATCCCAATCACATCTTCTTCTTGGACACATCCTTTCCTATGGAGAGCGGACAGTGTCCTGGCACCCGGCCCGATGCTCCGACCTCATTTGTTCTGTGTGCAATGGGTGGCATGTTTGGTGGTTCTCTTAAGACACGCTGACACTGCAGTAGCATTTCAGGAATTGAAGCTTTTGTTACAGCACCGATTATCCTCCAAATAACTTAAAACAGAGAGCACACAAAATGCTTTACGACGCGATCAAATACTTTAAGGAGGTGTGTGCGGGTGCTCGATCTCTCATCATGTTAAGTGTTTTACTTCATCTCAGCACCTAAAAGCTGACTCACACAACATTATGTGTGGACCAACCACGAGTGGGCCTGTTTAGGGCTGGGCAAGGCTACAACTGGAATACAATGGAAGAGCCGATTTGTTTGCATGAGTTAGAGGTGAAAGCTAAGTACAAAAAATCCTTATTGCAACTCATCAGAATCATCACAACCACAAAACAGCAGCTGCTTCATGATAAGACTATGGCAAAGCAGGTAGAGGGCGTCGCTGTCAGCATCTGGATGTCTGAGTGACTGGAAAGTCCAAGACATTTCCTTTCCATTATCCTGAACAACAAAACAACCAAAAAGGAAACAAGAAGTAGGCATAAGAAGCTAAATTAACTTGGCTACTGCTGCTGCAAACAGTGGCAAAAAACAACCTAAAATCTTATCGCTGGCTGCTGAAGAATCAAGAACAAAAAGGGCGACAGGGTGAAGTGAGTGAAGCCACTGTAGAGGCAGAGCAGTAATATCAGAGAAAACGGTGAAGATATTAGCCTGCTACTGGTAGTTTGATGCCCTCAACTGAGTAGCCAGCAAAAATAACTGGTAACAGAGAGTAAATGGAGCTGTGTGAAGCTGCACTTTGCTCAAAATAGGTGACTGAGCTCCACCTCTGACAGGCAACATCAACTCAGAGCTGCGATGATGAAGTAACAGAAAGAACAAGCAAGGTTGTTTTGGGAAAAATGGGGAGGGAGGGGGTCTGTGACAGAGCTGGGTCACACATTTGGCGAGCAACTCAATCCTCTGAGCGAAATGATTTGATCATGGCCCTCACTTCCTTATTAAGGTTGTGGGTGAGGATGAGTGGGGGTAAGGAAGGGAAGGGCACAAATGTGTCAAAGATCAAGTGGCTTTAACTCGTCGAGCAGCACAGTGCATGTTCACCCTTCAGAACGGTCTTCGTCCCAGCTTGAGTTAGTAACTTTCTTCATTGTCTCCTTTCCTGGGCAGCAACGCCTGAGGAACGCGAGATGTCCACAATTCCCCAACATCCACCCTCTAATTCAAAGTTCTGATTGTACATGAGTGATTTGTATAACTGTGCTGGGAAAGGAAACAAGGAACAGAATTTATTCACCTGAACAGACCAAACTGAGAGCCCTCAGTCCCCATCTTTACTTTCAGCCTGGGTGTCTGAATGTCGGTCTGTACATCTGTCCCACGTAAGCCCATCAATCCCCCTCTTCAAGCCGTGGCGTGGGAGCGGATTGCCCCCCCACCCCTCACACATAGGCAGACGGCACATCAGATCATCCTGTTGCGTTTGTGCGTGGGGGAGTCTGTGATGACATCGCTGCACTGGGTGGAGTTTCGTTTCCTGGTTCCACCCCCTCCAGCAGAGGCGGAGCCTGTAGTGTCCAGATGCAGTGCCATCTCCTCGGCAATGAAAGTGTTCAGATCGACGTCTTGGAGCCCGTTGCGCCTGCTGCGGCACACGGGCCCCGAGCCTGAAGAACCACCTCCGCTTACACCGCCTCCATTGCTGCTGCTTCCGCTCACATGTGTGGGAGAACCTGGAGCGCCGGAGCGCACACTGATGCTCGCCATGGCTCCACTCAGACCTGCGGGAGGACACAGCATAGAAAGAAGGTGAAAGGCAGGCCTGGCACTATTGGGTCACAACACTGAAGCATGAGTCATTGAAACCTTTCAAAGAAAAAAAAACATCCGTTTCAGCAGGAGCACAAAGTTTGGACGAGCTGGATCATCTAAACAAAAAAAATCCCAAATTATAGAGAAAAAAATCGTGAAGAGAGAGTTTCAGCTCATAAAGGCAGAGCAGGGTCAAAGCAACAGGTGAGACTGACAGTCAACCCTGAAAGAGATTAGAGGCAGACCTGGAAATCTGATTTCCAGGTCTGCCTCTAATCTCAGAAGCCCCCTAATTGTTCTTGTAGAAGGAACATCAGCTGGCAGCAAGCTGAGTTTTTCCCCTCGACAGCGTTAGAGTTAGAAAAAAGATATTAAAATCTCAAGCATCCAAACAATCAATACTTTTAAGACTGAGTAGAAAGCTGCAGCTGTTATGAGTAATTGTGAACCGAACCAGACATCTCACAACACTTTAGAACCACTGAAGCCACTTTTGGACCAGTGCAGTACATATACAGTCCAGCGCCGAGTATCAGTGTAATAATAAATATCTAGCAAGAGTTTGTTGCAAATGAAGCACACATGTGTGAAAATAAATCTAAAAATACCAAAGGAGAGGTCAAATTATTGAGCCAGCAACAACATAGGAGACCTGCTGAAACCACCTGACTGACACTGAACTTGTGGTTCTGTAACTGAAGCCACCAAATGCCAAACATGTCCCATAGTAACCTCAGTTAAACTCAAAAAGGTCCCCTTTCAAAAGTGCAGATTTTTTAAAGAAGCACTGAATAGTCAATGACAATTATGTCAACAACATAAATGTCATACAATTTTTTTTTTATCTGCAAATTTAAAAACCATGAGGTGAAAGACAGACTGTCAGGTGTTCTGTCTTCCACAAACACACACAGTCGGGGGGTTGGAGTGAGGCCCTCTTTCACCACTGACCAATCCTCACACACCAATGTAAAACAACCTTATCTCTCAGCCACATATGTCAGAATACGATGGCTCAAAGACAAGCATGTATCAAACACAAACACAGTGCCTCTCTCTCAGTCTGATCTGCTGCGCCACAACTTCAGCCTGCTTCTGAATAAAAAAGGTTTCAATCATATGAACAGATATAAATGAGACCTGTAAATACTTTTGAAGCTTGAACAAAAATGCACTCTGCCATCCTTACCATGCAGTGCTATGGCCTCCGTGAAAGGCTGAAGGTCTGCTTCCACCGATGAGCCTGTCTCAGTAGGGGAATTAGCCCGGCTGGGGGCCACCATGGTCAGTCGAGGGTTTGCTCTGCTACTTCTGTGAGGTGGTGCTTTGCCACACAAAAAGCTGATGAGGTCTTCCCTACGGATGGTTCTTCGACGCTTTTTCACCCAAGCCAACATGTCCTGCAATTAGAACAATAAAGAGCTGCCAGTCAGTTGATGATTGATGAATCGTTTTTGACATCAACAGCTATGGTCAAATGTGATCTGCTTTTGAATGCCAAAACTTTTCATTAAACAGGAGTGCTGTGACAGGAAGCACGACAGAACTCACTTTATTACGACGCTGGTGACCCATCTGAATACCCCGATCAAAGCTTCTCTGGTGGGCATCCACACTCTCTGTGATGATGTAACATGACATTAATATATAAAACACCAAAACCAATGATTATGGACAGTAATATTTACAATTATTTAAACTAAACATCAGCTACCATATTGTGTGACGGATAACTTTAAATCAAGAACAAGTTATTTTCAGAGACTACCAACCACATAACATTTCCTCAGATGAGGACATGAAGTCTGGGATCAAGTCCTTTGAAAATTTTGAGGTGGATCTAAATCTGTCTAGATTCATTTTAACATCTCCACATTGTTTGTTGACTTAATGTTTGAGATTTCAGCTCTACAGTAAATATAAATCACACTGACAAAAACCTGCGAGGCCAGTAACAGATCAATACAGAGCTGAAAAGGCTGATAATGAGCAGGTTTGTTGGCCATTTGATGGACGAGTCTGTCGATAAAAACATGTCTACAGTAACAGGCACATTGACAATCAGTGTCCATGTTGATGGAGAAGCACAAACAACAGTAAGTGTTAGGTGCACATGGGTCAATAAATCCTTTTCAAGTACACATAGGAGAAGAGAGATGTGGTTAATTACCTTTGTAAAGGTTGGTGACTGCTGTAGCAGCGTTCTGAAATGGCACCCACAATGACAGGCCCTGCTGATGGCATACTCTGTCTGCGGGAGCAAAAGGAAACACGTTTCCTTTAGAAATGGTTTACGGCTGTATGTATGCATTGCTGTACAAAGATTGTTGTCATTAAAGAACGGCAAAAAACAACTGGTGACTACAGGGTTGAGGTGAAGATCACTTTCATTCGCCATTTTGTCTTGCATCTACAATTGCAGGGACAGGGTTTAGCATAAAAATAACTGTCAGCTCGATGGCCAGCTCGGCAGCCGCTTGTTTAGCAAGAGAGCACCGACACACCAACTTAACTGCCTTCTCAGCAGTAAAGTTGCAGAGCCATGTCAAACATACAAGCCAAACATGGACACAGCTAGCTAGCCGAACTGTTGCCGACTTGCACAGTAATTCTTTGTGACCAAGACGTCCCAAGTAACAACATATAGAAGACCAATCAATAACTCTATAACGAGCCAATATTAACCTCGCCATCTTGTGTTATTACGCTTGCTGACATTGTTAAAACCACTGCTGAACAGGCTGTCCACAGCAAAACTTGGGGGAGCCGTTGTTTTCAGGTAATTCTCCTGACACCCCTCCAACTCGGCACGACCTGTACAACATATATAAACAGTGACAGCACAGAGGATACTGTCATCTGGGAATGTCGCGTAGTTACGATTGTTGTTACCATCGCCATTTTGTAACTAGCCTCGCTAACATTACGTTAGCTAACAGCTGCTGCCAAAGTTAGTGTCAACGCACTTGGGTGTGAACCCAAGTGGTACCCGAAAACCCGACAATAACTTCATTTTTGTATATCTGTACAACTTTTGCTGTCCAGCCTTCAACGTCAATGTGTCACCAAGCTGAGGACGCAACTCGTTTTGTCGCTAGCTAACACAAGCTAGCTGAATTTAGCGCCGCAAAAATCACCTGTAAATGTTATTTTCAAAAGTACCGGCTAGCTCGTTTGCTATCAAGCCAGTTAGCAATGTACCGATACCGACGGTAACACTAGTTCACAGGGACGCTTGGTGTGGAGCCAGTCTGCCAACATACGAGCCGATGGGTGCTATTGCACTGAGTGCGGTTAGACAGACAAGCAAGAGGAGAGCGCTGGTTTCAACCTTTGTATAACTGAGCCACAGCGGTGGCGGAGTTCTGGAAGAGATGCCACAGTTTATCCTGGTCGTTGTCGGCCTCCTCCTCGCTCAGCTCCCTCTGCTCCGCTTCGGCCAAACACTGCCGCTCCCATTTTGAGAACCAGTGCTCGGGTCCGTGTTCCTGTATCTCCGAGTCTCCGTCTTCCCTCTTCTCCTCCATTTAATGCACCAAAAACTCGAAAAAATCGCTTTTAATTTCAAAAAGATTAGTATATGGACACAGCTTAAAGAAATATGAGAACTAGTTCACAAGCAGTGGTACCGTTGTTTTTTTATTTCGCATTACAATGTTCCGCCGTCACCCACTCCCGTCATCTTTGAAGATAAGCCTAGCTAACTATTTTCCTAGTTGCCGACGGTCTTATATATACAATGCATACAACCGTGCTGAGTATTTTAGTCCGCCTTCTACTGTAAAGAATAGCAAGCAATTGGTCTTATGCTGACAAAGAGGTGGGCCTTAAATCGTCATCCTGTAGCTGATTGGCTTTAAACACGCCAATCAAAGCATTGACACAAAAGAACTTCAGTAAGAATTCCCCATTACCAAGGTTTGCAAGAGAGTGCAACGTTTAAGAAATACAAGAAATATAATATAATATAATATAATATAATATAATATAATATAATATAATATAATATAATATAATATAATATAATATAA
>JAUESF010000064.1:7518538-7532678 GCA_032274765.1 Malacoctenus tetranemus
GAAAAAAGTGTCCGTAACCGTGGTAACCTACAGGAATGGATGCAGCGGTCATCCCCCCGGCAACGCCCGTAAGGAAACGGCCCACATGAAGCATCCACAAGTCCACAGCTCCTGCCATCAGCATGTACCTGACATACACACACACACACATGTTGGGCAAATATGTCTTAGGTATTTTTCTTCTCAATAACATTCATAAGATTTTAATTAATGACATGTTGCAGAACAAATTCCCAGACTGTTTGTGGTGTCACCGCGCTGCAGGAACAGAAATGGCAGGTTGTAAACTCACCCAATAGTTGAGGGTAGTGCCGACGCCATGATGCTCAATTTCCGTCCAATCAGGTCGTTGAGCAGCATGGCCCCCAACCCCCCTGCTGCTGCGCCCAGAGAGTAGATAGATCCAAACCAGGCAGCGTTCACCTTGTCCATCCTGAGCCGGGGGTCGGCATCGGGACTCGTGAACTGTGGCAGGACGGGAGACGAGTAGACCAGCGAGTAACCAAAGTTGAAGTTCCCCAGAACAGCCGAGAACACAGCCAGGAACAGTCTGGAGTTTTTGATCTGAATGTGAGAAAGTTACACAGCAGACAAACAGGAGAAAGGTTTATGGTCCAGTGCTCCTCGGTTTGTGAAACTTGTGATGTCCAGTGTTACAGTATGTTGTCTTATTTCGGAATAGAAAAAACAATCAGTGGACTCTTTCCTCTAATTTATGGCCCTTGCTCAAGAGCCCCCGGTAGGAATGATGGTGGATCACACTGTTATTTTCTTTTCACATCATTCCTTGATGTTATGGGGACTCAAACCAACAACCTTCTGTGCACACGTTCACTTTCGGTCACCCCGGCCCCCGTTTTTGCTGATAAATAAGAAAGTCCAACATCAGCAGACAGTGACTTATACCCTTTAATTATTGTGCAAATCTGGAGTAGTGATTTCCTTCTATGCTCTAAACCTTCACTTCTGCAAAAAATCCTTTCAGCCGGAGGAATTTGTTTGGGAAACCCAACATGTCCAAACAAGATGGCAGGCCACCTTTTGTTTACTTATATCTGGTGACTCTTCAAACCCTTTTTTTCACTTAATTCACCATCTGCAAAAAATGAAAATAAACAGGAATAGAGGATAGAAACAAACAGCTATTTTTTTTGAGGCGTCCTCACATATTTTGGGGCGAGTGTGTTTTTCCTAGTATGGGCTCAGACCCCCTGGTCTCAGAAGGACTGTGACTTATCTCACACAGAGCTGTGGATCATGGCTTTATGTCATTCCTTCATCAGGCTTTCTCACAAGGTGCATCATGTTTTCTTCCTTATGAGAAAAAACAAAATCCAATCTTAAATGATAAGCACTTACCTTGGAGTCAGACGACGTCGGTTGTCTGTTCAGCAGCGGAGTTTCTTCATCCATGTTTACAGCGTCCAATGAAAAACAGCAAAATGAGTCAAAAGTGTGTGAGCTTCAGTGTCAAAACTCGTCAAGCAGGTTCTTCTGGAGAGAGATGAAAATATGATTCAATTATCCAAACAAGCTGAAAGAGAACGGATGATCCCAAAGTCCCTCTTGTTTGAATGAGCCAAACTGAAACTGATGCCGTATTTCTGTCCTGTGTTCACGCACTCAGCTTGATCTTCTGGACCACAGGAGAAGGCTGAGGAATTTCCAGTTTGACACAATGAAACGTGGGCAGCTGCTGATGATGCAGATAGTCATACTGAAAGTAAACTCTTTACTTGGGGATGGAAATTCTTAACTCTGGTTGTGACTTGTTGGAACAAGCAGAAACAACATACACTCGTGATAAATTCAAGTGAATCATTTTACAGCAACTTACTGGTCAGTAGGGAATCACGTTGTCACTGAGTTGGACTCGACTCACTCTAACTGTGATGTTGCAACCAAGACAAGAGAAAGCAGAAGAGAACCAATATAATTTTGCATACTGGTCATAACCAAGAGAAAGCAGAAGAAGATGAGAGCCAGAACCCCGTCCTATGAACTCCAGGGTGATGTAAGCTCGTCACTCTGACATACTGATAGAAGCTACAGCTCAACAAAGGCTGAATATAATTGTAATGAAGGACAAGGTCGTAATAAATGTACGTTTGATAGAAACAGCTTCTTTTCTGGGTTTTTTGTGTTGAACAGTAAAAGAGAGAAACACACAGAAAGACTCAACACCTGTTATATCCATCTCTGTTTCCTCTCAGCTCCCCAGTGATGTTGTGGAAAGTGGAAAGTGTGGCTTCTTGCAGTAATCTGTAGGAGTGCATTGGAGCGCACGCTGTGTGTTTGTGCAGCCATGTATCAGGACCATCCCTCTCCAGCTATGCTTTCCTCCGCTCTATGTTTTCTCTCACTTCCAGAGGGGGATCCAGGCTTCCAGCTGCTCTGAGTCCTGCTCAGCTGCACGATGAGCAGCCTCAGGGACGGCTGCTGGACGCAGGTCCTGGTTCCACTGCTTCTGCTGCAGCTTCAGTTTGCAAAAGTTCAAGCGGCTGATCCAGTTTCTTTGAAGCTTCGACGGCTCAACGAACAGGTAAGTTCACAGTGGCAGATGTGTGGATGATGTGGCATCGAAATCTGGTGGACTATAACTTTTGCTTTGGAGAACTGATGCTTGTTCTGCTTATAACGTCCTCTTTCAATCAGGAAGTCTCAGTAATGTAGGTGAGTGAGGACCCTGTAGGTTAGTCTAAAGTCTGAGTCCCTCAATGAATTCAGCAAAAATGCATCAATTGTCTGGAAATAATTCAGTAAAAATTTATGCAATAAAATGATAATATGTAACTTTTCAAAATGTGTTACTTGACAGAAATTATGCACAATTTCTTCACTGCATTTCCCAGTGTCTAAACAGCTGCAAAAAGACTCATTTTTCCCTCCCTCTGTTAGTTCACTCAGTTCAAGGCTTCTACTCTGGCCCGTTTGGACTCTTTGGCCCACAACCAAGACAGAAACTCTTCGCGGGGGCTGGAAAGTCGAGTACAGGCCCTGAATGACCATTACCACCACATGTCACGGGACCTCGAACAGCTAAAATACAGCACGGCGCAGGACATGGACGGTCTCAGGTTAGAGTAAAGAATGATCGCTCACTTCATATGTGAACACATGCATGTATATGAAACTGCGAGCCTACTTCATGTTACATAAGTGAAACAGTTTTCTTAAATCTTACCATCCCAGAGATTGGAGCAGGAAGCTTGAGAAGAAGAACAAGCGGATGGACGCTCGATTAGCATTGATGGAGAGGAACCTACGGGAAAAGTGTCGCCACACCCAGAAACCGAAGCCTGATCCTGCTCTGGACTTCTCGAACCTCACGTTGGAGCTCCAAAGCCAAGAGGAGAGCCTGGCTGCCCTCCAGGCCCAGCGTGATGAGCTCCTCCTGGGACTCAAAGGGTTGCAGGAGTCCTTGAAAACTCAGGCTCAGCGTGTGTCTCGGCTAGAAGGTCAGCTCAATGAGATCCTTCAAAGCAATGGAAAGAGTAAAGTCAGAGCATCGGGTACTGCAGGAGGACCTGTCAAAGACCACCATGCTCCGGAAGAATACCATGAACTGTTTCGAAGAGGCCAGAAAAATAGAGGAGGAAAGCTCAGAAGGATCCTGGACCCACAGACCAGAGCCAGATTGGAAAGTCCTGGTGAGCTCCACAATGGTCCTCATTCACACATCAACCCTTACCACCCAGTGAACCAGCCCGACCCCAAAATGAACCCTGGTCAGTTCCATCCCCAGTCACAGGTCCGGAATCAGGTTCAGACAAAGCTCTACCCAATCCAGCACGAGAATCTACCGGTTCCCAAAGTCAAGCCTCAGATCCAGCCCCGTTCACACCTTCAGAGACAAACACATTTATTGGGACACAACAGGACAAAGCCAGAGGCTCCACAGACCGAGGTGACACACTCTCAGTCCAGGCAAAAGTCTCACCAGCCTGAGGCTCGCAGCTGGGAGGACGTGGAGGAAATGAACAGCAAAACTAAAGTGGAGTCTTCAGTGATTCACAATCTTTTGCAGATTCCGGAAAGGCACAAGATCCCATCAATTCCAGTACCAAAGAAGGACGCAGCCAGTGAGTTCTAGATGATTCCTCACACTGATAACGTGGCATCGTCATTATTGCATGAAAACTGACAACATCTCTCTCTCTCTCTCTCTCTCTCTCTCTCTCTCTCTTTCTCTCTGTGTGTCTCTGCAGTTTGTAATGTGGACTCCATGCTGTTGTTCCCTGCAGCCTCTGTAGATAATTATGCCACCTTCTCTCAGAGTCTTCCTGACCTCCCTGAGCTCTCAGTGTGCCTGTGGCTCCGTGTGGAGACCACTCACGTCGGCACACTGCTCTCCTACGCCACTGACGACAACGACAATCAACTTGTTTTGTATGGACGCAATTCCCCAGTCCCATCCTTCTTTCAGACTTCCTCATCTTCCAACCCAACTCATTTCTCCTCTTCACAATCAGTGGACTTTGTCATTGGAGACCCCGTCTATCGGCGGCTCAATATGAGGTCTCTTCTGGATGCTCGCTGGCACCACCTCTGCGTTCTGTGGTCTTCCATCCAGGGGCGTTTCTGGCACTACACGGACCGCCGTCTCACCACCTCAGGCTCTAACTTCAGGAAGGGCTGGGAGATTCCCGGGGGTGGATCTGTCGTGCTGGGACAGGAGCAGGACTCGGTTGGTGGGGGGTTCGATCCTGCTGAGGGGTTTTCTGGACAGATCGCTGGGTTCAGAGTGTGGAACCGGGTGCTGAGCGCTTTGGAGGTCGAAGGGCTGGCAGACGGCAGAGGAGTGCCGAGAGGAGTGGTGCTTGGAATGGAGGATATCAGGGAGGTTCATGGGGAGGTGCAGCAAGTTGCATGTGAGTGTTTAGAGCACTGTGCCTGAATGTGGAAAAACACAATTCATTGAAAATGCTACAAAATAAAACAATACACTTGGTTTACAATCTATATTCCTAAACACTGCAACAAGTTGCATCTGTACTAAGTACACATTAATAAATATTCTTGAATAATTCTTTCTGCATCAATAAACAGAGAAATCTTATTCTTCATCCCTTTGTGCAAAGATACAAATAAAGAATAGCTTCGTTTGGGGATCGGTTCTGGTCGAGATCAGACGGAACGCGTCACTTCTCACAACGTAAAACTCCACTTCCCAGCATCCACTGTGCGTTGCTTTTATTTTTGGTCCTGCGCGCGACCCGTACAAAGCATCACGAGTTACATGACTTGTCATGGGGACTCGAGGAAGAATAACAGTTAGCTAGCCTCCAAACAGATGCTACTAATGAGGTAACTCGGTCGCACTCCGAGCCGCAAGCCGTCTGGGAGCCACCATGGCGAACATCACCAAGAAAGTGTCGTGGTCGAGCCGACCGGACGACGCCGGGCCGGCAGGGGAGGGGACGCCGCTCCTTAACGGCTCCGAGCAGCCGAGACACTCCAGACAGGTAGCGCCCAGACCGCGGAGGCTCACTGAGCCCAACGGCTGCTCGTACAGCTGCAGGAGGATGCTGACTGCTGTGTGTGTGTGTTAACCACAGTTAGGCTGTGTTTGGAGGGTGTTTTCTCCGTGCAGCATGGGTCCTGAACGGTCGGCATGGTTCCGATGTGTCGGCTCACTCAGGGTGTTCTGACTCCAGCCTGTTTGTTTTGTACGATATGGCTTGTTTGCAGTTTCCTTTTCACATGCAACACTGAGTTTGCATCGTGCGGGCAGCAATACAATTAGTTCCAATTGATTTAGATGCGTAATTAAATTTGTTTTTGTAGAAATAAATCCCCAACTATCCAAAAGCTTTGAAAAACATTCAGTTCTTCGCTCTAACTACATACCACAATACGTATAATCAGACAGAATAGACCAACCTGTCTCCTGTGGGCTACAGGCAAATCATAGCAGCACTCCTCAGTCCTGGAGATCATTGTTTTCTGACAGTCCTGGTCAGGACCCACAGGTGGGTCTCATAAGGTACATGTGTTGTCAAATAAAATAAAGAAACAAAGTGGCAGGAAATATTTTAAAGTTGTGCATTTTTCCCCCTGAATAAACATCTTATTTGAAGAGTTTTCCAAACACTTGAGAGGCCGAACCTCCGATGTGATGGACAGAGAGACGATGACCATCATCAGCCCTGCCATGTATTCACACATTTGGGTCTGCAGTCTATTCTTAGATGGACGCTACAAAAACACAGCTTCCTTTTTTCTTGTACCACAACCACTGAAACTACTCTGCTACCTTCAGTGCTTCTGCATTAAATTGGAAGCGGAGGGGCCACACTTCACTATCAGTGGTGTTTGTGAGCTTCTACTGGAATCATGAACTTTACTGCAATGAGACATTGTCTCATGATGAATTTGTCCCATTTTCCAATTCATCCAATTTGTTTCGATGTGTGCTGTACACATCTACACAAGAGAGAAACTGCAGTCTAAAAATTTGCAAAGAAACGTGTAATAACTGTGACATGCCAAAATTATAAACACTGTAAAATGTTTCGGGTTTTTTTTACAGTGTTTTTTTTCATGTAGTGTTAGTTTTTGAGCTTTTCTGACTTGGCAACCTGTTTTGCTCGTGAACACATCGGTTTGGAAATAGTATCGAGTAGCTCCATGTGTTTCTGTTGCTGTCTGTGATGTCCAGCTGTCTGGAGGAGGCAGTATATTTCAGATAGGCAGACTCAGCACGGTGGATTTGGAGGAGGAGATGACGTCTGATGAGGTAAAGTGTGAGCTCCAAATGTGACCCTTCTCTCTTGGTGTCTGTCACTCCCGTAGTTGTCACTCCATTAGCAACATAGAGTAGAATATTATCCGTGCCCCCACCCTCCCATCTGTGAGTATTCTAGCTTTGCAAATGTGTTCGTCTGTTTATGTCCCGTGTAAAAAAGAAAAGCCAAGTGAAGCTGAGTTTATGTGACTTGGATTTGAAGCGTGGTTTATGAGACGCAGGCTCTCTGAATGGTATCGTTTCATCCCCGCAGCTTCCCCCGGACTTTGACCGAGTCTGGCACAGCAGACACAGCAGTGACCTGACAGAGGACTAAATCAGGCCAATTGGCATTTGACTCACCGAGGCTGCGTGAAAGCACGTGGTCGGAAACTGACAGTTTCCACCACAACGCATGATGCATTTAAGAAACCCACTGAATAAAGCAACACGCTCTCACACACATCAAACTGTGTAAAGTTTAAAAAAGCTGAATATTAACATGGTCCCATTGACTTGAACAAGATGTGATGCCAGGTCAGATCATTTTACCATTAAAAACTAGAGTGATGATGCAAAGAGTTGAAGAGAAGCTTCAGACCCCCGCAGGGGACGTTAAGTCGGCCCGTCAGAAACCGTTAGCGATGCCGTTGTTCACTGGCTGACAAGCATGTGACTCCTCACATGTGACTTGCTTGATTGTCATGAACAAAAGTTTGTTGCCAGTGTGATTTTTCATGCTGTGTGATGCCCCTCAGATGTGAGACAGAAGCTCACCCAACACTGCATGTGGATCACATTTGACGTGCATGTTTGCTTGTTCCTGCAATGCACAGCTCACATGGAACAGCATTTCCTCCAACAACTAAAAACCTGTGTCAAAAGGGAGCTGTGGGGGGGGCAGCACATCATCTGGATTGCTTCGGTTATTGTTGGTTTTTTCTTGTAAAGTTGTGGAGAAAATGCTGCGGCCTCTTTTCACAGTTTACTATCCATCTGCCTCAGTGTGTTGCACAGGTGTGTGTGTGTGAGGGAAAGTGTGTCCAAACATTCCGCCCCACTCGTTTTGTGTGTGAATTATTGCTGCTGTAGTTTAGTTGTCTGATGTCAGTAGTTTCACGTTCATTCCTCGTTGTTTACCGAAGGTCAAAGGTCACTCATGGTTGTTTGTGCGGTGACCTCTGTGTTTGTGTTTGTCCCCACAGGATTCTCTGAGAGGACGTCCCAAAGAGATCCCACACAATGAAAAGCTGTTGTCACTAAAATATGAGGTAAAAAAAACAAACCGTTTGAATTTAAGTCGAAGCACCTCAACAAAAAGAGTCGGTTACACAACGAGAAAAGAAGCATGTTTGGAAAGTAACAAAGGCAGTAATCTTGTAAACCCTCTTATGACGAGAAATGAATTCAGCCCGTCTGGATTTCTTTCACATTTTTTACTGCTCAGTTCCCTAAAAATGTGCAAATAGGAAGAGTTTGTTTCTCCTTTTTTCTCCATTATCGTGCAAACTTCAAACATGCAAATTGTGACCACATTTTCTCCTCTAAAAGGCTTCGATTTGTGGCTGAGTCATACGCGGTAACATCTCCATTTGATTTGTGATGAAATTACTTTTTTACCAGTGTATTTATTCGTTCTCTTTTTGTTTCCCCTTGTGTGTTTTTGCTTCCAGAGTCTGGACTATGATAACATTGAGAACCAGCTGTTTCTTGAGGAGGAGAGGAGGATGAGTCACATGGTGCGTTGAGCAGGGACCACCTGAACTGATGTCGTTTCCTTCAGTCCAATCACCTCTAATCGTCTCATCTCCTCCTCTCTCTCTCTCTCCTTTTCCTCTGTTGTTTTTTATCCACCTCCACCTCACGTTGTCTCTTCAGGGCTTCCGCTGCCTGGAGATCAGTCGCTGGGTGGTCTGCGGTCTGATTGGCTTTCTGACCGGCCTCATTGCCTGTTTTATTGACATCGTGGTGGAGCAGCTGGCTGGGATCAAATACCAAGTGATTAAAGAAAGTATCCTGACGATTCTCACAGAAGAAATCCACTCGAGTGACAGTCTGATGACAGCCAGCTAGACCCTCTTTAACTCTGAACTTGCACAGATATTGAAAGGTTTACTGAAGCAGGCGGACTGTCCATTTCTCTCATCCTCTGGGCTGTTCTCAACTCTGCGTGCGTCATGGTGGGATCCATCATCGTTGCATTTTTTGAGGTAAGAATGAAACCAGGATCTTTTCACGCCCTGTAACCAGGGAGCACTTTTTCTTTCCCTTCAGTGCGTTTGTTTGCAATCCTCCCATGAGAACAACCTGGGGGGAATTTTTGCTTTGATCAGTTGTTCTCATCAGTGGCAAACCAGCCAGACATGGAAGTGAGAGCTGATGTGGCAACAGCAAAACCGTTGCCAGTCTGCTTTCAATCGTGTGGAGAAAAAAGCTACTTTCACATTGTTCTAAAAGTGGACGACTTTAAATAAATCCCTTCAATTGCTGTGTATCTTCTGTGTTCTTTGTCTCTTTCAGCCCATTGCAGCAGGCAGTGGCATTCCTCAGATAAAGTGTTATCTGAATGGGGTCAAGATTCCCAGAGTGGTGCGACTTAAGGTGCAATTACACACACACAAACACACCAGACACACACTCATCGATGGCAGCGCTTGGACCTGAATTTCTAGATTGATTTGTTTGTTTTCCCTCAGACGCTGGTGGTGAAAGTGTGCGGGGTCATCTGCTCCGTGGTCGGTGGTCTTGCTGTCGGGAAGGTAAGCGGCTGTCATTTCCAGTGAAACAATACCAACCTTGTTTAAAATGACGTTGCTCATCATGAACTCCTACGAACCCTCAGGAAGGACCCATGATCCATTCGGGTGCAGTGGTCGCTGCGGGGGTCTCCCAGGGCAGGAGCACGTCTCTAAAGAGAGACTTTAAGGTCGGGATGATACACACAGGCTTTTACACTGTGTGTGTAAAAATACATAAACAATATTTATTCTTTTGATGTTTGTTTCAGTAACCTGAACTCAATGTTTCTACCACTAAGTCACATCTACATGAATGAACAGCAGTCTTTTAATTTGAAAGAAAGGCTTTTATTTTGACACCTGAAAATAGCAGGCCAGCCTAATTGAACACCTTTCACTAAAGTTCAATCGTTGCTGTTTACAATGAATTGTACTGGAGACAATAACCATTGTATTCAATTGTAGCACATTTTTAGTTTTAACTTGGTTGCATAACGTTTGCTAATCCTTGGGTGTCCCTTAGATTGGAACGGTGGAGTCAGATGATCAACAAGGATTAATGACATACAGCGTGTGTCTCTGCATGTGTGTGTCTGCAGATCTTTGAATATTTCCGGAGAGACACGGAAAAGAGAGACTTCGTCTCTGCCGGCGCTGCTGCCGGAGTTTCTGCTGCTTTTGGAGCCCCAGTCGGTAAAGAAACACACAACCAATCCTGGAAATCCATCTCTGAAATGTGCTTTGTTGTTAATCTGCTTCAGCTGCAACAGTAATTTAGTGGTTTTACAGGCAGGAGTCCAACAGCATGGCTGCATGCCCAAACTAAAGGCAGAGGAACTGTTCATTGGATGCTACTAGGAAACCGTACTTGGATGAAGCAGCTCGGGTCACTCAGGGTTTCTGCTGCTACAGAAAAGCTTCAGAGAGAAACATTAAAGGCAGTAAACTGATGGATCCTCAGTGAATGTTCAAATTCACCTCAGACATGATGGATGCAGCGACACAACATCAGTGAACCTGATCACTTTCGATGCGTTCAAAAACTCAGCTGACATGTTACAAGCGGGTCAAATGGTCATTTTATTTCCTGCTTCATGGCTGGATTTCTGTGGTTGACAGGCGGTGTTTTGTTCTCTCTGGAGGAGGGCGCGTCCTTCTGGAACCAGATGTTGACTTGGAGGATTGTGAGTCATGCTCGTCTCATTTGTATCCCCTTCATCAGCCCACCATTAAGTAATGAGGTTAGGTGGCTCCTGCCAAGATGGTTGATGGAGATCTAAACTGCTGGCTGTTGGTCTGTCTGTGCGTTTCTCCTTCTCCTGCAGTTCTTTGCCTCCATGATCTCCACCTTCACCCTGAACTTCTTCCTCAGCATCTATCACAAAAACCCAGGCGACCTCTCCAATCCAGGTCTCATCAACTTTGGACGCTTCGAGACTGACGTGAGAAACGTTTTCAGTGGTCTTTTTTTTCTTCCATTTTCATGATTTTCTTGACGATGATTTTTGAAAACTGTCAAATGTTTAATGGGCATATTTTCCTTTGTTTCAGAGTGTGACCTACAACCTTTATGAAATCCCCTTGTTTATAGCCATGGGAGCAATAGGTATCATTACCTTATATTGTTTTGATTACATACTTCTCCAAAAGTTATTTCTTTCGTGTACCTTCGTGCAGTATTGTAGCATTTTCTCCCTTTTCTATGTAAAGGTGGATTGTTGGGAGCACTCTTCAACATACTCAACTACTGGCTCACCATCTTCAGGATTAGGTAAGGCTCTTCAACCAAAGGTGAAACAAAATCTAACAAAGGTTCATTTGATGCGTCGCTTTGAGTGACGAGCATGTCAGCACAAACCTCATCACAATGGAGGCCCAGAGGCGTCCCACAGAAAGGGTGGAGCCACAGATAAGGAAGTCTTTGAGGTAAAACTTCCCAGCAGCTTGTCACATATCACTGTCTTGTGATTGAAGTGTGTATTAAAAGCTGCAGTGCATGAACCGGTATGATCACAACACCAGGGTGCAGACTGCGATAAGACCTCCAGGTTCTTTCCCATCATTCAGACTCTCCTATTACAATAAAAACAGTAGCAAATTGACAACAATGATAAAATTAGCAACTTTTCAGCCCCTTTCACAGCTACTGTGTGGACATCGACATGAATCGCCTTCGTACTTTTTAAAATTAAAACATGTCATTTGGTGTTTGCTGGACATGCAGTCAAATATTTGACTTGTGAATAAGTGACTCTGCAAAAACGTGATCTCATTAGTTGTAACTTTGAGGTGAGTTTATCATTAAAAGTTTGTTCATTCCACACCTTCCTGCACAGTCCTGCTTCCAAAAATACCATCATATCAGTCTGTGTTAATCTCATATCTTATTCCAGTAATTCCACCTGACATTCATTGTGACATGGTCCATCTCACCAAGGCAGACCTGGCACAGGAGCTTTGTTTTCCTTCTGGCCTTGTTTTTTCTGCACTTGTCTTTTCACTCAGGGAAAGTCCGCACACAAGTCTTTAGAGCGCTCGCTCACCTTTTTCCTTTTTTTTTCCTGTCGCATCGCTTTGTTGATGCTTTTGAATGATGTGAGCGCTCAGAGATGTCACATGATTTCCCTGCGTGGACTTGTGTGCATTTCAGATACGTGCATCGTCCTTGTTTGCAAGTGATGGAGGCCATGTTGGTGGCCGCTGTGACAGCGACGGTGTCATTCACCATGATCTACTTCTCCAGTGACTGTCAGCCCCTGGGGCCTGAACACAATGAGGAGTACCCTCTGCAGGTACACATGCACACACACACCATCAGCATTTAGTGACTTTGTCAGCTGTCTGCCTTGTGTTTTGAAGTGTGTGACAAAGCCGGTTTGACGAACATGTGCAGATGTGTACAGTGCGCAGTAAATCTAGATGCTTCCTGCTTTCTGCCCGACAAAACATTTTGTTTTTAAGGCACTGACGTCATAGCAACAAGTTTGCCCCGGGGTCTGAACATAGACAAACATGATCTATTTTGGTGGTGGTTTGAGAAAGAAATGTGCTGACTGTTTGCTGTGAGATTTGACTTACATGAGGTAAAATTGTGTGTGTTTTTTGGACTGAGCCAATTGTTTGTTTTTGATGTCTAGCACCCGTGCTGCTTAAATGTCGACTGTGTTTGTGCACCTTTTGTAGTGTTTGGTTATTGAGGTGAGGTGTGGTCCGGTGGATTAGTGGCATAATGCTGTTTTCAGAAGATGCAGAAGTCGACTATTGATCCACTGAAACCAGGTCTTAAGTCAACTGGCACAGTGCGTTTCCCTTGTGCAGAGGTGTTTCACATCTTATGTACACTCTGCTTGTCGCACACTGCTATTGTGAAACATTTTGTTAAATGTTCACCGTCATTTGGATGGATTTCCTTTAATATCTTGCAAACAGGAAGCCTTTGTGCGTCGCCTCTGTGGTTACTGCCCATTCATGCATGTGACCACGACACCGTCATTATTTACTTAGTCCAACTTTGACAAAACATCAACAGACGATGTTGACAGGTGAGCTGTGGAATACAAACAGTGCGATTGTTCCACCGCAGCCTTCATCAGTTCAGTGCTCCAGTTCAGCGTGACGTATTCCACCTGATAGGTCACAAGGTGTGAGAAGACCTCATTTTTTAAAGGGAGTGGAAACGATGCACCTCAAACACGCCTAGGACTGATTGACAAGAGAAGTACATCTGCTAACTATGCTAATTACTATTTGCTGTCAAAAACCAAAAAGTGAGCACAGCAACCGCAGCACGGCTGAGTATTAACATGAAGGCTTTTATTTGCAGGCGTTTATCATTTCAGGAAAAAGGAACACTTCCGATGCTCTTATTTTAGCATTAACAGAGGAGAGGTTTGATCATTTTGGTCATGCAGAGAGACAGCGTCCTCGTGTCATGTCCTGCAGTTTTGGCTGCTGTAGAACCTCGTCCACAGTCGAAAGCGAATAAGACACAACCCACTGTAGTGTCATGTTTACATCTTGCAGTGTGTGAGTGACCGAGTGTGTTTGTTTATCACTGATCTGTATCGGTCCAGAGTGACTTGCGTTTTTTGCATTACTATCAGACAGAGGTCAGTACAAGAAGAAATCTGCGTCATTCATTCGTCACGTCTCTCTCTTCTTCTTCCTCTGTTTTTGAAGTTGTTCTGTGCAGATGGGGAGTATAATTCCATGGCAACGGCCTTCTTCAACACTCCTGAGAGAAGCGTCCGCAGTCTTTTCCACAATCAGCCAGGTAGCACTTCACCGAACAGCAAAGCTGCTACCATAAACACGCCTGCATCACCACTGACCTGCACATTAAACTGAGTCCAGGATTTGAACATGTGCTGACTTCACTTCCTCCATGTTGCACAGGGACCTACAATCCTCTGACGCTGGGTTTATTCACTTTGACCTATTTCTTCCTGGCGTGTTGGACCTACGGCCTGGCGGTGTCTGCTGGAGTCTTCATCCCGTCTCTTCTCATTGGTGCAGCCTGGGGCAGGCTCTGTGGGATCCTGCTGGCCTCCATCACTTCTAATAGCTCAGTGAGTGCACAATCTCTTTTCATACACAATGTGAGAAACCAGATGTGGGAGCTCCTCCAAAGAACTGAAACCACTCATTCAACTCTCCACATTAGCTGGAATTTATG
>JAUESF010000064.1:7545437-7558188 GCA_032274765.1 Malacoctenus tetranemus
TGTGTGTGTGTGTGTGTGTGTGTGTGTGTGTGTGTGTGTGTGTGTGTGCGTGTGCGTGTGCGTGTGTGTGTGCGTGCCTGCCTGCGTTCGTGCGTGGGTGTGCATGTGCGTGCGTGCGTGCATGGGTGTGCGTTTGTGTGCGTGTATGTGTGCAACGAGTTTCAGGAAAACCAACAATCATTAACAACAAACAAACCTGCTTTGAATGACGAAACTTTGAACCGGATGAAGTTTTGTTGCGTTCCAAATGAATCCGTTCATCGTTGCCTTTGCGTCACCTTACAAACTGTCCGCTGACTGACAGCTGATGCAGCAAAGTACTGATGATATTGTTGGGAACGGATCCATCGTGCAACCGGAGTTGTGAAGCTTGATGTGTAATTTGCTCACAACTGACTTTCTTTGCTCATGAGCAGCTCATGATGTTGTTTCACATGATGGCAAAATGAGTGAAAACAAAAAGAGATTTATTCTTTGAATTTAAGAAAATACAATATGACTTTCTTTTTTAACCTTCTTTCCTGATTGGTTGTGTACAGCTGTGGTTTGTTTTTTTTTTAACATCCACCATCATCTCCAAAATGACATCAGTTTTTTTAATCTAAATTTGAGATTTTATCTCCCCAAGAGGTTTTTCAAAAGAGCCTTTTACAACCAAGAGCGACGTGAATCCCCCCCTCTTGCAAAAACATTTGATTTATTGTTCGTTAAACTCAGACTTGCTGTAATCTTTAACTTTCCATTTGCTGTCAGAGTTTTGTCAAGTCTTCGGGGCGCTTTTGGGATGAGCACACCAATAAAGGACTGCAACCGAACTGTGTATATTGTAGAAAGAGATGCATGTATGTACTTTAGGATTTGATACTACTCATTCAAATAAAGATGAAGTAAATTAGCCCTTTCTGAACCTCTCTCTTATACCAACGACACAAGATGTGAATACAATTCTGTTTTGAAGCTGGGAGGTGAATCTGTACTGTCAGAGAGGACTACCGAGGGATGACTGGACGTCCCTTAGAAACAACCTTATTGTGTTAGGTCTTTATGATATTGTCATTGTATCTGAACATACTGAATACTGAAATACCATTTGAGTGACTTGTTTGTGGTCTAAGACTAACTGTAAATGTTGGCTTGTTGGGTGTTGCATGGTTTAGCGAGATTCTCTCTTTCCTTTTTTACAATTTTATTCCGAAATTATTGTGATGACAAAAGACGCAATATGGACGCAATATGAAGATGTCAGTAGTTGCCATGTACTGCAGTTACAGTATTGATGGGGAGAGTGGGACAGAGAAAAGATGTCTGTATTTCATGCCCCAGCCTGTAACAATCAAGTGCTGCATCTAAAAATATTGGTGTCGGATCTAGTAACCTGTATCTTTTAATAAAGGCAATTCAAACAACCAATCAGATGTTTTGTATGAGGAATGTTTCCTGCAGGATCAGATAAACACGGAGATTGCTACTTTATGCACATTCACCCTTGAATAATTTACATGCACAGTGTTACAAGCAGGTAGTTCATCTCCCCTGGAAGATGATTATCAGTTTCAATTTAAAACGTTTGCGCACATGAGAAAGGATGGAAGCATGGTGACTCAGTTGGACCAAGTTGTAGTGATAAAGAAGAATATGTAAAATTAACATAAAAGCAAAAATCTTTATTGAATTTATCCGCATCCTGAGGGCCTTTTCAGTACCATACGCCTCTGTAATTTGTACTCCAAAACGGTCAGTGGCGCTGTAACAACACCAGGTTGTTAAGGCGTTATAACGCGGAAGCAAGGAGCAAGTAACAGCGCGCGTGCGCAGTCGGCTGTCAAGCGCCTGAGATTTGTTTACATCAGTTTCATTTTAACGCGCATCGTTCCGGCTTCAGCGATCCCGGTAGGTGTGTTTGGGCCAGTCAAACCAAACGGTACCGGGCTGTTCGAAGGCTAACTATGTTAATTGGTGGAATAGCTGAAGTTAGTCGAAAAGGAGTGGTAGCATGTAGCATGTCGATCATAATTTCTCGTTAGCAAATGAAACTTTCTCGCGTAGCGAGAGTCGGGGCGATGTCACACCTTCACACAGTGTTTTATCGGAGGAGTAAAGCTGTTTCTTTGTTAAGGACAATCACTAAACGACCAGTTTCCCTCCTCACACCTGTGGACATATTGAAGTGTTGACGCACTGCGGGCTGGTTGCATTGGGATGCTGTAACTGAGTCCGTGACATCATTTGTTGTTTTCATGTGTGTTGCTCACGCAGTTTTCAGCGTAATAATTATTTAGTCATCAGTTATTAACACGGGACTTATTGTTCGGGCATTTGCTGTCTGACAGAGCGCATGTAGATGTTTCCATTACGAAACATCAGTCAGTACATAACTAAGCAAATGACTATTGTGGACTGATTGATAAATAACAACATTTTAGTCTTCATTTGTGTTGCCTTTTGATAAATGAAAGTAAAGTAATGTAGAATATGGATGAAAACATCAATTGCATGAAACACCACTAGGATGGTGATATTGTCAACATCCAATGTGCCTAAAACATCAAATTAATATTGCAAAGAGTTGCACTTATTGTAACAAGACAGCCTCCACCGTGTCCCTGCAGGCCGCCTGATTTCGGCACATGATGGCCACCGAGCCGGCGAGCCTGGAGTGCCTGCGCGTGCTGTACCACAGCGACGACTACATCGTGGTGGACAAACACTGGGACGTCCGCATCGACAGCAAGATGTGGTACGAGAAACTCACGGTGCAGGCGCAGCTCCGGCATCTCTTCCCTCAGCTGGCAGACCCAAGCACCTACTATGGATTCAGGTCAGTGGGCTGTTGCTTAAGGACCTCTGCTGATGTACACGAGGTTCTTGGGAAGCTGTCGTCTTCCTAACATTCAGTGTCCTTCACTAGGTTCTGTCATCAGTTGGATTTCTCCACCAGTGGGGCTCTTTGTATCGCCCTCAATAAGGCCGCTGCTGGCCGGGCGTACCGCTGCTTTAAAGAGCGCACCGTCACCAAAGCTTACATCGCCTTGGTACGACACACACGTGGATACAGCTTCTGCCATCTGTCCATCAGTCCTTATCGACTATCTTATGTCTACTTTTTCTTTTTCTATTGCAGTTACGTGGATGGGTTGAAAAAGAGACACAAACTCTGGACTTCTCTATTGGCAAGAACTCTTCAGAGGGAAAAACTCACATGATGTGCATTGAAGGAACAGAAGGTGAGTAAAGCCTCCTGGTGGGATATTCCTTTTTTTGTGTTTCTTTATTTTGCTGTGACTCTGGACCGAGTCCCAGTTAATAGTTTGTGATTGTTTTTGGTTTTTTGAAGTTTCTCCCCATTTTCTCGTCAGGATGTGAGAATCCCAAACCTTGTCAGACTGAGCTGACTGTGCTGGAGTACGGCTTGTACGATGGAGATCCTGTCACCAAGGTGCTGCTGCAGCCACTCACTGGTAATTGGACTGTTGGAACCACCCACTACCTGCCTTTTAATTCATCTGTGTGAATCTTTGTTCATTCGATAAGAACTGTCACCTTTGCCTCCTAGGACGAACTCACCAGCTAAGGGTCCACTGCAGCGCCATCGGCCACCATATTGTCGGGGATTTCACGTATAGTTCTGGAGCAGATGATGCCCCGTATCGCATGATGCTGCACGCGCACCTCCTCCACATTCCTCTGGAGCCACAGCCCCTTTTTGTTACCTCAGGAGACCCCTTCACCCCTGCCTCCGACCCAAAGTGGCTCCCGCAGCGTTCATCACGGACACTCGCGGCCACTGTGGAGGCCCTGCTTGAACGGAGGATGGAGCAGGACAGACAGATTAAAGAGGAGGAGCGGGAGAGAGCAAAGAGAGAGGAGGAGAGGAGGAAACGAAGCAAGGAGCAGAGGATTAGGAATGACAGTGAGGAGCAGAGGAGGCAGTGCCAGGAGTGGCTGAGTGAATGGGCCGTCGACTGAGCTGAATGCTACCTGTATTTATTTATTGAGGTTTATTTTAGCTTTCTACTAATAAATGTCATGCTGAGCATGCGAGAACTGTACAGGTGACTCTGTGAATCTGAATTATGTCGCATGAAAAGGAGGATGAGAGCTTTGATTTCCTCCCTAACAAGATTATGAACATTTTGTGCTGCACTGAACACACCTCAAGTGTCCTCCTGTCAAGACTTTTTGTTTACAACTCTGCAGGGAATGAAGAGCCTTTCTCATGATGTCAGGTTCAATATGAGCCTACGTTATTCATCTGTTCTCTTCTCATGGGTGGTTTCAGTCAGAGACTTCTTTGTTGATAAGATATCTGCCTTTAATATCAAAAACTGTGGCTGTGTTTTAGCTGAAAGTGATGTGTAATCCCATGTGTTTTGCCACCTTTCCTGCATGGTGTCCTTTTGGAGATGTATATTTTCTGTTGTTTAACACACTGCTGCTAAAAACAACATTTCATCTCATTCTTGGGTCTGTGTCGTGTTCAATAAGTCGTCATTAATTTCAGATATATCCTTTGATGTGGAAAGTGTTGACGATAGTGGCAGTGTAGAGGCTCAGTAAAGTCCTGAATGGTATTTAACAGTCAGTTATTCATTCAATCATAGTGACTTAAATATATATTGATGCAATGTATTTGCATCTAAAAAACAGCTGCAGCTGCCTCCAGTTTTCAGACAAAAATGATCCAAAACTGGCTTTATGCAAAGTAAATAAAATACTAACTTAAAGTCATCTCATACTTGAATCACACATGGACCTCAAAATACTCTTGTTTTGTTTTTCCCGATTAAAACGGCAAGAAACGCTGATGTTTTGTCTGCAGGACTGAACTGAGCTGCACGATGAAAGACAACTACATTACCCACAATGCCCCATGAACCCCCACAAGGAAGCGTTCGCCAGGAGTGTGATTGCGAAGGTCTCAGAGCTCTACGAACTGCGGAGAGACCCGACAACGAGATTTCTGCCTTTAAAGGGAATCATCAACCAAAGAGACTTAATGTGGACACAACATCTATAAAACACAACAATGGCGTCCGACGTTTTCTCCTATGAGAGTCTGGTTCACGCTGTATCCGGAGCGGTGGTGAGTTCAACGCAGTCTCACTGTGGTGGCATCAAGTCGTTCACAACGAGGGTCTCAAAACTATTGGTGTTGTTTGTTGGTTTTTGGTTGTTCAAGGCACAATCGCAGCAAACTATTGTCTGAATACTGAATCTACAACCAACCTCTATATCCAGCATCTGTTGTCTGTTTTGAACCTGTCCTTTCAAAACCTGCTTGATAATGCGCTGATTTCTATTCATCATAGCTCATGTGAAAGGTCTGTTTATTGATCTTCACTCATGGGAGAGATTGAGGAGAAACAGATTTCTCTTCAGTGGAGGTTGTTATTTTCCACAGTCATTCATCCTGTGGTGTGTTTTTAGGGAAGTGTGACTGCAATGACGGTCTTCTTTCCTCTGGATACCGCCAGACTGCGGCTTCAAGGTAAGATGGGAGAAAAATGGTTGTTGTTTTTTTAGTAAAAGCTTTGACATGAATAACTGTGATGTGCTTTCTTGAAACAAAGAGAAAACATCTATTTGTTTGTGTTCAGTGGATGAAAACAGGAAAGCCAAATCAACTCCAGCCATTCTCGCGGAAATCATCAAGGAAGAAGGACTGTGAGTGAAGCTCCTGATGTTAACTTCTGCTATTCTTTGAAATAATATTCAAGTTTAGGACAATTTTATGTATTTCCTACAAAAAGTTCCAAGAGATGAATTACTTTCAATATTTGGAAAACAGGCAGAGTATATTTATGCCCTGAAGGCCTCTGTTGTGATTTTTGTATTTCTTGCTGCTCTGCAGGCTTGCACCCTACAGAGGTTGGTTTCCGGTCATCTGCAGCTTGTGCTGCTCCAACTTTGTTTACTTCTACTGCTTCCACTGGCTCAAAGCGAGCTGGTTGAAAGGAAAACAATCTGCACCCACCACTGACCTCATTATTGGCATCGCTGCAGGTGAGAGCATCAAGACTTTTCTCTCGGTGACTCACCATTGACTGGCGTCATCTGTGTTGTTTCACTGGCTTTATTGGTTCCCTGATGTTGAATTTGCCTCATTGTCTCTCCAGGTGTGGTAAATGTTCTAGCTACCACCCCACTGTGGGTGGTTAATACCAGGCTGAAGCTTCAGGGCTCCAATTTCCGCAATTCAGAAATCCAGCAAACCAGCTACTCTGGCATTATTGGTAGATAATGTTTTTTCTGTATGTTTTCACAAGTGTTCGTTCGTTGAAAAGTTATTCTGACGTCACGATGTTGAAACTTTCCTCTCTGTCATTTTCACAGACGCTTTTGTTCAGATCGTCCGTGATGAGGGCGTGGGATCGCTGTGGAACGGGACTTTCCCGTCCCTACTGCTGGTGATGAATCCTGCCATCCAGTTCATGATCTACGAAGGCCTGAAGAGGCAGCTGAGGAGGGGAGCTCTGAGGGAGGTGAGTGGGGGAGAGTGGGAGAGTGAAGGGGGGGTGGGAGCAGACAGATATTATCTGGATGAAAGGAGACTTGATATGCAGACACTCGGTAATTCTGTTCACAAGACTTAGTTTGTGGCTGAAGCAGAGGTGAAGGGTCAAGCTCAGCATCAGTGTTCACTCTCTCTCACACCATGTCCATTCAGATCTATGTCCAAGAAGTTTGTTTTCTGTATCACTTTACTTGTCATTGAGGGAATAAAAACCATGTAAGCTTCTTTCATCAGCACATTTCCCTTGTTTCTCCCTGAAGCTTTCATCCCTGGAGGTCTTCATCATTGGTGCTGTTGCCAAAGCAGTGGCCACGACTGTCACATATCCACTACAGACTATACAGTCTATTCTGAGGGTACGGCTGTGTGCTCATGTCTACATCCTGAGTTTTTATTTGTTGTTATTAAGATCTTTAATAGTCTGCATGTCAGACATCGATACAATACTCTGGTGAAAAATGAATCTGAAAATGAAATGATGTCCTAATGACTCATTTTTGTTTTGGTTTCCATGTTTTAGTTTGGACAGTTCAACACAACAACAGAGAGGTCAAAGCTCCTGTCGAGCATCCGGACTGTGAAGTGTCTGCTGGTCAGCAGGGCCAGGTGGGCCTGTTGTTGATGAATCAAAGCACATTGAGCTCACTCTGAAATTCAACACAATTTTCATTAAACGACTCCGAATGCACAAATCTGCTGTTCGCTCAGTCCAGTTTTATGATCACATGACACATGTGGATGGGCTCAATTAACAGTTTAACTTCAGAAAACACCAACATGTCTTTACCTATTGCTGTTGACCAAGGTTTTATGTTTCTCTTCTGTAGGAAAAATGGCATGTTGGGTCTGTTTAAGGGCCTGGAGGCCAAGCTGCTGCAGACGGTGCTGACTGCAGCCCTCATGTTCCTTCTCTATGAGAAGATTGCCAGCTGCACCTTCAGAGCCATGGGACTGAACAACAACCAGTACAAGAGACGCTAACTCAACGAGACAAGACAACTCTGGACACAAGCTCGCTCAATGAAGCACTGATGAACTGTTTCAAGAACAGCTTTCAGGCACAGTGATGGACGACATGGAAACCTGCCTGTTTCTAAGAAATATGTGACAAGAAAACTCAGACAAATAATCATTTTGAAGCTAACTTTAAACCCTGAACTTGTATTGATTTACACTAACTTTAGTGCTGTGTTTTGTTTAAAAATGTGATGTAATGTGCTTGTATTGAAGCTGAGAAAACCATATGAGCAAGCTGACTGTTCTGACTTGGTGGTGTTTTGCTTCTCTGGCTGAGATGTGCAGAGAAACAAAGTCCTAGTGGTGCGTGCAGGAGATTAAACTACATACTGTTTCAAACTTTAGCTGAGTGAAAAGCAATTGTTCTGGATCACATTTGTTATAACTTTATGACTACAGTGATAGACCTACATTACCTAATCATTGTGAACAGAGTGTAGATTTAAGCTGAAAGATAACAGTGGTAATAATCACCAAAGGCCCATTAAAATCAAACCTCTTTGTGTGATTATTTGCAAATCTGTTGGATAAAAATAAACATTTCCTAAAAATCACAACAGAAACAAACTGAAGGGCTCAAATGACTGAAGATGAATAAATCAGTCTATTGGGTCAACTGGCTTGTTTTGTTTTTAATTTTCAAACCCACTGGAATAAAATCCTCATCCCTCAAATTGTGGAACAATCTGTAACTCATATCTTCTTACAAATGTACCAGTGATTTCGTTCTCCTAACGTGAGGCACATGTGAATATTTTCCTGGAGTACAGAGCCTCCTATCAGCCTCCTGGCCTGACACCGGCACACACCACGGTACACACGTGGACCTGTCATGACGGCCTGCGCAGATCAAACGCATGAGGGATGGAACGCAGGCGGCGCACGCTGAGCGCAGTTCAGCCCATCCACACTCTGTGGAGATCGCGCGGACGGCGGTTACGTGACGCCGCCGGAGCTTTCAGACTTTCATAATTACGTAAGCACTTCAACGGCTGAGGCTCTCCCGAAACAGCATCCAGCGTTGATTTTGTGCCTTTTCCACCCCCCACGACATGGATCCAACGACCACGAGAGACCCCGAGAAGAACTGCGTGCTGTGCTGCCAAGAAGTGGAAATCTTCGCCTTGGGAAAATGCGACCACCCGGTCTGTTATCGCTGCTCCACCAAAATGAGGGTGCTCTGCGACCAGAAGTACTGCGCCGTCTGCCGGGAGGAGCTCGACAAGGTGCCCGCTCCTCTGCTACTGTAGCCCGCGGATTGAACCCGGCAGAGCTAGCTAGGCCTCCGCGTTCTCACAGTTGTACTATCGAAACTAAAGGCAGAATTTGAATGATAATATCTCAGCGAGAATAATTATTACTTGAAAACGTGAAAGAGGGAAACGAGATAATAACCTGAGTTGTTTGGTCGCTGTGTTTGGACCACTTTTCTGGGAGTCACTCGCTTCGCTGAGATAGCTTAGCAGCGTCCATCAACGCAGGTTGGTCAGTAAACTACTCGGTGTCAAGTATATATGAAACCTTTCATCCTTTGTGGATAAACAATTCACAGTGTGTCAGTCTGACTTACAGCTGTTAGCTACACAATGTGTCTGGCGAGACGGCGAGGCTAAAATTCACTGACATTATAAATTTAGAGTCACACATGTCATCTGTCACCCATCACATAAACTCTGTTGAACGTTTCTGCCTTAAATGCGGCTCAGATGAACACAGGACAGGCTTGTCTTTCACCTGCCGAGTTATGCAAATCAGCAGGTTTGTGTACAAGGACTTTAGTCCTCCTGTCAGTCCAGGTGGTCAGAGATAAAAGCACCTGGACCTTGCAACAATCACTCACTCTGACGAACTTCAAACACTGATTCATTGAGTTTGTCTTGCAAACTAATCTACGTAATATTATAAACATACATGTCACATATGAAAATAACTAAATGACACAACAAAGTGCTAAAACCCATATTTCAATTGCGGTCCAATAAACAATGAAATGTTGAATAGAAAGTGTAAAGGTCATATTGTGTGTCATTCATGTTTTGAATGTTTGTTTCCGTCAGGTGGTGTTTGTGAAAAAGCTGGAGGCTTTTCAGTCTCTGCCCTTTGAACAGTTGCCCTGTGAGAAGAAACATGACATCTACTTTGGTGATGAGAGGATTTATTCCCAATACAGGTGCAGTGTGACCTCGTTTCTTGTGATTATTGCCCATAAACAGTCTGATTAGAGTTAATGGGGGGTCACAGAAACGCCTAACTTTGCTCCTTCTTTCCACATTCAGGCATCTTCTGTTGGCAGAGTGTCTCCGCTGCTCTGAGCCTAAAGTGTTTTCCAAGTTTGAGGAACTGGAGCAGCACATGAGGAAGCAGCATGAACTTTTCTGTTGCAAACTCTGCACAAAACATCTAAAGGTGAGTTCATCTCTTCCATGCTCAATGTTAGTTGTACTTATTTTGTATTTTTTGCAGGCAAGACGCCATGACTTTACAGCCATGTGACTCTATGTGATGTTAACCTCACCTCTCCTGTCAGATCTTCTCCTATGAGCGAAAGTGGTACAATCGCAAGGAGCTGGCGCGACACAGAGCACACGGAGACCCCGATGACACGAGTCACAGGGGACACCCCCTCTGCAAGTTCTGTGATGACCGCTACCTGGATAATGATGAGCTGCTCAAACACTTACGCAGGGACCACTACTTCTGCCATTTCTGTGATGCGGATGGTTCTCAGGAATACTACAGGTGTTTATGCCAGATATTGTATAGAAATGACCCCCTAATGTATCTTCTATCAATGTATCAATATGGATGGTAATTGTTGCTTCTTCACTCCACTGTCAACAGTGATTACCCGTATTTAAGCGAGCACTTCAGAGAGAGCCACTATCTGTGTGAGGAAGGTCGCTGTGCCACCGAACAGTTCACGCACGCATTCCGCTCTGAGATTGACTACAAGGCCCACAAAGCTGCAGCGCACAGCAAGAACCGAGCAGAGGCTCGACAGAACCGCCACATCGATCTTCAGTTCAACTACGCCCCGAGACAGCAGAGGAGAAACGATGGTCAGTGCTGTTTCTGGATCAGTGCAGTGCTTTTCGTATGTTCGAGGCAAGCATTGTGAGCGCAATGTGTTTGCCCTCAGGTATAGTGACAGGCGAAGACTACGAGGAGTCCCGACACAGCCGTGGAGGAAGAGGAAGGCTTCAGGGGGGACAGAAGACCTGGCGGTACTCTCGGTGAGTTTCTGTGTCTAAATGAAGAACTGACAGTTTGACTGCACTAGAGCAGCAATGATAAATAAATGTTCTCGCAATTGTTTCTCGAACAATCATTTATTCAGAGAGAAACATGTTGATATTTTTTCATCTCTGTTCATATTGAAGAGACTACAATGAGGCACCCTCACTCGTTTTGTGTTTGTGACGGTTTGCTGGTTTCTATGTAGTGAGGAAGAGGACAGACAGATGGAAGCAGCTTTCAGGGCGTCCATGGCAATCCGCAGGCAGGAGGAAAGAGGAGCAGCCCAAGAGAGGAGCGCTCCCAAACACCCGCGAGAAGAGAGGATGGAGAGAGCCGAGCCGGAGGAGCCCAGACATCGGTCAGGACACGTCAAACCTGCAAACAAGCCTCCAGGTAGAGAGAGACAAAGCTGAAATGCAACTTTCACATTGGGTTTATTTTCCTGCTGCACTGTGTAGCTTCATTGCATCATGCAGTGTGATCCTCAGCATCTATTTGAAGGTAACAATTGTCACCTCTTTAATAGTAAGAACTATGAAGAGCGCTAATCCAGGGGATGAAGATGACTTCCCGGCTTTGGGAGCAACAGCTGCTGCACCAATGTAACCCTCAACACACAGAGCAGACTGCTTCTCATTACACACTCTTGTACATTGTGAAATGTTCACGCTGTGGTGTTGTTTCTTGTCTCCTGTCAGTGTGAAACCAGCTCCTGCAGTGGTTTCAGCCACTCTGAAGGAAGACGACTTTCCGAGTCTCTCAACCACTGCGGTGTCATCGCCCATGACTCCGGCCTACTCCGCCCAGCCAAGGAAGACTTCGTCCTTTCAAGAGGAAGATTTCCCAGCCCTCGTCTCTAAAATCAGGCCCCCGAAACCCGCAGCGGGCTCCGCCTCGGCTTGGTCCTCCCATAATGCTGCCGCGAAACCCACCAGTCAACCCCCTCCCTCCTCCAGACCACACGCTCCCCTCTCTGCCCCCTCTGGCCCTCAGCTGCTGTCCTCTTCCGGCACTTCATCGTCCCGGAGGAAAAAGAAAGTCGGGGACACTGGGAAAGCGGCGTTAAGTCACTCTCCTCCTCTGTCAGATGAAGAGGCTGGAGGGATGACGCAGCAGGAGTTCCGCTCGGTGCCCACCATGTTGGACATCTCCTCTCTGCTCACTGTCAAAGGAGGCAGCAGCAAAGCCCCCACCCCGACACCGAGCCCTTCCAATCCAACACCCAACCCAGATGTCCCGACGTCGAAAGCCAACAAGAAGAAAAAACAGAAGAACAACGTCACTCCGTCGACACCAGCGTCCACACTGTCGGGGACGGCGACAGCTGGAAGCACGGTGTCAGGAAAAACGGCCGCACAAAAGGAAAACGTCCCCGAGAAAACTTGGAACAAACCGCTTTCCGGCGCTGTGACAGCAGCTCTGACCAGCGGGCTGGCCAACGGCTACGACGACAAGCTGCCATCCACGAACAAAGACAAGCCTGTCGTGACTCCTGATGTCAACACAGAACCTGATCTTGAACAAGAAGAAGAGTTTCCAGCTCTCTTGACCAAAAAACCTCCACCAGGTACAGCACCATGCCCTCTGCCCTCATGTGACTTTATGTTTGTATCAAGCATCACTCTTGATTAATTTCAGTGTTGACTCAATCTGTTGCTGTGTAACTGTTCATGGTTGCTACTGAGACCTTTAGTTAACCAGGAAACAAACTGACTGACATTGGTGAATCCAGCATGAGCCTTTATTTCTTTCTTTGAGGCGGCTCAGAGTGATTTGGGTTTTTTTTTCAGGCTTTAAGACAAGTTTCCCAATGAAGGCTTCTACTCCAGCCCCCTCTTCCTCCTCCTCCTCCTCTTCCTCCTCCTCCTCCTCAGTGCCCCCTCCTCCACCTGGCCTGGGAATGTCGGCTCCCAAACCTCCTCCAGGCTTCACTGGGATCCCCCTCAACAGCAACGTGGTGGAGCCGACGCCTGCCGCTGTCAA
>JAUESF010000064.1:7612471-7634597 GCA_032274765.1 Malacoctenus tetranemus
TGTGTGTGTGTGTGTGTGTGTGTGTGTGTGTGTGTGTGTGTGTGTGTGTGTGTGTGTGTGTGTGTGTGTGCATGTGCTGGCAGGCTGGCGGTTCGGAGCGGTGTTCGGAAAGTCTGGAGTGTTTCCCACTGAGTTTGTCCGTCCAGTGGCTGCTCCAGACTTCCTCGTTCTGCCCCCGGAGCGTGTGGAGCCCCGAGACAGACACGGGCGGGTTGCGGCCTCAGCTGCTGTTGCCGTGGCAATGGGCTCTGCTGTAGCCGCTCATGAGCTTGACCTTTCCACCGAGGTGCAGACTTGGATTGAATTTTTCCCAATGACTTCTCTTAATTTGATAAACTAAATAAGATAAAAGGAAGAATTACTTGCTGTGTATTTGTGCAACAGGTTGTAAATGAGATGTATGCGGACAGCCTGAGTGTCGAAGATCTGCCTCTGCACGGCAGCCAGTACCACATGGCTGAGTTTGCCAAGAAGTACTTCAGGGAAGCTCAGAAAAACCGAAGGTCTGAAGCACAAACTCACTGAACTGCACAAAATCATCATTCAAACATTTGATTTGTTCTTATAAATAAAATAAATGAAAGGTTTAAGCTTCGACAGACTGATTGTTGTCTGTGTTCCCCTGCAGTGATCAGAAGGCCAAAAAGGGGAAGGAAGGCAGAGATCCTGCTGACATGGTCAAATTTTCAAAGGTAGTGTAGCTCAATGCAACTATATATCAATTAATCTCTCCACCATGAAGTTCTATGTAAAATAACACATATGAACACAAGTAATCCAAACTTAAAAAAGACTTTTTGTATTTGAAAAGCACTGATGACTGAAATGTTAGGAAAAATCATGTACTGACAGTTTTCCTCACTGTTGTGTGTTTGTCTTTTTAGTCTCCAATCCAGGAGTCTCTGATTGACTTCTCAGACAGCGGGATGAACAGAGTGGCAGCTGATGTGTTTCTGGGTGAGAGTCCTGAGCCCAGCTCCTGATTTGTTTGACATCTCAAACTTCATTTTTTCTTATCTCTGTGAACTTCAATCGTATCTTGTTGAAATTCTCAGACTGTCGCATACATGCAGTGATTAATCTGTATATATTTCTGTCCAGCGATAATGAAGTTCATGGGAGACTTCCCACTGAAAGGTCAGAATGAACAGGATTTGGTCACCACAATATTGAAGGTACACACACAGCAGCACCTTCACTGTTTGTGTTTGTTTGGTTACGATGAACACATGGACGAGCTTTCCCTTTGTTGTGTCTTCCATGCATGCAACTTGTAAATGCAGCTGAGCGGTGACCATGGGCTGATGAAGGATGAAGCCTACTGTCAAGTCATGAAGCAAGTCACCGCCAACACCAGCTCCAAACCGTGAGGCCTCCACTTTTACTGGGCACTAAGATAACAGTGACGTGAATTTAGCAGTACTGAGAAGTAAGTTGTGTGTCTATTTTGTGTAGGGATAGTTGTCAGAGAGGATGGCGACTGTTGTACATCCTCACAGCTTACCATCGCTGCTCTGATGTTATGAAGCCGTTTCTGCTGATGTTCCTTCAGGATGCCTGTGCCAGCCCTGGGCAGCAGTACCAAGGTAGAGATCACCAAACCAACACATCACTCTGTCACTAACCGTGCAGCTTCATTCTTTATTGTTTATCTTCTTTATTGATGTTTTTTTTTTACCAGGTATTGCTAAAGCCTGTGAACAAAATCTGAGGAGGACATTCCAATATGGTGGACGCACACAGTATCCCAACAACATGGAGCTCAAAGCCATGCTGGTTCGTGTCTCACTCAGACTCTCAGTGCTCCTAAACTGTGAATATTAGAATTTGTATCATCCACGTTTCTGTCTGTGAGTGTAATTTTATTTCAAAGACACTGTATGATTAAGAATCAAATGGAAATTTATGGACTACAATGAATCAGGTGATTATGTTATTTTGAGTTGAAACTTTAGGTTGCAAAAATTTGGTCATGATAACTTTTTTGTTTGTTTTTACAATTGTTGTTTGCAGTTCTGTTTACATCTCATGTATTTACCTGCACCTGTATTCAGTACAGGGCAGATATATTTTCTCAGCATACTTTAACATATGTCACATTGATGCCTTTCAACTTGTGGCCTCACTCACTCCTAAATGTAACTTTGTCAGGCAGCTGCTTTGCTGCTGTCAGTAACAGCTGCACGCTCTGCACCGCCAGTCGATCATGTGGCGTTTCCCTCTGATTGGTTGGTTGTGTGCAGGCTGGGCGGAGCTCCAAGAGGCAGCTGTTCTTGCTTCCAGGTGGGATCGAAAGACACTTGAAAATCAAAACGTGCTCAGTAAGTAGCACTCACTCACATTTAGTCATGTCTCACACGACAAAACCGACGGCTATATAAAGATTCCTAACGTATACCAGCAGTAAATACCTGGAGTGTATCTCACAGTGGCTGCTACTCGTAACACATAGATGCAGCATTGCCTTAGTAAATGAAGCCTTTTGATACCAGGTTGCTTTGGATGTCATCGAGGAGCTGTGTTATGAGATGGAGCAACAGAGAGCGGAGGCACTGGATGAGTACGCCGTCTTTTTGGTGACACACAGAGGTAAATCTAACCTGGCACGTGTTATAACAGTGTAGTTGTAAAGAACATAACATTTTTGACTGCAAGTTAACCCGAATGTTTCCCAATGTAGGTCAGAACGTGCGTCCTCTAAACAAGCGTGAGTACATCCTGGACATCGCTACTGAGGCAGAGCCGGTAGACGCCAACTACAGTCTGTGGTTCAGAAGAGTCATTTGGAGTCTGGCTCTCAAACTGGACAATGAACTCTATGTCACCATGCACTACAACCAGGTGCAGACCCACTGTTAAACATCAAGACGAGAGGATAATCTGACACTGTTCTGGTGGTGTCAGAGATGGGAACTTGTATTTTACTGAAACTTAAACCGTGTCTCTTGTTCCAGGTGTTGCCAGACTACCTGAAGGCCTTGCTGAGTGTGGTTCCTCAGGGTAAAGCCAGTGAGCAGCACCAGCAGCAGATCGCCAGGCTGGCTGCCTTACAGCACCGTGCCAAGGACACCATTTACCTGCCCACCCTGTAAGTACTGTACATACTCCAGTTATTGCTCACAATGTCCCATTTCCATGAACTCTTAGTCGCACTCACACTACATGAGCTCCTATCTGCTCACACAGAAAACTCCCACAACATTCAAGTTTGCACCCGCTGCTTTGGATTCACACTTGGGTTTTGTCTTCTCTTTTCAGCCGTGAGGTGCAGGAGTGTATCCCCCCGCAGTTCTACAGCAAACAGGGTTCACAACAGTGGCTGAATATGACAACTCAACACATGCAGCAGGTCCAGCCCTTAAACCCAAACCAGGCCCGTGCACAGTTCCTTGGTAAAACAACAGCTCATTGTCTGCATGTCCTATGTGTAAATTCCTAATTATCAGTTTAGTTAATGGCACAGCTCTCTGTGTCATATCAAATAAGTACTGAAGGTTGAGAACAAATATGCATTTAAACCCCACAGAAAAACAAAGTAGATATGCTGAGAGTGTTCTGTGTTCCTGCCCAGGTCTGGTCAGTGCCTTCCCCATGTTCGGCTCCTCATTCTTCTACATCCAGAGTTCCAGCTCTGCTTCCATTCAAGCTCCATGCATCCTGGCTGTTAATCTGAATGGACTTCACTTTCTCAACAAGGACACTCATGTATGTGAAGGACAGACACTCACAACCACACAAACCATGTCTGTGATGCCACATGCTTTGCATTCCAGGACCAGCTGATGGAGAACGACTGTGGGCCGTTGGTAGAGTCCTACAGCAAGAACACTATTTACCTGTTTCCCTTCTTTAATCTAATATGATCAATCAAGTATTGTTATAGTTATTTTATTTGCTTTTTAACCTCTAAACCATGCACTGTGGCTCACTGCTCATTGCTTATTCTCCCCATTTCATCCATTCTTTTTGACATCTGAATAACATGTAAACCACTTCGGAAACGTATAGTTTAACATGTGCCTTATTATGAACATTCACCGCTGCTGTTTGCCTGTGTGCTACTTGAATGTAGATTTGTGAGCATGTTTGCGTGTGTTTGTGTAATCAGGAGGCAATGGTCCGCTTCCCTCTGAAAGAGGTCCAGTCAACTCGCACCCAGAGACCGACTTCAGGCTCCAGCTACCCCTACGTAGAAATCATGATAGGAGACCTGCTCAACCAGCGAATCACACAGCTGCAGCTGGAGCAGGTGCGCGCACTTGTGTTTGTGTGTGTGCATGCATTTGTGTGTGCCTGTGCAACAAAGCAAGGATGAACACAGTGCTTGTGGTCAGATTCTGTCACTGTTACCAATCAGACTTATCTGCTCCAGAACTTTAACTTGTGTTTTAAGCGTTCTTTCTCTCTCTCTGTGTGTTTGTATGTTTTCCAGGGTCTGGAGCTCTGCCGAGTTATTGCCATGCACATGGAAAACATGTTGTCTGTCAGAGAGAAGAGACTCACGTTACCGCCAAGTGAAATTACTCTGCTATAGCACACACATAGACTTATACCAGTGAAACTCATATTGTTTGCCTCATAAGTGCACTGTATCTACCTCTATTTATTGAAGAGATTTGTATGTAAGGAATGTAGAATGCAACGAGGTGAATGTACTTAGATGAAGGTAAATTTTCTTTTTAAATCTGTAAACTGTGTCATTTCAGTTGTGTCAGTCATTTGGCATGTAAAATGCCAGACTTGTCTTCCCTATCGATGGTGCGACTGTGATATTTTTACGTAGGAATTTTTAAAATCTTGCTGATCGCTCGATGAATTTTAAAGTCTGCTCGATTGAAAGGCCATTGCTACATACACGTGTAAACATCGACACTGGCTTTCATTGCAGTTCTTAGTGAATCCTCCAACGAGCCTGTTTTAAATTAAAATTACCCCAAAACTAAATGACTGGTTGAACTAATTTTGTTTTGATTCTAACTGCCATAAAAACAAGAGAGAAGCCCTGAAGGAAAACAAGTCTGAGGAAACCTGGCAAGTGAATTTGCACTAAGTAAATGATTTATGAATATATGCATTGTAAATAATTTTGTAACCAGCTGTTGCAGAAAAGTGCATGTGCTTATTACTGTACATTAAAGTGTGTAGTAACACTATAATGAATTGTAATGTAAAATAAAGTTTGTAGTCTAACAAAAAAAAAACAACCTGCTGTCTCTAAATATTTCTGAGTGAAATTTTGGGGTTTTAAAGAGTAGTGTGAATTGAAAGTTATATTATATTGTACAAATACTGGCTTTCATGTCGGCCTGTAACGCTGGAGCAGCCGCTACTTTAAACTTGTATATTTACAGATGCCAGAATTTGATGCTGTGGTGGTCTATTTCTAAATCCTTTGAATCTCACCTCACTGAAAAAAGTTTTCATATCATTTGAAACCACATCTTCCCAGTAAAGGCGCACCCGGCATGTGCGGTAAAATTTCCTTTTATAAGGTCCTAATGTTTGTAAATTTAATATGTTGCAGTTCGAGATGTTTATATCCATGACACGCAGCTATATCTTTGTTTGAAGTGTTTGTTTACTGTACATGTGATCTATGACGTGTTTCTGTTTTTCTAACTTCACTCGCTTTAATTAAAATTGTTGTCAAAACATTTTTCTGCAGGATTGCGGCACCTTTTTATCCTACAGGCTCGTTGAGATCAAAGCAATCTGTCGGTAACCTGAAACACTGACCCCATCAATAGTAGGCTGAATCACACTGAGACGCTGGGATTTCATTATGGGATGTATAATAAATGGCCTTTTAGGTCAACTCGAAATGTGCCTTTATCACATTTTCACAAATTCAGTGAGACTTTCTTGTGATGAAAGGCTAGCGTCTAAAACAAGCTCGCACAGATTAAAGTGGTTTTAGTACAATGCTTTTTATTTAAAGGACAATTGCAAAAATATGAAATCTCCACTTTCGGTTTTTTCCGCAAATTAAAAAAAAAGTCCAACAAATACAACAGTGGGTGTCGGGTAAAGTTACAACAGTCAGTGGACAAACAGTCGCACTGCACATTTAGTCAATTTCACCCTTAACTTCCCCCCCTTTAAGTGTCCAATCGGAAGCTAACTTCGGCGTCGGAGGGCTATAGGGGCTGTGGTCAAACCCACCACGACCCAAACGCCGCCAGGAGGGAGCGGAGGGAGGAGAGCAGCAGCAGCAGCAGTAGGAGCAGCAGCAGGAGCTGGAGCAGCAGCGTCGCAGCGCCGCTCTCCGCCTGCATGGGCTAGTCCGTCAGCTAGCTTAGCATCGTCAGACAGCGCCGAGCCGCCTCTCCTGCAGCCCCCCCGGAACCCCCGCTCCGTCGTCCGTGTGCGCGCTCCCCCGGCCCCCCCTGCCTCCCCTCCTTCGCCCGGCTCAAAGATGATGAAGTTCAGGTTCCGTCGACAGGGCACCGACCCGCAGCGAGAGAAGATAAAGCAGGAGCTTTTCGCCTTCAACAAGGTAAAGTAACGGGACAGGGGGAGCGGGAGGGTGAGGAGAGCCATCCCCCTCCTCCCCCCCCTGTTTCCCCCCGAAAACTAAACATTGTTTCCGACGGACGGGACCCGCTTCAGAGAGGAGCAGCCCCCGCAGCGGTGCTGCCGGCCGCTCCTGGCACTGGTCAGCGTCTCTGTGGCCGGTTTGCTAACGGAGGGATGAATTAGCTGGAAAGTGCTGCAGCTGGGATTGTGTGCGGGCTGGACCCGGGATGTGCGGGGCGCTTTGTTGATGAGTGTTTGGGGGGGGGTCCAGTTGTGATAGTTGGCTCTCGCTCCAACGAGGCCCGACAACAATCAAGGGAACTCATCTTCGCAGAGTGGATGTTTCAATTAACTATCACCTGCAGATTATATCAGTGTGAGGGATTAACAAGATTAAACTAACAGAGCTGTGCCAGTTTGATGCTCCGTGTGGGTAATTAGACTGACCTATATTTCATATATGAGCGATGGCTCTCAGGACAGCTCCAGTCCACTGGTCTCTTTAGAGAGGCTGCCGTATGAGCGTGGAGGAGGGTCCTCTGCTGCTTGTGGTGCAGATTGGAGGGTCTCTGAGTGAAACCACTGAGATCAGGTTTCATTCTGCTCAACTCTGGCACGTTATCCACATGGATGTGAACCAGCTCGTGTACAGTGGGTCTCAGCTCCGTGGTGGTGGTCTGCTTCAGCTCAGCGGAGTTGAGATCTTAAACTTTGGAGATTTTGCCCCTTTGACCACTGTTGGGGGGGGGGGGGGTACTGGCACCCATTTGCCCATTATGGATAAAAGCAGCTGCAGGTAATCTTTGCTTGCTGGAGGAGCTTCAGCTCAGCAAACTGGGTCCTCTCTGTTGTTTAGACTACTGTGCAAAGAGGGACCAGCTGAGCCACTGCTGCGGCCTTGAACTTGGGCAGGTTAGATTAGGCTGCATAAGGTTTGCACGCTGCTACAAAGTGAACTGCTGCTACAGAAACAAGTCGATCACAAACAGCAGATGATAAAGCCCCATATTGAACCCAATTAGAAATCAAGCTTTGCATTCATACATCTCATTGAAAAACAACTTTGAACTGCTGGTGTCACTGCTGTTGTCTTTAGATTTTCCCCATATTCAGTATGTTTCTCATACATGAGGCTCAACATTAGCGATGATGTGGTGTGCAACGAGCTCTCAGATCTCTGATTTTGCTTTGTTTCCGCCTTTTGTTGCATCCCTGCTCCACATGAGAGCGATGTCTTTGAACTGTGGGTCAAACAAGGCAGCACGAAGCCCCGCCCACTGGGTAAATGCCTTTAGAGCGTGCAGGTGGTGAAACAGCAAATGTGTAAACTGTGTTGACCGAGCGCTGTATCGCGTCTAAAGTCCGCGGGCTCTGTTTGTTTAGCTGCAACACCGCACACACACTTTTTTTTTCAGGGGTTTGGCACCAGCTGCCACAACTGTCACGGAGGTGGTCTCTCCACAGGAGTGTCACTTTGATGTGGCTGCGGGGTGCAGTCGTACCAGCACTCTGAACGTCCAAAGAGTTAATGTTCAACTTCATCTGTGATTTTCAGCCTCTGACTTCTTTCCTTTTTTCGATCGAGCCCCCTCTGAGGGGCGCTCGAAACTTGGAAGACCCCCCCACCCCCAACCTCTGCTATAAGCTCCTGTTCTGTATCTCTCTTTAAGGTCCCAGTTCCTCCTTTTTTCACTGATATAAATGCTTTCCCAGCTGTCTCGCCATCTCCTGACATGGGCTGGAGTAAAAAAGCTGCAAATTTATGTTAATCCCATTTAACAAGGCCTGCAGAGCAGCGCAATAAAGCGGAGCTGCTGCCATCGCCGCTTTTTTAAAAACTTTCCTCCAACTTTATTAAAGGAGTCCTCCCTTCTCGACGCCTCGCTGGCTTCACAGTCTGACAGGCAGACGCACGCCCAGCCGACAGCTGCCGCGTGTATTTTTAGGGGAAGATGTCTGAGAAGTAAACTTGATTGTTTTGTTTGCGTGTGTCTTCTGTCTCCTCTGTTTGTCTGTTTTTAATGCCTGGCTTCTCTCCCTCCTCCTCAGACCGTGGAGCATGGGTTCCCCCACCAGCCCAGTGCTTTGGCCTATGACCCCAAGCTGCAGCTCATGGCCATCGGCACCAAGTCAGGAGCCATCAAAATGTATCCTTTGTCGTCTGCTGAGCTCACGCTTTGACACAACTTGTTTTTTCTTTGGTTTTTTTGGAGGTGTCAGCTGGCTCAGTGAAGCATCTCAATGAGCATCTTATTGAATCAGCCCCCTTTACAGCTCGTGTGCACAAGGATTGAAGTTTTGATAACTCGGCCTTGAAGCTTGCTGCTCTGAAAGCTGACGATATAAAGTGTCAATCAGAAGACACTCGAAGGCCAAAACTCTTTCAACATATTTATCTCTACATCACCTCCTTGGTAAAGGCACACTGATGTTTTCAGCGATGTGTTTCTGGTGGTGGTCTTATTTCTCACTTCTATCCTGCATGTTTGATCGTTCCTGGTGTTTAGGACCACCACTACTCTTTTTTTCTCTCGCTGAAAAGCTCTGAATCTGCACAGACCCTCCTCTTCACTGCAGCTAGCTTCACTAGCTTAGCCTTCATTGGGTGGTGATCATGGTGAAGCCTCTGCTGCCCTCCTGCAGCCCCCTTCAGCTCATCCAGCTTGATGAGGACAGATGATTGGCACCGTCTCTTCGACGGTTCTTGGTCCAACTTCAGGGACGCGTCACAGTTCGCTGTGACCAAGTCGAGCCGCGAGCAAATGTCTGAACCACTTCAAGTGGCTCCACTTAGGATGGAGGAGAATCGGCTCTAATCTGACTTCCTCCCGAGCAGCCGGACGCTTCACCTTCTCACGAAGGGCCGAACCTGCCAGTCAGACGTTAAGTTGTTGTTTTGTGCGTGCTACTTTCTCTGCGGCAGCGCGAGCGCGCCGATGGCTCCTCACAGTGTTTATAAATGCTGAGGAAATCCTGATCAGTCGTGATTGCAGGAGAGCTGTTTATATAACATTGCAGAGCAGCGAGCTGCTGTGGTGCGTTTGCTTTGCGTCTCTGTGGGAAGTTGCAATCTGCAGCTCTCATAAGAAGAGGAGTGATCTGAAACCACACTGACACCATTTTGTTTCACTGGGCTTATTTTTATGGCTGCTGCCATTTCTTCTGTAGTTTACTGCAAAAGTTTGGTCGAGCTTTTCATTGGTGGCCCGTAAATGAATCCACTTTGCTGCTATGTAGGAATTGTGTTTTGAAGGCAAAGAGCTGTCACGCCAAACAGTTGTTTTGTGTTCCTTCACTTTGTTGTTTAAATGAAAAAGAAAGAAATGCAGCTGTCCTGTTCTGCTTCCTTTGGCCTTGTTAGATTCTTTGACACTGCTCTTTTTGGACAGCTGTTCCTCTTGTTTACTGTCGTCTCCTGCAGTGTAAATCTCAACCTACGCTTGTTGTGGCTTTGTTTACCACCTGTGTTATCCTCTGGTCTGTCCTCCTGTTTTACTGTCACCACGTCACCGTCTCACTGCAAATGACTTGGCCACAAAAGTGTCACTGTAGCTAATGGGACTGTCATCCACACTTACGGAATAACACCAAGACAGAAAAACAAAACACCATCATAACAACATCATCAGGATCCTGTAGAGCATCACAGGCCCAGGAAACCATGAAGGCATTTTTCTTGGGGCGTGTGGTCAGAGGGAATCCAACCCTCAACCCTGTTCAGCGGGGCTGAGTGAGCTCCAGCTTGTCTGAGTAACCCTGGATGAGTTGGAAGCACTGAGTGAAGTCAGACTGGGAATAAGTGAAGCTTCGGCTCGGGACGAGCGCTGCAACTGTACCGTAATTTGACTGTGAGTGTCGGTTGTGTCAGAAATTCCAGCGACCGTCCGCGCGGCACAACTCCGTGACACGCCGCTGATGTATGTTATCTGCTGGGTGTGATTACAGCGACGCCTCCGCAGCGAGTGGAAGTCAGCTGCTGTGTTATCACGAGCAGGTTGACTCAGAGCTGAGGTCCCATCGAGCCGTGGAAAGAAATGAGGCTTGGATACTTCACCTCACATGCTAGTTTGTTGCGCGGAGGGCGCCTCGCATGTTCACATGTTCCCCGTTTGTTTCGCGTGCTTCTTTCGGCTGGTGTGACCTGCGGGGTGGAGCATGTAACAGGATTTATCACCTCAGACATGCCAGTGATCTCGATGGACGCTCATCGCAACTTTGCACGGTCATTCAGCCACGTATGTGCACACTTATCGGAGTGTGAAGGGAGGCCGCCGCCGCCGCTGCCGCAGTCTGCGTGCTGTGTGCAGACGCATCGGGCTGGAGAATCAGCTCTTTGAGACGTGGATTCAGCGAGGGAGAGGGAGACTGGTGGTACCAGGCACTCGCACTCCAGAGGGAAATGGATGGAGGGGAAACGGAGGAGGGGAGGGGACGGAGATAAACAGTGGCAGTGAAGACAAGGGAGTGTGAGAGGGAGGGGCAGGGGGGGCAGTAACTCCACCACACAGCTACACCTGCTGCATTAGCATAGGAAAGAGAGCTTGTTTACCACAGTGCAGATTTGGAAAGTTGCAAAATGAATTTGTAGAAGTTCAAACCGAATGCTGTCGGTTTCAAGTCTAAACAGATTTTCACATTCACGTTCCTCCTGAGTGAGATCGTCACAATCTGGAGGCTATAAATTACCTGTAGGTGTAAACTCGTACATGTGTAATTGTGTGTTCCTGTGATGTATGAGAATGTGTCCAGTCTGTTCACTACTCTGCCGCTCTAAGAGTGGGAACTCAGCTCAGTGCTCTGCGACCATAAACTGGATGCAGTAAATGCTACAGAATAAAATATTATGAAAGGCGCCAACTTGCTCCGTCTTCACTACTTAATTGCTGAAGGTCTTGACCAGCAGCATAAAACTTCTCTGTGTTTAAAATACGAAACACTTTGAATGGTTTATCTAATTGTCGATAGAGAATCTAAATATTTCTTCTGTTTATCAGACAATCAGCGTTCCTCCATCAGTGTTGGATTTCCAGCAGCTACGAGGAAAGTTTTTCGTTTTTGAACAGTTTGTGTTCATGTCTCCACATTCCCGTGATGATCTGACCGACTCGCTGACTTTGCTCTGACCTTTGCCTGGTTGGCAGCATACCTGCCTGAGCTGTAGTACACACTTCCAGCCTGTCGCACCAGATGTGGCATGATGGTCTGTGCCTCTCTCTCTCTCTCTCGCTCTCGCTCGCTCGCTGTGAGTCGAGTCACAGAAGCAAAAAGTTTATTGACTCGCCTTCGAAGGATGAGGGGGGAAAACTGCAAGAAATTTGCGGTCCTTGTTCAGTTTGAACTTCTGCTCTCCATCTTGGCAGAGCTTCTCCTCCCCTCCTGTCGTTCTCATGTGCGCTCGTCCAGCCTCTCGTTCAAGTTTCTCACTTGCTCTTTCCTTTTCTCCTTCTCTTGCTCTCTGTGTGTTTATAAAGGCAGAGTCATATTACACCCTGAGAGTTTCTGCTGCAACCACAGGCTGGGGCTCAGCAGAGGGAAGGGGGACAATGTGGTTGGGTGGTTTTTGTGTGTCTGTGTGTGTCGACGGAGATCATATGTGGGGGTGGTGAGGCGATCTCGAGGAGTCTGTCTCCTGTCGTGGAATGCATGTTGCGCTGCCCTGGGTTAACCCTCCCTTGGAGTTTGTGTGCATGTGTGTGAGTGTGTGTGTGTGTGAGTGTGCGCGCTTGAGTCTGTGCAGATTGGGTGAGTAAGAGCTTTGTTGCTGAGTCTCGTCTTAATAAAGGGAGCTTTTCAAATGGTTTCCAAGACGACCAGCGCAGTTGCCTGGGATGAGAAGTGCTCGCAGACTGGAGGGTTTCAAAAGTCTGCAGCTCGACGCACCAAGTTTTTGGGTGGAAAACAGTTTTCAGTAGAAAGTGTTGATTAATGATTTGTGTCATCACATGACCTGTTGGTGGGCTGCTTCCTGTCTGAAGCCTTTGAGCCGACCTTCCCGGTGGATCACGGCCACGATCACGCTGAAACTCTGAGCGTGAAGCTCCAGTTTCGGACAGCGAGCGAGCTAATATTCATACGCACGCACACACACATCCACAGAGCTTTGATCTGTGTGTTTGTGGGTGTGTCATGGCTGACAGCGCCTTCTCAGTCTGTCTGACATCCTGTTCCTGACGAACACACCACACTGAGCCGTCAACTCCCCCTTTTTTGTTGTGTGTTAATTTTAACTGTGACCCCTCGGTCATGCTTGATTGAGTAGTCCTACTCGGTTGGCAGCTTCTAGTTGTTTATCATCACTGTGTTCAGCAGCCGACTGATGTCACGGCGCTGCAGTTTGATTTTGGCTGCCTTTGAAATTCTCTGGAAATCGAGGCCTTCTTTCAATGAGTCATGGGCCTGTTTTTTCCCCAATGTCACACTGTGTACAAGCTCTAAATTGAGAGCAACTGGAAAGAAATGAAATCCTTCGCCGCTTTTGTGTCTTCTCATGGTGACCCGATCCGACTGTGACTGCCTCAGCTTCATGTGAGGGACTCTCCAGATGTTTGCTCCTCATCAAAGTCAGCAAATTTCTGTGGACAGAACGGTAAACTGTGCGAGCTCACTCGTGCCACGAGTTCCTCCGCTGTGTTTCTCCGTCGTCTCCCTTCAACATTTTCCAACTCTTTGATTCTTTACTCAGTCACTTCAATTTGTTTTCATGCTTTGCTGCATGTTATGTAAGCTGCATTTTTTTTCATGTTGTTTGTGTTGAATAAATTGATGCCAGCATTCAGTGGTTTTGTTTAGATGAAGCGGTTGAGTTAAAGTGATTTAAGCTATAACACTCCACCCACCCTCCACTTCCTCCCTCCCTCTCCTCTCACCCACACGTTGCCTTCTTGCCGCTCACTTTTTCAGACCAAGTATTTTTTCCCTCTCACTCGACACTATTTGTGGTGTTTTGCACAACGAGCCAGTCCTGGAGTTAGACAGGTAGTGGAAGTGATAGTGAGTTACAGACACAACACGCTGTCTACTTGGCTGTTTTGTTTACTCTGATACAGAGAGGTGGCCCTGCTGCCACATCTACAGACCACCTGACGCATTCTCCAAAATATTCCAGGAAGTGTTTACTATGAAAGGTCTCCGCTTTAGCTGCCAGCGCAGGAAATGGTTTCAATTTAGCTGATGATATCAGTCTCCCTACTACATCTTCGTTTTATATCTTTACCTTTAACTTGGTCGCCCTGAATATATATTACTATCAATGATATTCCTCGTGATATTCCACCCACCCCCTGCTATTATTCTCTCTCTATTTTCAGCCCCCCCCCCTCCTCCTTTCCTCATTCTTTCACTCCAGCCCACACGAGCCTCCTCCTCACCCCGGCACACCAGCAGAGATGAATGGACACACACTCGCCCGCCCGCTTGGCATGGAGTTGAAAGGTTCGATGTGGTTGGATAAAGGCTGTGTGGTCCCACCAAGTGGGACGTGAGTGGTTGTGTGGCGTTGAATGGACGTAGTGAGGCGTGGAAAAGAAAACATTTATCTGAGGTGACAAATCAAAGATGTTGATTGCTGGGAGATCGAGAGAGGAGTGAATCAAAGGCAGGATACAGCTGAGAAGGAAGCCTGAGCAGAGGGGTTCCAGAGTAACCTGGGGGTGGTCCGATTTAGGCAGCTGCGACTGCAAGTATCAAACTGGAGCGAAACGGTGCTTCAGTTTCCCCCTCGTATGAGTGATGTCACCACCACCTGATTCAGTGACCTCCTCTAATCATCCTCAGGTTTCTCTTGTGGGATCCATTAAATCCTCTGTTACCTGCTGGCATTTTATCCCTGAGTTGCCATTGTGTGCATCAAGTTGTCTGAGCTTGTGTCAGGAGACGTGTACACGGGCGGACACTGTAAGCACGGGGGGGGCTGCTGAAGGAGCAGAGGTACGAGTTGAGGGGAAAGAAGATGCAAATGTGACGGGGTTGTTTGTGTAGTGGGTGGGTGGAGTTGTTTGGCTCGTCTTGTTGGAGGCCGTCTTCTGCCAAATGTCTGAGAATTGTGTGATTGTGCATGTTTGTGTGTGGAGAGAAGGGAAGGCTCACGGGTAATGACTGTAGAAGTTTTGGACAGTTAAAGACACCAAGGTCGTCTTCAACCTCTCTGGTGTTGCTTTTTTTTTTCCTCCAAAACTTTCTTTCAGTTTTTCCATCTTGATCAGTTTTCTGTGTGTGGACGAATTGTACCTCCGTTCTTGGGACGAGTGATTTGTCCTTCCTTCCTGTCTGTCCCTATTCTCTGTCATGTTTGCGCGCGTGTGTGTGTGTTTGAGGGGTGTGTTGCCTGTGTGTCCTCACGGAGGACAATGCCTTCTGTTTGTCTGTATTCAGACCGTGAAATCGCTTTATTCTTGCTAACTCTCCTCTCTCTCTGCATCACCGGGCAATTACACTGTGTGTGTGGGTGTGTGTGGGTGTGTGAGTTAGTGAGGAAGACACTGTGATTCAGTAGTTATGAGTTACTGTAGGCCCCCATTGTGCGTGTTTCATTTTTCCTAGTAAGCAGTTCAACAAACCCTAGCTTGCCTCAGTCAGAGCAGCGCCGTCAAACAGGAGTATTCCTCAGCAGGCCGATCAAGATCAGTGAAACGACTCCGTGATTTCATTGGCCAAAAGTGCTTTTTTTAAAGACCAGATATTCGCAGCACAGTCAGTCACAAGCTGACTATTTTGATTCCGTTCCTTTTTTCTGTACTATTCTCTCCCATGTCCCTCCGTCTGCCTTCCTGTCAGAACTGAGATGTCAGCAGAGGTAGCAGTCATCCTCAGAGAGGCCGGCTGAGCTGTGAATGCCTGCCATGTAGTGTAGTGGGGGTGGCTGCAGCGGGAGGAAGGGTGACACATTTGCACATCGACATACTCACTACGATGAGGGACTAATTTTGGACAATGAGCCGGGCTCGTGGGGGAGGGAGCCATTACTCAGACAGACACAGAACCTGAGCAACAGGGACTCTGTACAGCTGTCCCCGGTGAGGAAGTGATGACCTCATCGGTGGGAATCCCTCCACCAGCTGGCCATCGACACTGCGAGACCAGGATGTACACGTGTGTGTGTGTGTGTGTGTGTTTTATCTGCTCAGTTCAACCCTCGGTTTATTTTTAGTTCAGCTCGAAATTTGACATCAAAGTTGTGAGCACAATGTTGTCAGGTCCGATGATTATTTTCCTCTGCTGCCAGAAGGGAATCCAGGCGTCGGCATCACAGGATTTGTTGTTCTTCTGAATGTGAGGCCGTGTTTGTTTCGGCTCGTGTGAGCTGACAACGTTTGAAACTGGAGACGTTGGTGTCCTGCTTCCTGTCAAGTGTCAAGGAACTAAACAGTCGTTAGCGGTTTCATTCTGCCTCTGTGTGCTGACAGTCTCCTTCACACTTCTTCTGCTATGCCAGCCTTAATGTGTGAGGAATGGTGGATGGATCTGTGACAAACTGTGGTCAGCCGGAAAACATACGGACACGAACCACAGCTGTCCACATGTTTCCAGACAGCTCTCTCTCTCTCTCTCTCTCTCTCTCTTCTTTTATGTTCTTACTTGTTTGAGAAACCGTCCTGCAGTGGAGCTAAGAGACTTTGTGGACTTACAGTAACTGAACCATTAATACTGGAGGAGTCTCGGTTTTCTGCTCGGTCTCTCTTTATTCGGACTTGCAGTTCATGACCCATTAATTAATGGCCCTCTCACACCTCCACCTCCCACTGTCCCAGGCATGCGTTACTGCAGCGAATTAAACCAGACAGGAAGTGACAACACTCAGGAATGCCAGTATAACACTCAGATTGGCCTCCCGCGGATGATGACTGGGGGGGGAATGAATAGAGGAATTAGGTCGGGAGGAGGAACAACAGAAGTGCACATCTACACCTCCTCTGCACCCTGATGGAGACGAGATCCAGGGTGAGGTTTTTCATCCCCACCGGCCGTGTTTTCCTGCAGGAGTGACCAGGGAGCTGCAGAACTGTGGCTTCTGTGTGAACTCTACCGGGCTCGTCACTGGTCTCTTGAAGAATTAAAGCACAGTACTTCAAGTGAATTAAAAGACATGAAAAAATGAACGAGGAGTGCCAAAAAATAGTTTCAGTGGTCACCATCGATTTCTGTACTATAAATGCAGACAATCAGCTCGACAGACTATCATCTGCAAACATGAGACGACTCCAGATTTCCATCGATTCATTTAAATTCCTTCAGGTTCATGTAATGCTCAAGTGTGTGGGTGATGCTTGAAAGAGAGTGTGTGTCTTTACGAGTGTATGTGCTTCTCCGGGGCGTATGGTAAAACCCAATTACACCCAAATTTAGCACGGTTGTGTGCCGGCTGTCACAGTTGTTGAAAGTCGTGATTATTTCATCAGCTCGGCTTAATTGACCCGGTTAACGGCGGCAAGACTCTGAGGTTCCCTGTTGGTTACTCACACGGACTCAGTGGTGGTTTTCGGCATCTGCGTCATCCGGTGATGGTAATTGCTATGAGCTTTGTTATAGCGTTCTAATTCCTGCCCCACCATTACACCTAAACAGTATGTGTCTTCTACTTAACAGCTCAGAATTACAGCACGCAGGCCTCCAGTCACTCGCCTCCGTATTTAAGAAAGGATGCTTAAAGATCTCTGCCCGCACTTCGTCTTTATTCTTCATGCTAATGCTGCTGAACGGCTGCGATAGCCGAGTCCTCTCCTGCTGTGTCTCGAGATCGAGCTCATAATCTAACAGCAAGGTACAAATTGCTTTGCTGGTGCGTCTCTATCACTTGATTCTTTTTAAGGTGATTTTCCTCTATAAGGCCATAAACACTCGCAAAGCTAGAAATATCTGCAGTTTCGTTGGCACTTTTTAAACGAGCTGTCCGATCGTACCAGTCATGCATATTTTTAAACCATGACGGGACTCTGATTGCTTACGCTGGCACTGCTGGCGCTGCCGGCACCACGCTTGGCACAGGGCGCTGCAGCGAGAGCTGCCGGGAAAGGGAATCAGTGGGGGGGGGGAATTACTCCTCTGGAGGAATCAGGTGAACTCAGCAAGATCGTGCAGGAGCCGGCTCAAATCAGCGAGCTCTGTGGACATCGAGCTGGCAGGTGTCCACAGATTTCTGCAGGATTAGAGCGAATTTTTCTTGCATCGCAGGTTTTTTTTATTGGCCTGATTATGTGTGTGAATCATGCTCATCCTGCTAGTTTTTTTTGCGTAATTTCAAAGTAATTTAAAAGACATTTTGTTTCCGAGCAGTTAAACTGTGATGGGAAGCAGCACTTGGAAACCATTTGACATGATGAAGACTGTTAGCAAGACGCTTCCAAGTGGTTCTTCCCTCTAAATGGATGTCTCCACTGCACATCGCCTGCTGTGCTCGTGTCTCTGTGTTGCCTGGCTGTCTCGTGCACATGGTGTTCCTGCAGTTGAGTCACAGTTCGGGTGTCTGCTGCCTGTGACATCTTTTTTAATAGGCTGATGGCTGTTTGACACGTCTGTCAGTGTTTCCTTGACGAATCCTTGCAGCTACGGAGCTCCTGGCGTGGAGTTCACGGGACTACACAAAGACACCACTGCTGTCACACAGATCCACTTCCTCCCTGGTCAGGTGGGAAGATTTAATTCATAAACAGACATTTAAAAACAATCCTCAACATGATCAATAGAGGGGACACTGACGTCTGCTTTGTTTCAGGGTCGTCTTCTGTCGCTGTTGGATGACAACACGATTCACTTATGGGAGCTGGTGGCCGGACCCTCCAGAGAGGTGGGAGGAGTTAAGAGAGAGGGCGTGGTATCTCTTCAGGAAGTGAGTAACTACAGCCTCCCAGGCCGGCCGGGCATCGAGAGCTGCAGGTACGCACGACTCGTCCTGAATGGAACGATTCCTCGACAGCTTTATTCCTACTGTTAACTTTCTGTCGTCTTTCTCTTCAGTGCCACACGCGTGACCGTCCTCCTTCTGCTGAGGTCATGTGACCTGCTGTGCATCGGAACCGAGGGAGGCGGCGTTTTCTTCCTGGAGTTGCCTCGTCTGGCACTGAAGGACAGCCAGACGCTGCCTCAGGATCAGATCACGCAGAGGTGAGACTGTCGCATGGAACACTCGATGTATTGGAGCGGTCAGTCAAGGCAGAAAAGAAAGTCGAACGTCATCACCAACACCTGCAGCAGATTAGATTGTGAGACGTTTGGATGAAACAAAAGTTCCGTGAACGCTCCTCACAGTAATTCTGTCCTCTGGTCACAGTCGGTCTTCTGTGAAACACTAAACTGTCCACCGTTTGACCGGTTTCACGACCAAGCTACATGATTGTGTGTGTTTTCTGTGATTTGGTCCTTCCCCTCAGGGCTTCAGTGGTGTGATGTTGTGTAGTGATGTAGAAGAGCTCACTATTAAACTAGAGGGAAACACTGAGTGAAGCCAGATACAGAACTCGAGTGCAAAATAGGATTTGGTTGTTTGATGTGGAAATATTTGGAAATTTTGACAATATTGCATAATGAGAAACAGTCTGTGTGACATAAACATACAAGCTGGAGTGTTTTTCTTCCTCTGTAGACACTGAAAACTTCTTTCTCTGTTCTGTGCAGCAGCTTTCCTGCCTGAATTCCTGTGTTGATGTGCTGGCACTGCGTCAGTGCTTCTGTTGTGTTTTTTTTTTCTTTCTGAGTCTGCTGTGCGACTGTCTGACTGGTTGGCCAAACCCCTCATTAACAAAAACGCAGAACTGAGGCCTAACAAGGGTCTCTGATGAGGCGTGTGTGTGTGTGGCGCAGGGGTGGGGGGGTTGTGTGTGTCAGCAGAGGAGTGGAGGCTTTAGACAGTGAGGCTCTGTACCGGCTGCCAAAACGCGGTGTTCCGGTCGGGGAAGCGTTTTAACCGAGGATCCAGCATGCACGTGTGCGCGCGAACACACACACACACACACACACGCGCGCGCACGCGCACAGGCTGATCACTGGGACTCTGTAGCAGGATGCCGGATTCCCTAAAAATACTCATGAACGGAGCGACAGAGACAATGGAATGCTTTGTTGGGAATGTTTCTGCCTCTGTGCTTCCGGAGAGGATCTTCCTCGGTGAACTCGGCCCTGGCAGTCAGAACTTTCGGTGTCTGTGTGAGAACGAGAGTGTGTGTTGTGAAGGTTCTGCTTCATCCACACTAAATGGTCCACAGAGCTGCAGTGCTTTCTTGCCCCCCCTCCCCTCCCCACTGTTTATCTCTCCTCTGCACTTGAACTGGCCTCTTTCTCTGCTTGTCACCAACCTTTCCCGGCCCTCCGCTGAGGGAATCCTCGAACATCTCGAGGGTGTGTCCTGCTCTGCATTCCTCTGCTGTCTCTGAGGAATGTTGAGTTCCCAAGCTCCAGCAGAGGGGCTCCATCTGAATTGCTGCTGATTCTGTTGTTGTTGTTGTGTTGTAGCCTCCTCTGCTGTAGCGTTGGTTCATGCAGAGAGCCTTTATTGTTTGGAAAATGTCCTACGTGTTTTTTGCTCTTGTGGAGTTTTACTTGGGGTTGCTTTAAATGCAGAGCTTTTTCTGTTTGTTGTTTTGCCCCTGGTGGTGTTTTGCTGATGTTTCGCCGTATCTGTCAAACAATCGGTGCTCTGTGGACTTTATCTGCACTCACTCATTACCTGAGGATTTGGGATTGCCTGATTTAATCTGAAGCCTTCTCTCTAGATCCCAGTTATTCCCATGACAATAAAAAAACAAAGATTGCCATCCTCCAGCAGCAGAGATGGTCTGAGAATCCTCGATTTTATAATTGCACCAATAGACGATTCTCTCACCTTTTTTGGACCCTGACATGATTATAGTTTATATTGTCGTGGATTACAGTAAAGACGACGGCTGAAGGATAACGGCTAATGTTCTGTCCCAGCTTGCCAGACGACTACAGGTGTGGGAAATCTTTGGGGCCGGTGGAAGCTCTTCAGGAGCACCCTCAACAGGCAGGGAAGATTCTGATTGGCTACAGCCGAGGCCTGGTGGTCCTGTGGGATCTGAGCAGCCGCCACGCTGACCAGCTCTTCCTGGGCAAACAGGTAACCGGGACGTCTGAAGAGCTCGTGTGTTGGAGTGAGTCGGCACTCCTCACAGGACTGCAGGCGCATTCACATTGTCTGCTGCTTTCCACTCAGCTCAGTAACATTGTTGTGAAATCTCTCAGCTTCCAGTGTGCTGCTCTGTGACCTTGTCGGCTGTGTGTGTGTGTGATTGTGACCCCTCTGCAGCAGCTGGAGAGTCTGGTGTGGGAACGATCGGGAAACCTGTTTGTCAGCTCTCATAACGATGGGGGCTATTCGGTGTGGTCTGTTACCAGTGGCAACACCTGCAACCCCCAACCCGTCTCCTCCAGCATACCATATGGTGAGAAGTGCACACAGACCATCAACACGTTCATTATTGAGTACACAGTTCAAAAGTGCTTTTTGGCTGTGCTATTCAGACCTGGTGGGAGTTTCAAGTGCCTGATGGGTGATTAGGACCCTGTGACACGCTTGGTGTTGTGATCATTGTAATAATAATAGAGAAGAATAGTTACCTCAAACACTCGTGCCTTGAACCAAAAGACACTCGCATAGTTTTAAGATGCTTTTAGTAGAATCAGTTTTGTTTATTTACTTCACTGTTTAATTCTTTCTCACAGGTCCGTTTCCCTGCAAAGCCATCAGCAAGATCCTGTGGAGGACGACACAGACTGGGTGAGTGCGTCTCATGTACACGTGAGCGATGGTTTGGATGGAATTGACATTATTTTTTAATCAATTATTGGCATTCATTATAATTAATAATTTTCCAGGGTGTGTTCCAGGTTTCTTGCTGTGTGTTGCTAAAGACGATGAAGAGTTGACAGGAGTGAAAGCGTTTTCTCTCTCTCCCCTCTGAAGCTCTCCAGTGCTGTTGTACAGCGGAGGGATGCCCAGAGCCAGCTACGGCGACCGCCACTGTCTGACCATCCAGCAGGACAAAGACCACGTGACTCTCGACTTCACGTCTCGAGTGATCGATTTCTTCACAGTGCACAGTGTGGAGCAGGACAAAGGTCCGTTTCTGATCGACTCTCGCCAGTCTTTTTCTCACTGATACTCGAAGGATTCTCTGATTTGCTGGCTGCGTCTCCTCCACACAGAGTTTGACGACCCAACGGCTCTGGTGGTGTTATTGGAGGAGGAGCTGGTGGTGATCGACCTCCTCACGCCTGGGTGGCCCTCTCTGCCCACCCCCTACCTTGCTCCTCTCCACTCCTCGGCCATCACCTGCTCCTGCCACATCTCCAGCGTCCCTCCTAAACTTTGGGAGAGGCTGGTCAACGCCGGCAAAGTGCAGCAGGGCCGGCAGCACACGCACAGGGTGAGAAGCTCACAGTGACGCGTGGAGCTGAGCGGCTCACAACCGGTCGTAAATGCTTTGTTCCCGCACGGCTCCCAGGAGACACTGGTGTCTCTTTACCCCCTTCAACTGGAATCACTAAAGAAAACGTCTGCTGTTTCAGTCGGCGAGGCACTTAGGACGGGATTATTAGCTAAATTGCTTTATAGGCAGCAATACGGATATACAATTACAGGGAAATCTACTATGCATGTAAG
>JAUESF010000064.1:7649417-7669083 GCA_032274765.1 Malacoctenus tetranemus
ATTGTAGGATTACATGCCAGAGCTCTGACAAGATCTCTTGTTGTTAGGGGCAACATGTTAACGTACAGCGCTGAACTCCTCGCTCTCGTCTCCCATCTCCTCCCGTATCGTCCTGCACTCGGCTCCCAGGAAGTTCCTCAGGTTGACGGCGTGAATGGCGGAGCCAGCCTTCTTGTCCAGCGTGGCGTCCTGACCGATCCAGTAGTAGATCTGCCAGCTGAGAGCTCCGTTGTCGTCCAAAAAGGTCTGCGAGGAGAAGACAGTCCCAGTGTGAGACGACAAGAAACGTGCTGGTGCTTCCAGGAAACGATCATGGGTGAGGACGATGATGCCCTACCTTCAGGATGATGTAGCAATCGGCCTCGTAGAACTTGCCGTGAAACGTTTCGTCAACTTGGATGGGGATAAAGTTTTCAATCTGCCACACGGAGACGCCTGGAACCTGCAGCAGGGAAGTAAACGCTCAGACTGCTGCTTGGAGAACAAACCATGAAATTACAGATTTAATCAAGGAGCTTGTCACTCAGATGGAGCTGCTGCTGGTAGACACAGCTTGAGAGAAAGTTATGCTGACGGACGGTGTGACTCATGGCATCTGACAAGTGAAAAGCAGACAGACACACACACACACACACACAGATTACCTGTCCTACATCCTCCAAAAAGAACTCTGAATAATCAAGTTGAGGCTTCTCCAGACTTTTGTCCCAGCGTCGGGTTTTCAGATCACCATATTTTAAGTCTCCGTTCTCCTGTAAAATGACAGATTTCTCAACATAAGTTAAATAAATCGGACACTGTTTTCCCTGCTCATTTAATTCTTCAATATAATTGTTGAGTCTCACCTCCAGGTTTTTCTTCTCCTGAGCGACATCACTCATGCCCTTCAGCACCTGCTTCGCCTGATCATCCTGCGAGCAGTCCTTCCTCCTCCTCAGCCTCATCTTCCTCGCCAAGTGATCTCGTGGGCTGGCTCCTGAACACCAGTGGCAAAGGTAAAGACTTGGACATCACGAAAAACCTCAAGGTAGTAAATGGACTCATGGTGATGGTTGTTTGTGTGTGAGTGAACTGGTGAGTGACCACTGACACACACGCACCTCCTCCTGCAGCTGCCACCGTTGCAGGCGAGGCTCCAGCCAGACGGAGCTGATTCTGCAGGGAAAAGTCAATGTTGTACCACTCTGCTCCTCGGTCCACCGGCTTAGGAGGCATCACCAGGTTGGGGTTCTCGCGGACGTCCAGTATCTACGGACAGAGTCACCATGAAGCTTGTACATTGTTTGGCTTATTAACGCTTTGTAAACCAGCTATTATCTCGATGCTTTGCAATCTTTGTACCTCCAAGTCGGTCAGGTAGTGCACAGCCTCTGGGAGCGTCACCAGGCGATTTTTATTCAGCACCAGCTTCTTCAGCTTTCCACATCTAAACAACAAAAACACAACCACATGATTTAATGCCGTCTAATCGTGACATCGGTACAACGGGCACGCCTCCTGTTTGCATGCTTGTTTGGATGATGAGCCCACCTGCAGAGTCCTTCAGGGATGAGCTCCAGGTTGTTGTTAGCAGCCATGAACTCGGTGAGGCTGGACAGTTTGCCCACGCCAGGCGGCACCCCGTCAAAGTCCAGTTTGTTGGAGTTCACATACAGCTTCTTCAGCTTGGACAGCTTACAGATGGCAGACTGTTTGGAGACATAGTACAAACTTTCATCCCAGGCTTTCAAATTTTGAGCCACAAGTTTATGCTAACAAATGTTTTTGTTTCCTTCATTGCTTCACGATTTCACTAGAAATGGACTAATTCTAGAAATCACTGGCCGAGGAATAAAAAGCTTAAGTTAGCCGTGTGATGGGGGTCCTTACGGGCAGTGAGGTCAGCTGGTTGCGGCTCAGGTTGAGCGTCTCCAGCTGGGTCCACTGATCGATGCAGAGGGACAGCTCAGAGATCTGGTTGCTGCTCAGGTTGAGTCTCTTCAGACTGCCCAGCGAATAGAGGCACTCGGGCACCCGGGTCAGGTCGTTACACGACAGGTCGACATCTGGCAGGGAAACCCAGGAAATTAGGGAACCGCATAACAAGTGCAAAGAGTGACTAGTGGTGTGTGTTGGTGTGGCGCTACCTGCTAGATTTGTCAGTCCCTCCAGGCTGGTGGGCATGTTGCTCTGGGTCCTCTGAGTGTTCCTCAGGTGCAGAGTCTGTAAGGCCACCATCGCTGGGAGCTGACTGCTCACACACAAAGAAAAATGGACTGAGTGGTGCTCTGTTTGTCAAACTGAGTCAGGCACTTCTTCTTGACCTAAACATGTAGAGAAGCTCTTTTCCTGGGTGCTTGGATAAAGGTGCAGACGGTTTATGTTACCGTAGCTGGGCGTGCATCAGTGGATTGTTGTTGAGAATGAGAGTCTGGAGGTGCACCAGGCGTCTCATCTGGGGTGGCAGGCTATCCAGCTTGTTGTCACTCAGGTCCAGATACAGTAAATCGGTCAAGTTGATGAAGAGCTGGTTGGGTATGGAGTCGATGCCGTTGTGACTCAGATTCAGCACCAGCATGTTCCTGCTGTTCTCCAGGTCCCTTGGGATCTCCGACAGCTGGTTGTAGCTCAAGTCCTACAAGATCAAATCAAGAGATGGGTATCGGTCAAAACAGTGTTTCTAAGAAGTGACGGGAGGAGTCGGCAGCTCAGAGAAGTCTGGAACATGTGGGCTACCAGCACAGAAAGGTCATCCAGCTGAAAGATGTCATCTGGGACTCCAGAGTTTTTCAGGTTGTTGGCTCGAGCCACCACAGCCTGCACACAGAGCAACCCGATGTCAGAGCACCAATCTGAGATCACGTGTTAATATAGGATACAAATTATATCAAAAACATGGTACAAGCAATGCCAGAACACGCGCCTTCACTTACCCGTAAATTTGGTAAACTGGACAGTTCTCCATGTAAGGTCGTCAGGCTGTTGTGACTCACTGAAAGATGCTCCTGTGGAGGGTAAAATGCAGGTTATATTCATGGCCACAGAGCACAAATACACTGTAAACCCTGCATACGATGCCCTCCTCTCTGGAGCAAAGTACAACTTCAGCTTGGGCTCTGTTGTCTCTGAGCAAAACTGGGTTTGCAAACAGGACAAAGTCAACGGGCAGAGTTTGGTTGAATGCTGCGATGAACTCGTCGTCCACACAAAGCTCAAAGAGGTTGAAAATCTCACCAGTTTCTGCAGAGAGGCCAGCTCCTCTGGGAGGTAACACAGTCCTGTCCTGTTCAGCTTCAGCCATCGCAGGCTGCTCATGCACTTGACATGCTCAGGAAAGTATCCACCCTAAACAAGAGAGCGAGAGGGAGCAACGCAGACGCTCGGTTAACCTCCAGCTGGAAACACTTGAAACCTTGTTTCAAGATGTTTACATTCAGACAAACAAGAACTATTACTGTCTTTTATATTCAGTCAAATTATTTGACAATCAAATGCATTGATATGACAATTTTGTTCATGGTGACACCAAAATCAGAGTACATTCACACCCAAAATGAAAGTCTGAGAACGTGCAAGGTTTCCTTGTAATTACACAGATATAACACAAAGTAACAAGCAGACACTTGTTCAGCAGTGACTCAGGGTCTAAAAGTTGACAAAACGGTTATCGCTGTTGTCTAGGATCAGAGACACACACAACATTGAACATTTTTTCTGAGACTCTCAGCAGGCATAATAGGAGGAAATGATGTCATCCAACATGGCTGTAAATAGATGTGAATCAGCAGCCATTCCCCTCTATAACAGATAAGTTGTGCCAGTTGCATTGCTTTGATGTCGACAACGCTCACATGTACACAAATAGCCGGGTCAGTCTAAATCACGCCAGATGAGGCCAGCTGTCACTGCTGCTGCTCCAGGATCAGAGAGTAAACTCACCAGAGTCACGACCTGGCGGTCTGATCGTGACTGGAGTCAGTCAACCAGGCTAAGAAACGTCAGCTGACAGTGTTTTGGCGACAGCACTATCTAAGTAAAGCAAAGATAATCACTGCTTTTCACCCAAACAGCTCTATCTTGTAGCAGCGAAGCTAAACCAAATAGCTACCACGACTAGGAAACAAACAGAAACCACTTCATTCTTTCAATAACACGTAGACAACGTGAATAAGCAGGTCACGGTCCCGTCGCAGAAAAACCACTGATCCAAACGAGAAGGTGTTTGCTACCACATCACTCGTTGCAGCTGTGGCCGGGAGCGGACGTCCACTTTGCCACTCTGACAACTGGCTAACGCCCAATGCTAGTGGTGGCGAGCTAAGCTAGTGTTTCAGTAAACCCAGTGATCAGCCCCCAAGACTGACTTAGCGAAAAGCCGTGAAGATCGGATCAGTTAGTAAACACCTGGGTGTAGAGGAGCTGCTGAAAACAAGTATGAATCCTTACTTTGAAATCGTTTCCACTCAGGTCTACCCCCCGGATAAAGGGGAGAACTCCGGTGGCAGCCATTTCTAACTAGTTGATGTCAGCTCAGCTGCTCAACCCTCAACTATTTTGGTCCACAGGCGGAGGGCCGAGCCTCCACACGTCTTCTTCTATGGTGCCGATGTAAAGCGCACTGCTGCCATCCTCTGGTGGCCACAGATACGACAATGCTTTGAAATAGTTGATTGTTCATGCACATCGATGAATTTCGCCTATTAATTTGATATTTTATCTTGTGGAGGGATACAGGCGACAACAATTAGTTTCCAAAATTAGGAATATCTGCTCACAACTGAAAAGCAATCTTTGTTCATTCAGTGGTCACCTAATTCCTCTAAAGGTGTCTTGATATATGAGTAAATCAAATATATGAAGCAAATTTTCTGGATTTTTGGCATTCGGTTGTTTTGATCATTTCCAGCAGCACTCGTGAGAGCGCACATGAAAGCTCGCAGTGACATGTTCAAAAATGTGTCAACTCATGCAGGATCAGCTGGAGCGAAAAAGAAAGAAAAAAAGGTGATCCTTCAAAATAAAACTTTTCGCTCGTTTGCCTGCATGTTTTCCTGAGGGTGTCTTTTGCTTTAGATTTTATTTTGAAAGAGCCATTCACGCTCCTTCCTCACGTATGTATACGTAATGACATCATCCTTTTTTATCACAGAGCCCCTCCGGTGACCTGTGCGGCTGAACATCCGTGGCTCGCTAACGCAAACAAAACAACAAGCAGCTTTTAGGTCTGAACTATGGATAAAAATGTCACACGATACAACGTCCAGTTGTATATTTACGACCTGTCGAGAGGAATGGCTCGCAACCTCAGTCCGATCATGTTAGGTAAGTGGGACACGCAAGGAAATATGTGATGTTCGGCCTCGAGAACACACGGTGACATAAACACCGGCTGGACGCTCCATCACCGGGACAGAAAGCAGCCGCGAGCCTTCACCGTGCTGACATTACGTCGTCTCATCCCGGCTGTTTTCTGCCGTTTACAAATCACATCGGACGAAGCTTCGTGGTTCAGATTCACACTTTTAAAAATAATCTAGTGTCCACCGCCGTTATCAGATTGTTCTTCCCCCTGAAGGGGGGCTTCGTGTCCTCCTGTTTCCGCCCCCTCCTCCACCCACTGACTTGTGTTGTGTTCATGTTTCAGGAAAACAACTCGACGGTATTTGGTAAGTCGGACCTTTTTGAATCGTGACTTCATGGTGTAGATCGTGCTGTCATTGTTTTGGCCCAGACAGCTTTTTATTCTCATGCCTTTGTAATGCCACCTGTTTAATCTTCTCTTGGTGAAAGTGTTTTAAATGTTATGATACAATTTTTTGAAAATCTAATTGTAAGTTGCAAAAAGACTATGGAGGATCATATCCATTGTTTATGTTTGTGATTGTATAAATAAAGACAGTATGAGGAGAGACGAGGCCTCCTGTCAGTTGCAGCACTTTAATCCTCAGTATGTGAGATGAATTTTCTCTGTGCTGATCTTCCAGGCACACAGCTATCGTGGCGTACGGAGACGAGTTCTTCTTTGGAGGGGAGGGCATCTCCAGCTGTTCACCGGTCAGACACTGACAAGAGAGCTGTGTTTTCCTTTTGCTCCATAGAGCAAATTAAAGGCTGATTTGTAGATATTTTAAACAGTTGGTCTTTTCACGACGAGCCTATTTGCTGACACATGGCCTGTTCTCCAGGGTGGGACCATGCTCGGACCACCTGACACGGTGGTGGAGCTTGGTGAGACCGAAGTGTCTGAGGAGATCTTCATGGACTATCTGTCCTCCCTGGGAGAGAGCACATACAGGTTAGACAAGCACTTTTGTGTTTTTTCATCCTCTCCTACAAAATAAAAGTCTCTGGTTGCTGATTTACATGAGATGTGACTTTCTCATCTCATGCAGCCTCAGAAAAAAAGAAGAATCACGATGTGACTTTAGAGTACGAGTCATGATCTTGGTTTTGTCCTGCAGAAGAAGGTAACTGCTGTGGTCTTGTGTCTTGGTTCAGGGGCGACCGCTATCGCCTGTTTGAGCACAACTGCAACACCTTCACCAACGAGGTGGCCCAGTTCCTGACAGGCAGGACCATCCCCGCCTACATCACCGACCTTCCATCCGAAGTCCTCTCCACGTGAGTGCGACACCCTGCCAGCTCAGTACAGCCCGTCGGCTCCAGTTCCTCCACACTGTTGAACCTTTACACTGTTCCACTTTTACTACCATGTTCAGTAAACTTCTACATACAGGTTTGACTTCCATACTAAATTCTCCAATGACGCCTCAAAGAAAACCTGCAGAATTTCGTTTCCCTGTACTTTTTCTAGAGGTGCTACGGTGAATAAAAGCAGCTTTACAGTGACTCACTGCGGACGTCAACTCAAATGTTGTTTTGATGCCAGCTATTATAATTGACATTTTCAAGGCGGAACACTTCTTTCTGCATCGATTCAAACCACAGCACACAACATTCCCTCGATATCAGGAGCACCATCAATGAAAACACCTGATGCTACTCAGCATTAACAAAATGACAGCCTCCTAACATACAGTGATATAGTAACACCTAAAATGTGTGTTTTTGTTTAAAAATGATCTCTTTGGATACTGAAAGTAGGATTGACTGAAGTAGGTTGACAGAAAACACAAACAGTCAAGCAGTCGGCTTGTCACACAGCCTAAGTATTAGACGGAAGTGTTTCCACTTGTGTATCACTAAATACGTTTTGAGGCCCACTGCTGTTTACAGCACATGGTGTTCTGTACATGCTAAACGATTCATCCGACCTGCCACAAACCAAAAACCAGAGGGGCTTTCTTTCTCTCCACCTCCAGGCCGTTTGGCCAGATTCTACGACCCATTCTGGACTCCATTCACATCGCCCCCCCAGGAGGCAACGTCATCAATGGGGGAAGAAACATCTAACCTGAGAAAGCAGCAGAGTGTTCCTGAGGTCACGTCCACTGTAGTCAGCTGGTGAGGAGACGCCCAACAGGGAGCGCTTCTCTCCATTTCTTGGTTGTTTTTTTTTTTTGGAGCTTTTTTTTTCTGTAAAAAAAAATGTCCTGACTTTTCTGAGGGAAGAACCACCTGGCCATCCCGTAAAGTCTCAGTGTGGTAGTCTGCTGACATCAAGAGCTGGAGTGTGTTTAGTGAAATATTGGTTCAAGCAGAATTTTAGGTTTTGCAACATTATTTAAAGCTATTTGCATTTTAAAAAAGCTTCATGCTTGGATTCAATGGTACATATAACTACTGCAAATCTACAAACTAATGAAGCCACATACAACTTAAAAATACCTCGAGCGCACCAATGCATTAAGCTACCCGAGTACTGTAGGTTTTGTGCTGAGGAACAAAATGCTCCTTTAACCGAAAGTCTTTTTTTCCACTGTTTGGTTTTGACATCGTGTTTACCAGATCTGAGTTCTGCTCCGCTTTGCTCATTGATGTGTTCGAACACGCTGATGAGGTCTTATCATGTGGCCGTCTGTCTCTCTGAGAAGCCACTGCCTCCGACTACAGTGGATCTAATCTGAACATTCACTTTGGCTTTTGACTTGTTGGATAAACTGACTTACAGTGGAGGGGGGGTTGAATGAAAACATGAACAGAAGAGTATTTTAATATCAATCATATATATATTCATTTTGCACTTAATGTTTTTGTTATTGCGTAACTTCTAGCCAACTGCCCGCCAGCCATTCTTTTGTATTGTGATCTGCTTCTCAGTTGTGTTGACCTCCACTCCCTCGTGTTGCCTACTGAAACTCGAGTTCCACTGATCAGAGTTGGTCTGATTTTGGTGAAGCACCAAAATTGGAGAGGAAAAGTTTGCAACTGCACATGTGAAGCTGTTGCAGGACTGGCTTCTATGAAGGCAAAAAATGACGAGTGAAATTAAGAAATGAAAAAAGCTTCAATAATTACATGAAATGTGTAACATTTTGTTGATAAAATGGACTTTTTGGTGTTCACAAAAAAATCTGAATTTTTTTCTCTTTTCCCCTCTTAAATTAACAATAGGATTTTCAATAATTGAAATATTTCGTCAAAAAGTCATTTTTTTGGTCCTTCATAGGCATCAGTTCACTGTAATTTTCATTCATACATACAATCAAACTCGTTTTTCCTTCAATAGTTAGAAAGATCAGCAACAGTAAGTTGGCCTTCCACAATCGAGGTTTCTCGCTTCATGAAACAAACAAACAAAACCAGCATCGGTGATTATTTCTGATCCGGCTGAATGCTTTTTAACCAGACGTCTGGTGCATCACTGGGAGTGATCTGAGCCACTTGCTGTCCCAGGTGCCACCTGACGTCTTATCAGCTCCTGCTGGAGATGCGAATCATCTTTGCTGTTTCTTACGTAGATGTATTTTTCAGAGACTCCCGCGTCATTCAGATGCCATGAGACGCAATGGAAGCGATGCCACATTCATTCATTTCTTTTACGGTGAGAGTGGCCACATGCGGTACACTGTCCTGTCCTCTGAACCTACCAACAGCCTGCTGGAGTCCTTTAACAGCCACCAGAGCGTGTTTGAAGTACAACACACCTCTGTGCCTTCATTTCCTTTAGCTTGCTCACAGTCACGCTGTTGGGATTTGGCTCGCTCTTCGTGCAGCAAACCCGCTAACTTTCCCCGAGTGTGTGAACGGCCATGAGAGCTCCATAGGTCAACATTACAGGACACCAAAGTGGGTGAAAGTTGTCGAGAGCATTAAATTATATTTAATGGTGCACAACAGGCTCGTAACTGTCACAGTCCATGCCATGCAATCTGTGCTCCAAAGAATGCACCCTGCCATCAGCTCGTCTGTTTAGAGAGGAATATAAGGAGGAAGATCACTGGGTAGCGTCATGTGACCGAGACGCTCAAGCCAAGTTCAGCCTCACAATCGTCTCCCAGCTTAAACCGAATGAAGCACAGAAAAACATGTCCTCTCCCAGAGTTAATTGACCAGCATCAGTTTTTCTCCTTGCAATAATGAAGCTCCGCCTCTGCTGCCCTCCCAGCAGTCGGCATCAGCCGAACACTAGAGGCAGGAAACCGTTTGCTGACTTCCTCCCACGTTTGGCTGCCTGTAGGAAAAACAACACATCATCCCCCTCGAGAGGCCAAAAAAGCTCAGGTCGATCTGAGTTCTGTGATTTTTGCCTTCTGCTTGTTAACTAACTGACCTGCTAACCCGACCACTGAAATGTATTACTGCACAAGTCACCCTTTGTTGCTTCAGTGTGTGTTGTAGCTGGCTGCTACTCGTGTTACGTAAAATGACAACAGATATATTTATAGATATTATTTCCCAATTTGAGGTACTCAGCTATCGTAGAACTAGTAGAAGGATGCATCTTGTTTGTATTGTTTGTGTAATTGTTTTTGTAATTTAACGATACATAAAGCCATTGACTTCAAGTTTGGGGATTGTTGGTTTGGTTTGTTCCTCTCATCGTTTGTTTTCAGATAAACACTGATCAGTGCTTCAAGTGAAAAGAGAAACAACAAAACTACAAAATAAAATCTCTTTAAATCTACTTTAAAACTTTTCTCAATTTTATAAAACAAAATTTGTGATAAAAGTAAAGTTCCACTCTGTCCGTTGAACACACGCCTATTTATTCGCGAACACAAAGGCTTACAGTACCAACCAACAAACAAGTGACGCAGAACAGTCCACAGCGAAGAGCCACAACATTTAGACTCCTCCTCCTCTTCCTCACACGGGTATTCTAACAAGATGCCAGCATGACACACTGCCAGTCAACTGCAGTTGAGAAGCTAAACTGTAACTAATGAGCTGTCTGAACTCATTACAAAACGGACCATAACAGAGACGACTTCTATTTCAGAACTGAAACAGATAACCATTGAGAGCCATAAGCACCACATCTCCCAGTTTATAGGAAACACAGCAAACAAGTCTGACTGAGTCACAAAGTAACAAAAGCTCGTCTGAACACAGGATCCATTGCTTGTAATTAATGTGCTCGGATATTCGGTTGTGTATAAAAGTAAGAACAGGATTTTTGTGTTTTGTTTATTTTGCTTTAAAATTCTGTCCTTTGTGAAACAGCAGCTTCACAAAGAAAAGACTGCCAAACAACATGCATTTGTCTTTAACGATGCTGCAAATTGCAAAAATCTCCGAAGTGACCTCTGCCTTAAGTTTATTGTTTTGAAGACATTAAATTCAAAGAGCTCAGTTTACTATTTCCTTCAGTTTAAGAAAGTTCATTGTTTGATAAAATAAAATAAGAATCAACATTGTGCAGAACTTCTACGTACAACTAAAGCTGATGGAAAATGCCAGGGGAGCCAGAGGCCACTGAGAAAAATACATCGGCACACTTCATTTCTCTCCTTGATGTGAACAAAATCCAACTTGTTCTCAGTGAGGAAGTCCTCACGTGAGAAGGAAGGATGTGGATCAGAGGAGGGAAGCTACTCCACGATGCTCAGCCTGGGTTCATCCTCCGAGTCTTCAGCTTCCACCTGGGGGCGGCTGGGTGTAGGGGCGGAGGCCTGAGGCGTGGCTGCTGGACGCTCTACCTGAGAGGAGGAGGAGGAGGAGGAGGAGGAGAAGGAACTGACCTTCCTTCTGACAGAAACGTGCACCACTGGTGCAGAAATCTGCGGCAGATTCGCGGGTGCAGCCTGCGTGTCGGTAGTGAACGGTTTGGTCTCTGGGACGTCCATTGAGGTTGCGCGCCAATGTGGCTCCGTCATCGCTGGTGGACGGCGGCAAGCCAGAGAATCAGGGTGACGTTCGGGGTGCAACACAGACAGGTTTTCACCCTGTGGATATGTGATTGTCTTCTGAAAGGCCGATGCTGCAACATGGACATTAACACAAGAGACATTTGGTTTGATGTTGTGGTCTGTACAACAGGTGTGTTCGTTCCAATTTAATTTTTTAAATGAAAACGAGAGATTTTGTCTCACCTCGAGTGCTTCTTCTTTGCTTTCTTTTTGTCTTTGTGCCCTGAAAAACGGACACGCCACACTCCATCAGTTTCTACTTTTGGTGATGTCAGGTGAAGATGTGTGAGATGTGTGTGTGACCAGCGTGTACGCACATAGTTGGTTTTCCAGCCTGGGTGTTGCAGAGCGTGTTGTTGTGCTATCACCTTGGCCTCCTCGAAGTACTTGCTCAGCTGCTCTTTTGATAGGGACCTCCACTGAGGACAGAAGGCAACAGTCTGTCAGCACACAAACAGCTCATAGACACACGGAGCCGTTTGAATAGATCGGTCTGTCTGTCACATGACCTTCAAGTCATGAGCACGTACCCTCTCTGCCATGATTTTATTAATAACCCGACTCGACCTCATGTTGAATTCTGCTTTCACATTTGCCCTCTGCTCTTTCAGGAACAGCATGTAGGCATTCAATGGTTTCTTTATGTAGGGCTTATTGTCCTCGACCTCTCGGTCTTTACTGGAGACGAGTGCAAAGTGAGAGAAAAAGTCAAGGTTGAAGTTATGGAGGGGGAAAAAAATGGCTGAACTAAAGGCAAATGTGGCGACATCCATGCAGGTGAACACCTGACCCGCTTCACCTCCAAAAGGACAGGTGAACTCACCGTACATACGAGGTTTTACTGGGAGGAGCAGCAGGGACTACTGCATACAACACCTGTCCATTCCTGCACAGAGGAGGGGACACGTGCACACTGTGAATCACATGAGTGTTTGAAGACACTGCAAAAACCGTTGTGGTCATTTCGCTCACAGAATTCCTGCAGCCTGCAGGTTGAGGGGCGTCTGTCCAATGGTGCCGCCATGAGGTTCATGGTCCCGCTGGAGAATAAAGGAGTCAGATGAGACACACGCTCGGATGAAATCTGTCCAGCAGGTGGCAGAAGTTTTCCATCTCTTTCAATGCACAATAAGAGTTACAAGAAAACGGCCACCAAGTATTTCCTGAGACATTTTGTTGACAGTAAAATATGTTTTCAAAATTTGAGCCAACTCTGCATGTTTAAAACAAACCTCTTGCAGATAAAGATCATCCTTATCATGTAGAGCTAGTGCTCAAAACAGAATCAGTTTACCATTTCGGATTTGGAAACGGAGGAAAAAAACAGGAGAAACTGCACAGCTGCGTCTGTCATGAAAGCTGCAACATGTTGAGAGTGTGTTTGTGTGTTTAGAGAGGGGCCTACTGGATAGGCAGGAGCAGCTAAAGCACCAGTGGCAGAGAGGGTAAATGGTGCTGCTGGGGGAGTTACGGGGGCTGCTGAGGTAGAGGTCTTCACAGTACACTGATCCATCAGGTTCTGGTAATGAAGAAATAAGTGAATCAAACACAATTATTCAAAAATGGAAACCTGGCAGGAAAATGTCAGAACAAAACATGTGTCCAAATCCACCAACATGTATTTTTCACTTATTCATCAGATGAACTTTCAGTTCTAGTTCTGATCTGCTGAAGTCATCCGGGGCGTTTCCCTTTTAATATTGGTTAACTCTACATTTCACTGGCCTGCTGAGCTCTGTTTTGGGTTTTAAATGTCAGTTCTGTCATTGATCAGTAGATTCTCTGAAGGGAAAGCATGAACTGTGACAGCAGACTTTTGTTTTTTTCCATCTTGACAAGAAGCCTCCAAAATTCCAGACGGCCTTTCCTGATGAGAGTGAACTACAGCGGTCCCTCCCTCCAGCTGAGAGTCTCACCTGTTCCTGGTGAAAGGCTCCTGTCAAACAGCCCAGCTGGGCTCTCATCCACTCATCGTACCTGCCACTCTCATAGTAAGCAGGTTCAGGAAGGGCGGATGGTTCGGACGCAACTTGTGTCTCAGCATGTGGCAAGTTCACAGATTGCGAGTGCAGGGAACATCGCTGTCGATCTCTCTTCATCTCCTGGAAGTTCACCAGGAGACTCTGCCTCTGAGGACGCTGCGTCAAGTTCATCTGAGGGCAGGAAGGAAAAGTGGCAGCCAGTTTTTAGGACTGTGGCTCTTCACTGGGCTATCATGCAGTAGAACACAGAGTGTGGTCGTCATCAAGTCTGACTGATACCTGTCCTCAGTCACACTCGTCCCTGGCTAAATATCCTCATCAAACTGCCCAGCTTAGCTCTGAGCCACTCATGTCTTCCACTCACATAGTAAGCAGGTTTAAAGGAGGTGGACGGTCCAGGCGTGCTAACTTGTGTCTCAGTCTTGAGTAGATTCACATGTTGCTCAAAACAGAACGGGGGACGTTGCGCTGTATGTCTTTTTGTCTCTGGGAGGTTCATCTCCGCCTTGTGCTGCAGCTGAGGCTCAATCATGTCCATCTGGGAGTAGAAACAGAAGAAGCGTCCAGTTTCAGGATTGGAGCTCTTCACTGGAGCGTTATGCAGTACAACAGAGAGCTCGGGCACTGATACCCGCCCCGGCCCCTGACGGACCGTCTTACCTGTCCCTGGCTGAGCATGCCCGTCCCACTGCAAAGCTGAGCTGGCTGTGAACTGCTGGGAGCAGCCATCAATGGAGGCTGCTGCTCCAACGCGTGAGGAGCAGCTACCATGTTGGTCCACTCGTCACGTCCTCCGCTCTGATGGCAGACTGGCTGAGGGGACCTGGGGGGTTGTGTAGGTACAGGCAGGGGTGGCATGGAGTCCAATGAGCCCCCCAGCAGCTCATCCATCACCCCCTTGAGTGTGTAAACCATGTCGACCCAATCCATCTTCTCGACGGCACATTCCACATCATCGCTCAGCTCCATTCTGATGAGACAACGCTTTTGTGTCCGGTCTGTGCACTCGGATCGTCCAAGAGGCTGAAATCTGGGCTCCTGTGACACACATCTGTTAATCAGTACCTGAACTACACCTGTGTGACTTTACACAGCGGTGCAGGTTTAAATGTCACTCCCACAACACCACTGTCATTTGATTCTCTCATTTATCCTCTGGTTTCATTTCTGGGTTTGATATGATGGCCAGAGCCAATCCCAGCTCGCTCTGCCAGTCACACACACACACACACACACACACACACACACACACACACACACACACACACACACTGTGTTATTGACAGTTATTACAAAACAAAAAGCAGCAACTAAGAATAGCTAGTCTTTGTTTATTTCTAAGTATAAACTTGGCCTTTCTCCAGAGGTGAGCTATGACCTCACAGTGACTGAACAGCAGGAAGACATGCTAATCCTGAACAGGTGGTTCATGACAGTAACCATCAAACTGTTCCTTTAAAATTTCAAAGCAATCCTGAATCTATTCACTGGTGTTAAAATAAACTGATAAAAGTCCATCACAATGTCCTCATCACCCTATTATTGTCGCAAATCCACAGCTTGATGTCCACCATGTCTTTAGCACTGTATGCTTCCGCATGCTAGCACGGTTGCTCTCTCATGCAGAAGCTAATCTATGTAGAAGTTGTGTATTTTCTTTAAATCCCACTGATTGTGCGCATTAGTAAGTTAACAAAAACTCCACCTCGGAACTTTTACCGTGTGATCCAACTGATTTGGACGCCGGTGAGGACGTTGATGGTTGAGCCCGGGCTGCAGGGATCAGGCTGCTAGCTGCTCTGCTGCTCCCTGCTGGGCGTGTGACGCTACTTTAGAAAGTGACCGAGAGGTGAACAGCTCGGCTCCGCAGTCACACTCACTGCTTTCTGGGTCAAACCCTTCTCGCACGTCCAGCTCGTCCACAGATCCCACCGAGGCCTCGGACCCTCCGCTCGCTGTCATGGAGCAGCTGCTGGCCGGTTGCAGGACGAGTCCTCTCCGTTCCTGCCACCGGTTGTCATGATGACCCGCACCGATGTCTAAATCAGGCACGATCCAAAGGGAGTGTGAAAAACTAGAGACCAAACCAGCTTTATTATTCACTGATTCACACATTCAGCCAGCTGGATAGTTAAACTCCAGCAAATTGTCTAATGACCCAATTCACTTGTACTATTGACTCTTTGTGAAAATGTATTGCTCCGGCTGTATAACTACTATGGGCTGTTTCTATGGCTTCTACAATCAATGCACTTTACGTCATAGAGTTGCTTACAATTTAAATTGCATAACCCAAACTAACAAGTCACATTCAAATTGAGAATGCAGGGTGAGATGCTTGAGCTGCTGAACAGCTTCTTTATGTAGTTCAGGGAAACGAATAAATCAATAACCCACTCTTCATGATCAGCATTTCCTTATCAGCTGTGCCCTGATGGTGATCCAAAAGTAGGACTTCTTTTGGAAGGACACCAGTGCAACCATCGTGCACAATTATTAGTTATTTAGTCATCAGCATACTTGTGTTTACACAGCACAAGGCTCCAAGAGCAGAAGCTTTTGAATGGGTCTCTTCACAATGTCAGAAAGACGGTTGGATTGTTTGTCATTGAGCTTCAAGTTACTCATTTCATCTGATAAGTCTTCACACTCGGCTCCAATAGTTACACGACTCCACAGAATCTGTGGCACCAACAATTTTAAGCCCCAAATTTGAAATGATTCAACTGATTGAAACAATTGTGCTTTATACAGAAATAATGCACGATGCCATTCATGAGTGCAGCAAGACAACAGCTTTTTCTTTTAACAGTGACTGTTTCAATACAAATGGACACTAGCAGGTCCAGGTTCTTGATCACGTCCTCAGTCTTTCTCTCTGCTATTCATGTCCTCAGTGAGCCTCACATGCGGCCAGTCTGTTATCTGACCTCTGCGATTTCAATCATGGTGTCAAACAAAGCGTCTCTTTGCCAGATGATGGGTATCTCACTGAGGAGTACAACTGGTGTGCAAACAGATGCGGCGCGGACTCGCTCTCCGCTCTTTCGGCCGACACCCCGACCACGGACGGGGAGGAGAATGAATGCGAAGTGCGTCCTTGCTCCCCTGCAGCTGAGGAGCTGAATCAGCTCGGTTAGCAGCACGATTATGAGTGTACATGAGACACTTGACAAACGTTAACCTTCTTATCCAACTTCAAGGATGCTGTCAGGCAGGGCCAAAGTTGTTAGCATGGCAGTACTTCTGTGACAAAACCCTGTGAGTCAGACCAACAGCCCACTCACCCCCCCACCGCCCCGCTGCGGTGACAAACCCTTCCCTGACACATAAAGGTGACTTGGCTGCTTCCCCTCATGGAGTTGTTTTAGCTGTGCGAGAGTCCTTTCACTCATATAATTGCAGCAGTGAAAAGTACAAGATTGGTTTGGTCGTGCATTCTGAGACCGAAACTCACAGACATGCGCTGACCTTGAGACAACGTAAAGAGTCTTTGAAATAACTTTGACTTTTTTCACTCATCTTAACTGGCTTCCATTAACATGCAAAGAGCCAGATTGACAAAGGAATAATCTAAGGCTTTCTCCATTTTTGTAATGTTTTTATGGAGACAGGGATATTGACTAGATAAAGGATAAATGTAGTTTAATCCCTGTCAAGAGGAGGTGGTGGCTGCTAAAGCTTTGCTCTAATGTAACCCATAAATAGTTTCCACATTTTCCAGTGACACTGACTTTGAGTCTCAGTGTAAAAGGGGGACGCTTTAACAGGTGAGTTTAAAAGCCGCCCCTCGACGAGCGGCTCTCCTGAAGGTGTTGCTGGGAGAACGCCGTCCCCGCGGCTTTAATGTTTCATTTAACGCTGCTCTGCATAATTAAAAGATTCGTGTAGCAATTTTGTAAGCTATCCCGCCCTTTTTGAGACAGAAATAATTCATGAATATAGTTTATGTTCACCAGAATGTCAAGTTCTTGGTTTTTGGGGGGGAGCTGTAAATCTCCACTTCGTCCTGAATCGCGGCTGCACGCCACACATTAGCTTCTGTCATCTCATGGAACAAAGAGCTGACGTAGCAACATCATCAAGCTTTTTATGAGTAACTAGAATGTCCAGTAAAGTCTAACAGTAAACCATTTTTATACATATTAAGCATGGCCAGCTGACTAAAACGTGGCTGGTGGTAAAATTACCCGTTGAATATCCGGTCCTCATGTAACTTCCCTGAGTTATCGCTACAGTTGTCTCCATAATTAATGCGGTTTGGCCTCTTAGGATCTTGGCTAATTGTTGTGAGCCACATCAGTTAGAGCAATGATTATTCTTGTCTGTTCATGCCCGCTCAGATATTTCATCACTGTTGTGAAGCGTCGCATAAAATGACAGTCAGTTATTCTGCAGCAGCTCCTGTCAGCGGAAAGGAGAGGAAATCTGTTATCACAACAAAACGTTGATGTTCCTCTTTAGCCTCTCCAACCTCCAGCGCATCCGTAGTTTTGTTTCACTGGTATCTTTCGTCACTGTGCATCGTTATTGCGCCATTTTCTTCCTCCGTCTCCATTTCTCTTTATTTCCAGTTTTTCTCCAAGATTGACCTTCTCTAACCTCTCTAATTTCAATCATCAGTTTTGTTGTAGCGTTAATGTCCTCTGACTGCTTCTTTAGGCCTTTTTCAGGACTACTTCAGAAGTGCCTTCATGCAGAGTGAAACCATTTAAACGGAGGGTTTCTGCAGTCTTCTCCCTGGTTTGATCTAAAGGTTTAAATGACAGAACATGATCAGTGTCTAACTCCATGTAAAGTAACAGGAGTGTGTTGTCCGCCCGTTCCCTTCATACCACCTCTACCTGCCTTTATCCCTTCATGCCACTTGTCACCACGCTCCGCGGGCAACCGGCCGGTGACGGCCCACCAGCTGGCCAGGTCACCGCTTCAGGAACACTTTGGTCAGCAGCTGTTGTGTGTTCCTTGTCCATGTAAAGTGAGGACCAGGATAAGTGCCATGTGCTTGCATAAATACATAGATGCATGAGTAGACACAGATGAACAGTCCTGGAGAACTTTTTGGCTTGCCCTTGGGTTGGCCCATCTGCTGAATGTGGGTGTGGTCGTGTGATTACATGCATGTGGAGGCTGCTTGTACTCTCTGTGGAAACATTTTCCTTTTTAATCAGTTCTCACATTTTTATGCTCAATTGTGGGTATATTATGCCCATTAGTGGGTACAGAGAGACACAGCTTCCATTGCTCTTATCAAATTTCAGCATCATTGGCACAAAAATATACTTTGATTCAAACAAGAACATTTCCACTAGAATCGACTTTTTGTAGGAATCCTTTGGTTATAGAAGATGATTTTCTGTTTTTGCATTGTTCCTTTTTACCACTTGATGGCACCAGATAAGAGCAGAGCTTTAGCTCAACATGAGCTCATCTCCATAAAGCCCACTGCAGTGATTGACAAAATAATGGATGTCCCAAAAGTTAGAGGACAGCTCCAAAGACTGACTGAGGACTTATTTTCCTGGGAATCATTTACTCATTTCTTTCCCAAACCTTTAGTCACACATGGCTTCTATTATACTGTGTGAAAATGAAGCACACCTGACGTTTTGCTGTTAAAGACATTATTCCAACTGTCGACTCATATCGAAGTATCGAAGGAGAAAATGTGAGAAAGCAGTATGGTGGCTCATTATGCAAAGGTCCCAGGTTCGACCCCAATTCTGTTTACAAGTCCAAAAACTGTGGAACAGTAATAGTGATAGTGAACAATCGTCCTCCAGTGTTTGGTGGACATTTGAAACCATTTGCAAACAGTTGTTGTGATTTATGTTGACGTTCACTGCTCACAGTGATACTTACACACAGAGTGTTTATTCAAAGTTACACAGCTTTCTGTGATTTACTGCAGCCATGCAGATGCGTTTGTTCCATCGATAACAGATCTCTCTTTTGCATCCACCAGAAATAAGCTGAAGTTTCCTTGCGTTTCTGCTGCTGCAGTTTTAAGCGTGTCTCTGTTTGACACCACGAAGGGAAGTAAAGTGTTAGAACACCGAAAAAGAGAGTTTCACACTGAGGCCTTTTATTGCTTGTCTTTCTCGGTGAGTGCTGGTTTTGGCCGCTGCTTCAGTGACAGCAAATATTTCTGTCTTGTCAAACTGTCAAAACAATTGGAGGTATAAACCTCCAGTTTCTATGGGTAATTGAAGCTTTTCACACAAACTTTGATGTGAAATATTGCTTTTTCATTGCCTACACAATATGACACAGGCCACTGGTTTTCTAATTACGCTCCCGGGCCCTTACAGAAACAAGATTTGTTTCATTAACGCATACGGGAACATACACAGTCAACCTTTTCATTGGTTGGGATAAACAGTCAAACTTGACGTTGTTCCAAAGTTTAGGAAATCAATGATGCAGGTAAACCCACTGAGTGCAGAAATCTCA
>JAUESF010000064.1:7678432-7698139 GCA_032274765.1 Malacoctenus tetranemus
GTGTGTGTGTGTGTGTGTGTGTGTGTGTGTGTGTGTGTGTGTGTGTGTGTGTGTGTGTGTGCGCGCGCGCGCGCGTGGGGTGACTAGGCCGCCGAGCCTTCATGTTTCCCAGCCCACATGAATAATTGTAACGGCTCTCCTCCTTTGCGTGAATCACTGTGGTGGTGTTTGGTTTACTGAACTTCGTTGTTTGATGACGAGTGTGTGGTGGTTCAAGTCCAGGCCAGTTTGCTGGATTGCATGATGGATCTGATGCTTTGCTATATTATGTTGCTAAATGATCCATAGCAAGTGCATTAGGCTTCGAAACAAAGGGCGTAAAGGAAGGTCGAGGTTTAATTTAGTATTAGGGAGGTAATTATGGGCTGCAATTATGAAAAATAATACCTGCAGAAGCCAGAGGCCTCAGTGAGAATAAATATGCCCCATTTGATGCCAGCCCGATGTATCTGCAGTCATATTTCAGGAGTAGATATGCTGCATCTTACTCTCTTATTTCTGGAGGCATTTTCAGATGGACTCTGGTTTTCCAAAATATGATCATATGCTAGATTTTTTTTCTCTCTTCTCCTCTGGACTGGGTTACTCACCATTTATTATATACCAAGGCTTCACAGGGCTTTGGACTAATTTATGGGTATGTTTTAATCTTGGCTCGTCTTTGTTACAATATAATGTTTGTATGAAACTGAGCTGTGAAAAGCTTTGGCTTTGAAAGGACAGCTGATGCTGTCCCAATGCTTTTGTGTACGAACACTATTCGGACACATGATCTGATAAGTGTCCTACCCATAATATCCTGCCTCAATGCTTTGTTTCTCTAATACACTGTCATACACTGTAAGACATTTCCAGGTCAAAGTTAGGTCTCATTTACAGCGACTCTTTATGTCAGTTATAAGTGGACAATCATACTATCAGTGTCAAAACTAATTAGCTTGCTCCTTTCTGAGATGTTAAACGTTGGCAGGCGAGTGGGAATAAACTGAGCCAGACGTTCCTTTGCTGCACAGCAGGAAGCCCTGAGGTAGTCTTGATCCTGATTATGAGTTTGCTAAATGGTTACCAGTTGAAATGACTGCGATAAATGGGCGCCGTATCTCTCCACTTAGGCAAAGTGTTCTCTTCATTGTCCCGAACACATTAGGGATGAGCTCCACTCGGGCAGAAAGAACCGGCCGTTCGACAGACTGTGAGAAACAAGGCGACTCGAAAGGCTTTTTACGTGCGGCCGGGTGACATCACACACTTAGAGGCTTTAAAACACAGGCCGCCAGCCCGCCCATAACCTGCAGGAAACGCATTTAGTCACATTGCAGATGACGTCTGAACAAATTAAGTAGCAACACAATAAACACCCATTTGCAGCAAGAAATAGAACAAAGACCTAAGAGAACCATCGCAAAGCAGCCTTTCTCCCATTAGCAAGGTAACTACACATCACATGAGTGAATGAGGGCAGTGTCGTATCCTCCTCTTGACTTCTACAGTCTGATATGTGGTCCAGTCCTCCTGTAGATTCAGTGACCTACTGTTCGTGATGCTCAAGTGTGTGTCATGTACCCAAAAACCTGAGAGCGTGTTCTGTAGGGGGTGATGCATGGGAGACCCAAAGTAGGTCACACAAAAGCTTCAAGCAGATCTTTTGGGTTGTAGGAGTGTACTTTTCCCCCCTTTTTCTTTGCTCTCACTGCCGTGAATGTTGTCGTCACAACTAATTAATTTGGAAAGATTCAGGGGGAAATCTCCTTTCTTACATAATTCTGTACTTGTATCACGCCTCTGATAGTTGATGCTTTGAGCTGATGCCAGTTCCCCTCCCACCGACTGGAAATGACTGATTCATTCTTTAAATTTCCTTGATTCTCCTTTTTATAAAGCTTCAGCCCTTCAGATAGACGTCACAGAATACAGTGCTTGTTTGGTTTTTTTTAAATCCATTTTGATACCTAATTGTTAATGTCTTGCAGACCTCTTTATAAGACCTCAAAGGTCTGCATTTTACTGTGGAAAAACATTGTGAATATAAATCCTCACAACTGCTGCACCCAACATTTTATCTTCACGGCTATAAATGAATACTTTTTCCAACCAAAGTTGTATCTGTCCACAGGTTCTCAACACCAGGCTCCTTCTTAAAAGTAACAATCATTACACATGCACACAACAGATGATTTTTTTGAAAGATTTAATCAAACAGGACACATGAACCAATGTTGTATGAGTGCCTATAGACATTTCAGTTAGTCAGTCAAAACTTTAATTATAGAGCATTTTGTATGCATGAAAATTCTGTTCGCATCCCTTCATCCCTTTAAAAAAAACAAACATAAAAACAAAAAAACTCTAGAGAAATTTGTCTCGAGTTACAGAGAGTGACGCCGGATTGCCCAGTCTGCTTTTATACCTATAAAAAGCCCTTATATAAGCTGAGTAGTCAACAAATTTCACAGCAGACAAATGGTACAGCATACATATATACACAAGTAGTACATAGCAGTCCAAGACAGCCTATTGCTGCCGATTACAAATTATCATGAAACAACGCATGACATTTTTTTTTCTTTTTTTTTGCAGATGCAAAAGCTGTACAAGAAATCACTGAATCTTCCCTTCACTTTCAGCTAATGTGTTGGCAAAGCACTTGGATACGATGCAATATCTTTTAACTATAAATACATGAGTGATTGTACGTATACCCATACAATGTAACTCAAAAAAATCACAAGTTTCAAACATACGACTTACGGCGTAACTCGGAAGATCACGTGTGATCGTTTGAGTTCCACTCGTCTGTCCCATGTTAGGTGGGCGAGGGGGGGGAGGGGGCGGGAGGGTCGAAGGGTGCGCAGCCATGAATCTAAAATCTGGAAGCACTTGAAAGTTTCCATTGGTCAAATGAAGTATTTTTTTTTTTGTTTTGTTTTGCTTGTTTTTGACGGGAGCTTAATCGTTGAAAAACACCATACAAAAACTGACAGAAAACAACAAAACAATTGAACCATACACCATAATCTATATATTGCTAGGGATCATGGAGCCCAAGTATGTCTACCAGGTTGCATTCAGATAACCTGTCGTAGAATACTTGCATCGTTTCTTTTATAGAGAGGAAGTTTTACAAACAACAGTCAGTTAGCTCTGAGATGAGCGAGAGACGCCATAGTCTGTCAGTCATCAGGAGAGATTGAGTAAAGTCACTCTAAGCTGATGATCCAAAGCAGTCTCAGCATTCTCACTGTTTTGGATGTTCAAGCATCAGTTAGGTGTACTCAGTTTCTCCTGATTCAAGGCTTTTGGTCCTGTTTCATGCCACAAAGTTGTGGGCATTGTATGGAGGATATAATTAGTGTTATACCTCTGTGACTCCTGTGTGTTCGCGTGTGTGTTTGTGCATGTGTTCAAGTATTTACGGTTTCCACAAGAGAGACAAAGCTGTGGCTCATCAGAGGCTTTTCCAGTGGAGACTTTTTTGTTTTTTGATTCGGCTCGCCTGAAGGGAGTCTTGGAAGTCTGTCCAGCATTGAAGAGGGACGACCCCCCCCCAATAAAATCCTTCACTGCTTCTTGGCTTCCATGTACATCAGCAGGGTCGTTGCTCGACACCGTGGCTGCTCTGACGTTGCGTCTTCCCAAGTGCAGGAGTGTAGTGGAGAGTCAGCCATTCACAGTGCTTGCTTGGACTTTGCCGGCAAATCACAGTCCCCCTCCGCAGAAGTCGTCTGTGTCTTTCACTCTGCTGGTGGCCTTTCCTCAGGCTTTGTTGATCCTGATGGACTTGTCCTCTCCTTATTTGTAAATCCCAATGCCAGTGGTGTGTTTGACCCCCAGTGCTGTTTGTTTGCACGTCACTGCCTCTGAGGTCTGCCGCTGTGTGAGAAGAATAAAAGGGTCCCGATCCCAGTGGTTACATTTGTGCAAATCTTTTAAAAGACCAGCTTTACTTTCAGCTACAGTCACAGGATACTTTTGATAGCTGGTACTTTGAATATATCGAAGAGATAAAACTCAGGCTGAGTGTTTTCAGACCGTCAGAACAAATCAAAATGAAAAACAACCATCATGATATCAGCTGTGTCCATGCAACACTATTCCTCTTTCTTGTCTCATCTCCTTCATCTTCTCTTGAGCCCTCTGCAGAGCCCATCTTTTTTGCTCTGCAGTCTCCCTTGGTTTTGGCACCCACACCCTCATTAGTATCCACCCCCTAAACTCTAAAGGGGGCTCCGAATAGACGCACAAAGAGAGATAAGGATAGGGTGAAGACGGTTGAGCGCTTATTGCTTTACTGATGCATATTGCTTGTTTACTCACTGTCATTCCTCGTTTGTTCACAAACTCTAATGCATTCCGAGTGATTAAGGACGGACCCCACAGAATATTTTAGAAGGACTTTTAGAGGCCAGAGAGCGATTCGTATTAAGTGACCCACTAAAAGCGTGGCACCTTGTGTGAAATTGAACCTCAAAGAGGCTGGGAAGAAACCTGCTGCCGCCGGTACAGTCGACACCACGCAGCGCAGGGAGAATGCATATGCACAGATGTGTTTGACAATATCCACACCAGGCATGTCCCCCTTGATGCTTTTGTATTCATGATCCCCATTCTCTGCTGATCCCTTATTACAAAAGCATGCCAGCAGCATCCAGCGCCACTCCAGCAGCTTGGCTAACAGGTTTTCCACATCTTGGAAAGGTAAAGTGTAAAAAGCCATTGCAGCATCACAAACAAGCGTTATATTGCTAATTTATTCCCTCTCGTTAAAGTTTTTCTCTGTTGCTAAATTTATTTGCTTGTGTACATTCACGGTGCCATAAAATTGAGATGCAAATTGGGGAATTTGGCCGACTGCTGTTTTTGCTTGCGAGTAAGAATAATTCGATGCCTAAATGGAAAATTACAGTCCCTTCAACTTTGCAGGTTGGCACAGAGAAATTCCTCAGATATGAATAATATATTGCAAAACATCTGGTCGTTTGTGCCACAACCTGTTTGCAAATGCCATTTTGTATACATGCGAATGCTTGTGTAGATAACGCTGGTGTGGGTGCTTTAAAGTGTGATTGTGTAACAGGGAGTAAATCTGGAGCTTGCCATCCTTTGACTGGCTCCGTCATTAATTATAACTCTCTCTCCACACACACATTTGCATGCATACTAAAAGGGCCCAAAGAGACTGTCAGCAGCATGGACCGAGGGGTGCCGAACGCCAGGCGAGAATTTGGTAGTGATCGCTGTACCCTTGGTGTACATAGATACCCAGAGGGGGAGATCAGGTGGTGGAAGAAGTCTGCTGGGAGGCTGTTTGAGAGAAAGAAAGAGATGCTAAAAGACAAAGAGGGGGGAGAGAGAGAGGGAGAAGAGAGAGAGAGAGAGAGAAGTGCTAAATAGTGTGCGACTCCACTCAGCATTGCTGTTTGATGAAGCTCCACCACCTGCCTGATGTGCTATAGCATGTGCCAGGCATATGCACTGCGGCATAGCTGGTGTCCTCATGATAACAAATGAAGGTGAATTCAATCAGTGACTCGGAGCGGCTGTTGGACTGTTCTGTAGCTGTCGCGGTGGAGGTGAAACTATGCCGTGTCACAAAAAAGGGATTTTAAAGGCTGGAAGCAGAATTAAATGTGTCAATTGAAGCTCTATAAAAACCAGCAGTGGACAAGTTGTATTAGAAAATGTAATAAACTACACTCACTGAAATTAATTCTATCACCTTTGTTTCTTTTCAGCAAAAGTAATTTGTCTTCTTTACTTACAATCTTTACTTAATTGTTAACTGTCACTAAATACACACATCTTCCTCACTGAAAAAATAACTTGAAATGATTTTTTTGGTTTCCAAGAAACCAAAATGAGCCCCTCAAGTTTGGTTTTTGGTAGTTAAATACAAGGGGAAAAACATTTCTTTAAAGGTTTCTGATGGCCCACATGCAGTGTTCAAATAGAATCAACCTGTCAAAAACAACATTCCTGAATTATTCCTCAGTGGTCTGCTGCCTCTATGATTAATTCCTTGTTTGATGAGCAGAATCAATCGAATGTCACAGTGAGCTGTTTCAGCCAGGAACGCAAAGTCAGGGGCTTGTTCCTTGGTTATTTGGAAATTAACGCACACACACAGTGTCCAGTGCATTATGGTGATTAAGCTCATGAAACAATGTTGATAGTCAGCCAATAAAAGTTGAATCGTTTTAAAAATGAGGGGCTAAATTAATTAGATCAGGGAAGGCTAAAAGACCACTGGGCTTTTGTAAGAAATTACCATAATAGTTTGCTTTGCTTTACTTTTTTGCATCTCAAAATTGAATGTATTGACTGACTGAACAGCTGGGAACCAAAAAGGGGGAAGAAAAATAGACTTTAACCAAGCAAGTATTTTATCTCCACAGAAAAAACACCTGACAAGGAGGCTGATAGAGTCCAAGACATGAATTACGCTGCTCTTTGTTTAAGTGCGAGCACTCATTGACTTGTAGTGTTTAAGCACTTCATTAAGAGGGAGCGCAGTAAATTGCAGTGTGCTGCCAAGTGGTTTCAGCCTTTCAGACTTAGTTGGCTTTGCAGCTGTAAACACATGCATCAAAACATCTGTGATTAGCAATATCCATACAGGAAAACAGTGTTCCTTTGTTCATGGATGTTTTTCCTCACCTATATGCACATTCCGGAAAAACTCCATGTTCATAGCAATTGGACTTTGAATATGTAAACAAGACTGTAGGGATTTCACGAAAGATGATCCATGCTCAAGTTACCAAAAGGACACAGAAAGTGCATTGACTTTGCTGCGACCTTTCCTGGTGCATGAATTATTTTGCACTTTTTTGTCTGGATTGCGACACATCCCAGACTCTCTTTAGAGTTGAAACATCCACAGCAACACAAAAGGCTGGCAGAAACCTTCAGGTCAGCTTCTACAAATACTAAAGACAGAGCTCAGCCAGTCAGTGGCCCAGTTTCTTAGAATCAGTAAACATACAAGTGTGTGTGTGTGTGTCTGTGTGTGTGTGTCTGTGTGTCTCCAAGTGTATGAGATGGGGTCGCCTGTGGTCTGTGACACTGCTGGCAACCTTCTGTAATTTTTGACAAGTGTGCAGTGTTTGTGTGTGTGGGTGTGTGTACATGCTTCAGATCCTTCTCAACTCATTTTCCCCTGGAATGAGTTGAATCCCTCCCACACTGGCCTGCCCTCCTCTCTGGCGTGAATTGCCAGGCCGATAACTCACTCCTTGGAGGGCCGGAGGGCAACGGGAGCAGACAATGCAATGGCATCGTCTCTGCTGATGAGATGCCAAAGTCTTATGGGAGACACTTTAGTACCAGCCTCCCTGATGCTCTCGGGGTCTGGCTATAGTTTGTGGGGTAAATAAAGACTCGCTGTGGGATTTGAACACGTTTGCGTGGTGGAGCAGTACTACAGAGTCGTTGCAGAATGCCATCAAGGTGCAAGGGAGTTGAGAGGAGACGGAGGAGAGAGCTGTGCCAACGCACCGAGAGGCCACTCAATTATTTAGAAGAGCTGCCTGGTTCAAAGAGTCACAGCCAACACCTGCCAATCCACCACCTTCACAGCGTATCTACTGCTGTTTATGATCCAGTGGTCTTAAAAATACACAAGTATCACTCACATTATTATTATATTAACAATGATGAGGAAAATGCAGAGTTAAAAAATTCCAGATACGATATTTGCTCCACCCCCCTCGCGCCATCACAGCTGTAGATATAAAAGATATCGTGTCATTTTCCTTCTACTCTGCGTGTTGTTTTCTTTTTCTTTTTTTTTAAATCTTCTCCTCTGTCTTTTCTGCCGTTCGTCCTTGCGTTCACACTGTGACCTCTGTCTTGCTGTTGGTGGCCAGTCCCTTGTGCTTGGGGTGCATGTGAGGCGAGTGGCCGTAGCCCAGCGGCTGAGAAAAGAGCTCGGGCAGCGTCTCGATGCTGAACTGCCTCTTGTTGGAGTAGGCCTGGCGTCGGCTGTTCTGCTGATGCAGAGGCTGATGCTGCTGCTGCTGGATCGGGTGATGCTGCTGCCCCCCGAGGGTCATGTGTGTGGCGGTCGGGTGCTGCATGTGGCTCTTGCTCGGGTCCCATGCTTTGAAGGCCGAGCTGGAGGTGAGTGGGTGGGTGTTGGTCTTGGAGATCTTAGGCTTGGGGATCTGGGAAGCATTGATGGTGATGGCCAGTGGCGCGTGGATGTCTGGCGGAGGCAGAAAGGGCTTGTCCTTGGGATGGAAGTTGATTGGCTGGAAAGTGGGAGGAGACTGGCGGTGGGTGTAGTCTATCATCGGGTAGCTCTTGTAGTAGTCTCTTGCAGTTGTATCTGAATGATTGGAAAGGACACCAAGAGAGAGACATTTTTTATTAAAAAGGACACAATAGTATGAATTTTTGTCGATTAACACAAAAATGTGTGTGCAGGTATTTTGAATGAACAAAAAAAGCACATTTCCTCATTGTGAAAGCAACGTTCTGTCTTTGAAGATATGAACTTTGAAATGTGTTTGACCTTTGAACTTTGTACAAACTGACCGCAGGGTTTAAAAAGGCCACCAGCATAAAGAGAGAAGGAGGGATACAAGCGACGAAATGTGGGGAAAAGGCAGCACAAGCAAGTGTCGAGCAAAACGGATGATTTGTAAGGAATAAAAATAGAACGGGTTCAGCGTGTCGAGTCAGATTAGTGCAAGCTCCCTGAGTGGAACTCGACTCTGCTGTTTGGTCATCACCACGGCCCCCCTCCTCCACCAGCACCAGTACCGCCACACTCTGCCCTAAAGACACTAACAACCTTGTTTGCGTTGCTGTGTTTTATCGGTCCTTCTTTCCTGAAGAGATATAGGGAAGAAAAACAACACGTGTATGTGTGATGTCTTTTTTTCTTGACCAGCGTTTTCAGGCTTTTTCTGCATCTTGGCAGGAAGCTATTCGGTTCGTACGATAACAACACAATATCGAGTGGTGTTTAGTTTGTGTTCTTGTGTGTCTAATCTGACAATTTTGCAGACATAACTGGGTTATAGTCCGACAGGGACAGTGAATGTGGTCGTTAGTGGAGTTTTGTTTTTGTTAACTGTAACAAGTAGAAACATAGACTTTCGCTGACTGTGGACTTTTCTGTAGGTGGTGTGGTGTTGGCAGTCTCTTCTCACAGGGAGAGAATTCCCAGTTGGAATCATTTGAAAGCCTTCCTGAGAGGAGTCAGCATGTTTTTTCCAACATGTTTACTCTGGATCTGTCCAAAATCTGGTCTCTGATTGCCAGAGAGGGCGGTGAAGCTGGGGGACAAACCAAACACAAAGGCAAGGGAGCTTCAAAAACAGACAATAATCAGGCACTTCCTGTTATCTTGGCCCCCCTGAAGTAGTGCCAGACCCCAGGTTAGGAACCACTGGCCTACACTGTTGCTGAATGGTGTGTATATGTATTTTTTTCTATTTCCGGAAACACACCTGAAGGTCTCACTTCACACACGTCAGGAAACTATCCAGCCACTATCACTGCCCTGTAATTGCTTATCGAACGCTTCATATATGGCCCTATTGTGTAACTCCTGAACACTTTGGCAGTTGCTGTTGGGGAAGGAGACAGAGTTACAGGAAATCATTCTCTCCCTCATGCTGGCCTGAGGATTCAAACACGCTCTTGCTTTTCTCAGTACATCATCACATAACACGGCCGGCGCTATTTCCATTCTTGTTAATTCTTTAGAAGCACAACAAGTAGTTCAGTCTTCAGTCAATAAGTCATGCAGGCCTCTGGGAAAAAGATAGCGGAGCGGGACAGAGATTTGGAGGACTTATTCTTTTCTTTGGGAAGCAATGAAGTGTATCAATATTCATAACAAGGAAAGGGGTGGAATGAATAGCAGCTTTGCTTTCATTTAACTTCTGGAGGATGCTGAGGATTATTGTGCAGTACTTGTGTGCTTGTGTATGCAAATAAGCGTTTGTGATACGTGTGTATTTATGTCTGGGGGGTTTATACATGTATGCATGTGTGCTGCTCTGTGCATGTGCCAGGCAGGCACCCTGAATCAGAGTACGCATTTACATGCATTGTCCATGCACTGAATGGGAGTGAGCTGCTGGAGTGTGCATCAAAATAGTTGTGGCTGTGGAGATGCGCTGCACTCTGTCAGTCCAGGTTGTACTGGCGTTTTCTTATTGTTTTGCACACGTCGTGCATCTTGTCATTTCTCTGAATTATTCGTGTGCATTCACATGTTCTGAGGATCGTGTTCTCTCTTTTAGATAGTTGTAGACAACAGAATATCTGAGCTCAGTGAAGCAGGCATCAACTGAAACTACAACGGCAGAATTTGACAGAAAAATGGGTTCAAATCTCTGGACAGGGTAGGAAAATCTGGGACGGCACAGAAACAATGAATTAAACACGCCCTTCCTTCTCACAACAACTTCTGCTGCTGTCCATTTGAGTGTTTCCACACATGTTGCCAGCAGGAGCACCTGACAGCAGGGTCCTCAGTGACGGCATTACTCACCATCCTCTCCATTTCAGACTCTCCATCTGCTCATTTTCTCTCTCCTTCTCCCCCTCTCGTTTTCCATTTGCTTATTTCATTTAATTTATACTCTTCAGCAACATCAGCTTTTGCTCTCCATCGAGCGGCAGCCTGCAGCGAGGCCCGTGGGCCTAATCTGGGCCACAGCATTATAACTGCATAAGCTTGAGCCGCCAAAGGATTTCAGAGTTTGACAACATACTGTATTCTTTTTGGTCTATTTTTAATGCTATATCGTTATGTTGGAGCTGGGGAGAGCCGCTCAGGAAAATGCTCATTAACACCCTGTCATTGAGTTACAACGGACCTGAAACACAATGGACTTCCTATATTCAAAACATGCATCGTATTATTCCAAACTGCAGCCCCTATTTACACTTCATCTTGTGTGTTCTGCATGTCTACAAATGGTCATTTTAACAGCCTCAAAATCTGATTTTATTTACTTACAGTCAATTAGCCACTTGGAAACCAGGAAATGTGTAGATGTACGTATTTAAACTTAAAATTTTGAGTTTGCTGATATGTTCTCTTTTTTGCATCTTTCCCAAAAAAGAGGCAGCACCACAGCAATATGTCTCACCCTGAATGAAATATTCAAACAGCCAAATCCCCTCCATCCATCTCCCGACCGTAGCCTCTTCATTCTGAGGGTGGCTGTAGGTGCCTATCCTGAACTGACTCGGGGCCAGAAGGAGATTACGCCCCAAAAAGGTCTGCAGTCTATCACAGAGTCATGCAGAGCAGCCAATCACACTCACACCCATGGCTAGCTTAGAGTCTCCAGGGGGCCGGGAGCTCGCCGCGACCCGAGCCGGGAAGTCGCACATTTACATGTTGTTCTTTAGGGAATTTTTTCATGGGACTTTTTTTTCCCACCCACCGTTTTTATTTCCAGCATCGCTTTTTATGAGTGACGGAAGTAAAAAGAACAGAAATACTTTGCAGCATGTCACTCAATTCGAATCCACTGAAAGCTTGTAGTCCCCCCCCCCCACTCACCCCCCCAACTTAGTTTGGAAAACTCATGAAAAGTAGAACGTTTGCTCTGCTTTTTCCTCGTTAGTTTCCACAGGTTCTGCACTGATCATCGCCTGTAAAGGATTTCTTTTCTGAATCGTGAGTCATAAAAAAATAACTTTTAACTGAGGGAGCCGTTTTATCTTCAAAGCCAAATTTTGAGATCATACCAGTTCATCTCTTAAGAATCTAAGAAAAGAAGAAACCTCCATTATGTGTCCTTAAGCATGTACCAAAGATTCAGCAACCACGTGTTTGGAAAAAATCTGAAGTTTAATCTCAAGCTGGGCCTTTTTTTTTCTTTAACAACTTCCCAGAGAGTGGAAGTGCTTGTGTCTGCAGATACTCCGTAAAACTGAGTGACAAATGTGCACTCAGAGAAACTGCATATCCAAATATTCTTTTCAATTGACAGGGATGTCTGCTCTCTGCTGTAGTATAGTTAAACTTTAATTAAATACTTCAGTCTGCCTTGGCTCAGAAATTTGATGGGTGAGGTTTTTTCACCCTTTTCTGGGGAGAAAAAAAGTCCCTCCATCTTTCTGGTTTTTCTCATCTTTTTAGTTGCAAACTTTGGACTCTGGACGTGATTCTCGGCAAAGCTTGGTCAAACTTCTTACTTGAAATAAGAGAACTGTAGCTACACATCCTGTGACATTTGTGGGAATATAAGCTGACTAAGATCCAATATATTTACTGCCAACTTTCTCCCTGATCCTCCTGACTTTCTCTCCCTCTAACCTTTTGCATGTTTATCCCACGGTTTCTAACGGCCTGCCCACCTGTCCTCTTCCAACTACTTTAATTAAGATGGATTTATTCCCGCGCTGCTTGGGCTTGTGTCCTGCTGCCACACCTGGCACAGGTTTGCTGTCACAGAGCTTCCTGACCTCTGGAAACTCTTCTGTTCATTTGTGATAGTTTACCCCAGTTGTGCCTCAATCTTAGATACAGAATGTGTGTATTGTTGCAGGAACAGCTCATAGAGCAAAGGAGAGCTTTAGATTTTAATGGATTGGTAAAGAATTAGTCCAGAGGCCTGCTGTTGTACCTGGCTTGCGCTCAACCATCCAATCCAAAGTGCTGCGTGTCCTCGTCGTGACTTTGTGCACGCAGGAAGGATCTGTGGAGCCAGTGGCTTGTTTACTGCCCAGTGAGAGACCCGATGAACATGTGAGAAGACTTAGATTGGTTTGTCCCCACATTTAACCCTCCTCTGGTAATAGGTTTCTTCAAGGGAAATAACACGGGTATGGAGACATACTGAAGGAGAAAATGAGCTTATTCACTTTCCTGTTTGGGGCTAAATGAAAAGATCGATACCTCTATCATGTCTTGGTGTGACCTAAATTGTGGAACCAGGGGACAAGCAGTTAGTTGGGCTCAGTCTTGAAGACACCCAATCCACCGACCCGTGGCTGTAAAGCCGAGCTAAGCTGCGTTCACAGAATGACACGAGAATCTCATCAGACTCCAGGTAAACAAAAAACCCCCCCCACACTTTACAAAGTCCCAAACTATTTCCTCCGATTCAATTCTGCATCAAATCTCCTGAGCGGAGAGGACGCAATATAAAGGAGGCTAAACAGAACTGTTCTGAATTTTCTTACATAATGTATGTGATGATGAAATTATGGTGAAATATGTTAGTCTTTCACAGCAGATTTATGCTCCAAGCATTTATCCCTCAGACATGTGCTGTCGGAGAAAACCGCTTTATTTGGTCGATGTTTACTGGAGCCAACAAACTAAAAATCAGTGGCTGGGGAACCATGTATTGTTAGCTGCAGTTAAAAACAATGAAGGGGTCACTGGTTGGGCATGTGGGTGCTGTTTGGTGCCTTATTAGGAGCTTGTGGAAGCAGTGTTGGAGGAGGCTCAGCGTCACTGATGGCAGCGAGCATGACGCACCAAAACTGTACTGTGTGTTCGACAAAAACAGAGCAGATCCCAAACAGAAGGGCACAAAGAAGAGCCTGTGTGTCATCAAACAGCGGCTGAGCTCAATACCTAGATGACGAGCAAGAAAGAGAGAGGAAGGAGAGAAAGAGGAGCATATTGCACCTCAATGTGTGAGGGATTTGCTACTTTGAAGTATTTTTCAGTGAAATGTGGCTGAGGCTCATTGTTGAGTGGTTGGGGGTTTGCCGCCGCCGCTGCTGCAATCGGCCTTTGTTTCTCAGTCACTGAGCAGAATAATGAGATGAGCTCGTCTCTCTCCTTGTCCTCTCCTTACTCACTTTCCTCACTCACCACAAATTGGTGGCTTCAATTTTTGCTCTCTTTCCAGCATATCTATCAAATGTAATTCTATTTTCCTCAGTTTTTAAAAAAACTTATTTAAAATAGCGTTTTTCAAGTTTTGCTGGAAACAGAAGGGTGGGTCCAAACTTGCTGTCAAGGTGGCACAAGCCCCGCTCAGACCCCCCTCTCAAAACTGCCCCATGTGACTTATTTTATTGGACATTTTTTCCAAATGTATCCATGCATGTTTTTTTGTTTTTCTTGACACCAAACTTTTTTTAATTACTCTTCAAACAATCAGTCCAATCAAGTGTTTTCTTAAATGTCATTTTGATGACAGGGTTCATGTCATTCAGATGCAGAATTTGTCCCTGTCCCACTTCTCTGCTGAAAATAGCATAACCATCATGACGGCGTCCGGTGAGCAGATCACAGATCTGTCCTTCAGCTCGTAGATGTCTGAGGCTCTGCAGCTCCTGTGTCTGATCTGCATATTGTGTCATTGAACACTACATGTACATGTGTCAAGCTGTCATTCCGCATCTTTGTCACCGTGTCCTTATCTGTCTGCAGTGATCAGTCGGTGCTGGTGTGTGTTCATGTTTGCATACACATGTTAACTCTTCTGTCCCTTAAGTGTGCCTGCATCCCAAAGTGCATGCCGTATGTAGTTATGTGTGTGTGTGTGTGTGGACAACATGTTTATTTGTGTTTTGTTAAAGGCCACGCTTGAGGCTCAAACTGGCAGCTTCACCCTGGTGCTTTCCACACAACTGTCACTCACCACCTACCAGCCAACCACTCATTGTGTGCGTGTGTTTGTGTGTTATGGATTTGTTTCTCTATTGTGGACGTTTGAGATAACGTCCCCTCGCAAGTTATGTCATCATCAGCACTGGTTTGATACCAGCTTCCTTCCGTTTTTTTCCTCCTGTATCGGAGTTAAAATGACTGTTTAGAAAGAGACAAGCTGTCAATAACCGTCAGCGTAATGGTGGTTGAAGTCACCCATAATGAACACCACACAGTGTGTTGTGTAATGATTACAAGGCCACAATATTCCCTAATGTTTGCTCCGTTCAATCCAGGACATCCCGAGCTTTGAAAAAAACAACCTAATGCAGCACTGGTGTCACACCATCCCGCCTGTCCTCATTCACAAAATACAACGCAGTCTGATTATGTGAAAGTACATTTATTTAATCTTTCGTAATCCATTAAATGACAGGAGAATTGGATGATGTAGATTGGCTTTGTGGCCCCTTGCCGTCTTTCGTTCATATATTTTGTAGTGCTGAATGCTGCTTTTTATCTTGCTAATTTTGAGACTGGCTTGCTGTATTTTGCTTGAGGTAAATAGAAATTTACTGGTATGACGATGTCCAGTCTTGTTTCTCTGATTAGGAGAGCTTTTACTTCTAACTTAATAAAATTTCAATTCATTTAATTTATGCACAACTCTTCCTTCCCTATTATGTAGAAAAAAACAAGCAAACCTGTATTTTAATCTATTTGGGGGAACGAACGTGTTCGGAAATGGAAGATTATTGAGATGAGAGTAGTTGGCCGTCGTTTCTGTGAGTGGGCTAGCTTAGTCACAATATTTACATCATTTCTGCCATGATGAAACGCAATCTGAAAATCAGGACTCAGGCACAGCGCTCAAACATGAATCTTGAATCGACGCGTCTGGATGAGATTCAGACTAATAAAAAATGCATTATTTTAAATGGGAACTTGCTCTAACTGAGCCACCTCTCCACACATGTGGCCATGCTGACACTGACTGATTTATACCCGCCTTGTTGCATTTACATTAGTAGCCACATGATTGTATTACTATGACACTTGGTGCTAAAAATGGTTATCATATCTGCAGCTGGATGAATGAATGACTTAATATCAGAGAGTAATCTTTAGACAAAAACAGGTGTCATGTAATATCATTAGTCTCCTTAGCGATTAGCAAGCGAATCATCTACCGCAGGGACTCACTACTGCCCCCTAGTGATCTAAGGTGAAATTGCTTGTTAACATTTTCATGCACATTTAAGGGGAGGAAAAAAGCGAACAACTCAAGTTTGGGAACACAATGACATCTTTGCATTTTGGTAATTTGTTTATGATCTGGGAAAATTTGAGATCACGGCTCACTTGTGCAAAATTAGTTTGGAGTTTGTGTTCACACAAATCAAACGAGGCATTGTGCCCGGATGCAGCCTTCACCATATTGTAAAGAGGAGCTTCATCAGTTCAGCCTCTCTGTGCAGTATCATCCCATGAAGCTCTCAGAGGGACTGAGGATCTGCTCGAGCAGTGACTCACAGTCCTGACAAATCCCGGCCCCGTGCCCAGATTAATATTCAGTGGCCTCAGAAAAATTATGCCCAAGATATTAAAATCAAGCTGTTACATATTTTCAGTGGTTTACAGTTCATTGTTGTGAAGGAATGCATTTTGCTACACTGAGTTGTGTGCTTATTATAGGCTTCCCTGCAGCATAGGTGCAGCAGAGCATTTAATGATGACAAGTGTGTCATGGTCTGGCCTTAAACCAAACAGTGGCTTTACAAGACTGAAAAAAAACCCCTCAAACATCAAGCTTTGTGCAACTGCTGGTTTGTCAGAGTCCCTTCGCGCAAGCTCAAGTAAGCCCATATTGTCCCTTGCACTTATGAGCAAACGCGCATTCATGTAGCCAGTGAGGATGTGTTTTAATGAGTGTGTCTCTGAAATCCCACTCACCCACAGCCTTGAGCGAAGTGTACTTGTTGAAACCAATTCCCAGGTTGTTGTGAGGGTGAGACAAGGCCATGGCCGGACCCAGGGGAGAGAGAGCTGCGTTGTTCAGATGATTATGATCTAAGAGCGGGAGAGACGTGCAGACAGCCACAGAGAGAAACAAAACATTACAGAGGTCAATGAGAGGAAAGGCAGATGACTAGATATTATTGCTTTTTAATGAGAGAAAAAGCCTCTCGAAATGTGATGTTGCCTCACAGTTGTGACATTTCCTTTAACAAATGAGCTTCATAATGATGTAAAAACAATCAGTCAAACGTTGCTTTTTCAAAAACTCTGTCATAAAAAATGAACGCAGATACGATATTTGTCAAGATTGTATGTGTTTATAAGCTGCATCTTTGGTGTATTTTCATCAGCCCGATATTATGTAATTGTTCTGTTTTAATATATTCATAAAGCCTGTCCATGTAGGACAGAGGTAAACACTGCTTAACACAGGCTCCAGTTCGAGTACAAATTGGGACATCTGACGGAAAAAACAAACAAGCAAAGTCAGCTAAATACACACACATATGCACTGTATTTTCATGCCTTTCTTGGACATTACATTGACTTGCATTCATTGTCTTCAAGCATAGCTGCTGGCCCAACCCCGACCTTTACTATTCACCAGACTCTTACCCTCAAACATGGAGTTTGTGTACAAGCTTCAGTCACTACAACAGTAACTAGAAACACCCAGAGTGTGTGGTCCTAAGATGCCTGGAAGCTTTAACAACTTCTGGAGTAAAATTGAATCACCTGTTCCTGACGCGTCCTGCAAATTTGATCTAAAGCCTTCATGAACTTTTCAAATTGTACTGAGAACAAACGTAGACAAACAAACCAACGCTCTCGAAAAGTCAACCCTCTTGGGTGGAGGTAATAAATACATGCAAGCACACACGCTCACACACCTTGCAAACAACATGACAGATTGGTTTACAGCTTTAAAAACTGCTGATTTAAAGCTATGCACATCATTTTTCACACAATCATTCATGCTTCAGAATCAGTGGCTTAGTCACACTCAGGCTGCCAACTGACTAGTAATTCCCAATCACATTGTGCAGGTGTACAACCAACCAACCATCAAAACAAGTCCCTCAGCTAATACAGTCATCCCACCCACACAACTCCCACTTGACGGTTTATTTTTGGTGTTTATTGAAAGGATTTTCCAACGGTAGCCTCTCTCGCTTGAAGATATCTCTGTATAAATTTTGCAATTTCAAGAGTTTGTGCTACAAAGTGTTGCCCACATTTGTCAGCTTTGGTACATTTTCCCTCGTTGTCAGCATCTATTGAAGGCCACACTTATTGCAGGAAGAGTGGCGGCTCATGCTCATTCTTGGAGATGTAGCTTCAGGCTGCAAAACCAGTTTGTTTTAAGATTAGTTTAATAGATTACAATGTGTGTGACAAAGGTGAAAACTCTCAGATGATTTTGGCTTCAATTGTGCTTGAGCAAATAGTGATTTTTTTTTCCTCGCAGGATTTTCAAGTCACTAAAAAAGAGACCTCCATGAGGTGAATTTGTCCGGCTCAGCTGAAGAGCTATTGCCTTTTTTTTTTTGCGATCCGAACTGAACTCAAAGGAAATCTAACCCTGCCGAACCAAAACTGTTCCCCACAATGTTGCTGCACTCGCTTGATCTGTCGCTGACGATTTTCAGTTGAAGAAGCCCATCTAAAATCTTGTTCCTCTTCCAAGAACTTCATCTGGATGCGACACCTCAATTCGAGTGGGAATAATACACAATCTTTCAAAGTATCCGCACAGTGCATTTAACCTCGAGTCCCTCAGAGCCCTGCAAGAAACGGGTCAGGTCAGGATTACTTTGCTCGTCTTCAGAGTGTCGTCTCTCCAGAAGTTAAAAAAAAAAAAACTTAGCTACAATCGTCTCCCGTGGGGGATAAAGAGCATAAACAAACACCCGCGCCCGCCAAACCCGCAGAAACCGAAACGCATCAGTGAGAGTCAAGCAAAGGGGGGAAATAGGAGCACGAGGCAGAGCGGGATGGCGAGGCATGGAGAAAGCCAGAGAGCGAGGAAAGTGACACCAGCGCTGACTGATTGAATTAGAAATAGATCTTTACTTCCCCGTGTAATTGATATGCAGTAATGACACACTGTGTGCAGCGTGGGGTGCAGGAAGGGCTCACTGTGTGTTGTAATTTTTACGAGTGTGTGTGTGTGTGTGTGTGTGTGTGTGTATGTGTGTGAGAGAGAGAGAGAGAAAAGTAGGTTATTACCTCGTGTGATCGACTCACACCACCTGCTCTAATTACTAATTCATCTACCAAAACTTCCAATGAAAATTTAAAAGCTGCTCGTGCTTCGTTCAGCCGTACAAACAAATGAAGGCAAACAAAAGGGTAATTAAAAATTGACTGGAAGATCTAATGAATTTGGTTTTTCAGGAATTTTAGAGATTTCAAGAATGAGATTATGCTCTTTCTGTCGCCCTAAATTCAGATGCCACATTCACAAGCTTTCCTGTCGCATGCCAGGAATAGTGGAGAAAAAAGGAGAGTGGGGGGATGAAGAGAAGAACAGAAAGAGAAAGTTTAAGGCAGGGATGGACGAGGGGAAAATATCCACTAATTGATGGAGAAATCCCTGGCTGGTCTCCAGTTTGACCACAGGGTCTGTATCGGCCACCAGAGAGGAGGAGAGCTTTTCAGAGAATTTGTTGTTTCATCACAGCAGAACAAGCCGACATTTGCCCACCAGTTTTGTCCTACTTATTAGATTTTCAACCACCTGCTTGGCCAGTAAAACAGCTGAAACTAAGTTCAGGTGCTTTGGACTGATAAAAAAATGGAAGAAACGACTGAGTGTTTCTATTTACTTTTCCCTTATTTGTTGAAAGCTATATTTATTCAATGGTGTGTGTGGTTTTTTTAATGAATTATGACAATAAAAATCTTCAAAATTGATCAAATGTGACTCTAGATTTTTAACAAACATGATTTTCACATTTCAACTTCAAAAGCTGCATGAGCTGAACTTTGTCTATGGTCAAAAAAACATCAAACTCGATAATTGTTGTTGTGCAAACGTCACTATTGCTCCCCCATAAAGCTGCTCGACCAGCCAGATGCCAGTTTGCACTTGGCAACTTGGT
>JAUESF010000064.1:7706193-7725179 GCA_032274765.1 Malacoctenus tetranemus
TGTGTGTGTGTGTGTGTGTGTGTGTGTGTGTGTGTGTGTGTGTGTGTGTGTGTGTGTGTGTGTGTGTTTGTGCGCGCATCCAAAGATCTGATGATCCTCTATTTTTTTATACTCCTCATTTGCTGGACAGCCATCAAATAAGTTCACACACAGATACTCAGCCACACACATGGCTGCCTCATAAACAAACACAACTCTCAGCCAATTCTCCAGTGTTCCTGAGGACAGTATGAAGATACACACATCCTACTGAATCATCGCAAATGATAAACTGTTATTTCATGTTTTGAATGACCAGCAAATATTGAAGAATATTATTGTGGCTGCTCCACAGATGATTTTTTTGGGAGAATTAATGAGAAAATTTAGTAGAGAAAATGTAAAAGGTGGTGTGGAAAAGAAAACATTTAGAGAGTAGTAGAACAGTTGATTTATTATTTCCAAAGTCAGTAAGCACATAAATGCCTGTTTCTTTTATGCTGATTGCGAGTTAAGGGCTGAAGTTGGGAGTCAGAGATGGTGGTTTCCTGTGTTTCCCTTCAGCTCTGCTCTGTGCTGGTGCTTCTTGAATATTCCTGGCAGGCCTGTAATGTGATTGTAGAGGAGATATGCCCTGCCGCTCGCTTCAGCTCCATAGGCACATACTTCATCATGTTAATTTCCCATCTTGTGTGTGTGTATGTGTGTGTGCGCTTCTCATTTGTGCACATCTTTACAAGCACATTTATATACAGGTGTGTCGATTGTGTGTGTACTGTGTGCATGTGTGGGAATGATCTCATCCATATTCTCCAGGCGGTGGTGGTCGCGCTGGAATCGCTCAGCTCACTGACTTCACGCGCCGCCATAAAAACCCAGCAGCCGGCATTGTCCTTCACTAAACGGCTCCCATTATAACACTTGGCAAGGGGCGACTGATCAAGAATATTAACTGTAAAACTATAGAGGGGAAAGAAGTCCTATATCCTTTTAAAATTACATGTGTCTGTAACAATCGGACAGAAAGCGCAGTGTTTTTCATCCTGCACTCTCCTTTGCTGCTGAAGCACATGAATCGCCTGTTAAATCCTCCAGAGGCAGCCGTCAAGGAGACCCACGTACGCAGCATTTATCCTGCATCTGTTCCGCGTGTTTCGCTCTCGTGTAGTGAAGCAGCTGTGCAGCAAGCATGTAGCGCAACACCTGTCGGGAATGTGGCTACCTTAACACCAAATGGGTTTGAAGGATTGGTGAAACAGCTCTAATGGCTCTCTTTCCCAGCAGCTGTGAATACAGGAGCTAAAAGGTTTTCAAAAATATCTTTCTGAGCCTGAAAAATCAGGCAAAAGTAGTTTGGTCCTCTTTTGAATACTACAACTGAGATTACAGTTTCTCCAATCACATGGAGAAACGGCATTAGGAGGTTACAGATGAATGCCAAAGGCTCAAGCCAGAAAGCGCCAAAGATGTCAACAGTTGTTGACTTCAAATTTAATGCTGAACGTCTAGACCAATTTAGCAGCAGTAATAGAACCATAATTCAAGAAACGCGTCCATATTCATCAGATGAGCCCCTCAGCTCACACCTGCCTCCAAAGCTTCCAGCAGAAACGAATGGTTGTTGTGAGTTCTTGTCAGTCTGAATTAGGGATGTGCAACTTTGCGAGGGCAATAAAAATGTCATCTTCACTATCGGAGACTCAAGCCATGAGCGAACACCTCTACCACCAATATATGAGAATTAGAGCATCACATTTGATAGCATATCTTTAAATTGAATCATTATGCAGACATTTATTTGTTTCACTTTGTAATTGTGTTGAAGGAAATCTAAGCTACAAGGGAGAAAATTGTTGTTGCTTGTGGCAGATTGTAATATTTCCCCTAAAAATGTAATATGTTGTGTTTACCAATTTCTGACAATATGAGATTTCAAATTGAATTTGTTTGATCATTTAGCACTTGGGTTCAACTGTGTTGTTGTTGCCAGTATTGAACATATTGGAAAAATGTCCAAATCAAAGAGTTTTTGTGTGATTGAAGAGGTGCAAAAACCCCCCCAAAAAAGGAGGTGCCAGAAATGGAAACGTGCAGGTTCAAAGTGCAAAGCACAGCAGAAAGCAACACAATGCAAACAGCCACTGTTTGTGGGGGGAAATGCTTTGAACTGCACCTCGCTCTGGCTCATGTGATGGGTTGTTGTCTTTTGCCACCTACTTCAGAGGCAACACACACAAGCAGGCAGTCCACATTGTCACGTGGACTGCCTGTGAAAACGCACAACTGGTACACGGTATGTGCATTCACACACATATGGTCTTTGGTGCACTCAGCCACTCCCTCCCTCTGCTGCTTTGTCTTGTTGGATCAGGAGCCGGCTCCTCTCTGTGTTTTTTAAAGCATGAATCTCTTGCCGGTGTGCCCACCCACCATGTCTAACAGTGATTGATGCTCCGCGGACGCACTCAGCACAGACTCTGTACATGCGTGTTGGCGTGTTTGTGCATGTGCACGCGTCATGTTTGACCTTCAAATCACCCTCCGTGCCGGCAACCCTCCCACCAGCACCTACAGCATCGCCATAGCGCCACCCAACCACCCATCCACCCATCCACCCATCCACCTTAATTGTGTTTCCATCTTGGTTTGTTCTGACCAATAGCAGGCGCACAGGGTCAGCACTGCAAAGGCCACCTGGGAGGAGGCTGAATTGTAGTGTTGGGGGCTGGTGAGGGGTGTTAGCATGTCCTGCACAGACTGTTAATTGGCTGATATGTTCCCTGCAGACAGGGGTGGAACAAATGAAGCAAAGGGTGGAGGGAGACAGAGGAAAGTAGCGATGACTGTGGAAGGGAAAGTGAAAGATGATATATGGTGGGATGGAGGTGTCATAGCAGTCACAGACATGGAAGTATAAGGATAAAGAGAGGAGCGCCACATGAGGAGGAACAGAGGGGGCAGATGGCTTCCAAAGACAAACGCATGACACCAGGGTGACAAAGGAGCACAAAACTACATCACTGCATCCAGCTGCTGTCGTGTCTCGCAGAGACGCAATCTGCCCTCAGTTTTAATGTTGTTCCCATGTTTTAGGTGATGTCATTTCCTCCATCACTCAGACAAAGCCATAAAACGCTTAATGCATTAGGTGTCTTGCAGGTGCTCTGGGATGTGTCTGATATTTTTTGTCATGCTTTCACCGCTTCATACTGACTATCTCATATTATTTACAAATCTTTTCACACCCCTCCTCCTCAACCACCACCGCCTCCTCTTCCTTCTCCTCCTCCCTCTCTGTCTCTACCCTCCTCTCTGCTCCCCCAAGGCAGTGATTTGTGGATTCTGTCATACTCTGGCAGCTGGATTCTCTCCCTGTCCCCCTCAGAGGGCGGGGGTGGGGGTGGGGGGTGGGGTGTGAGATAGGGAAGGAGAGGAAAAAGCGAGTGTGTATGAGAGGACACAAGGGTCTGCCTCCGAATAATTACACATCCCCTCTGTCCATGCGCTGTCATCCTTTAGGTAGTGTGAAATGTAGGCCAGCACACTAAAAATAATACAGACTAGTGAGATGGTGCGTTCTCACTTTTATGAATGACTTCCCTGTTGTTAAAGAGTTTAAAGTTTCCCTCCTCGGTGAAATACTGAGAGCCTTCGAGAAGCACTTCAATCTCATTTATGATTCACTTTTTCAAGGAAATGTGTCAAAATGTTTCATTGGGGTTTTAAATCCAACAGTTAATGGGTCAATTTTGGCAGCTCATTCCGTACTCGCAGATGTAGCTCTGGATTAAAAACACCACTTGGGGTTTTCTAAATGTTGAAACTGAGAAATATAGAATACAAAAGGAGCCATTTTCACTGCACACAATTAGATTTGTCGCAGCTGGAAAAGTACAGGTGTAACTGATTCCCCTAATGGACTGTTCTGTCTGGTGTCCTCCAATAAGCCGCGCTAATGAGGAACAATAGTGTCATAGAGGTCGTTCTGACAAGTCACGGTAGCCAACGAACACAAACGGATCATGAGGTACAAAATTCATTTAGCTGCGTTTGAAGGTCCTGGTTTGTTGTACAGGTTGCTAACTGTCCTATTCATGTGACTTGTTGAGACTTTGTTCTAAACAGTGAATTTCTGTTATTTTGGACTGAGCTGAATATATTGTACACGTCACACACACACACTTAATACACCATAATTAGATTTTTTAGAAGTCGTATCCTTTTTGTTGAACCTCTGAGTATTCCTGTGCATAGAGTGAATATGACCTGAGACATTTTGCTGCATAGTTCTGCCTCCAATTGTTTTTATTACAGCAGAGGTCGGCTCAGCCAATCAGTGAAGACTCTAGGTGGGATTTTAGAGCTTTGCTTTGCCACCAGTAGATTTTTACTCCTCATCGCGTTGATGATTTATAACATCGGGAGACGCTGCTCTTTGCTTAAGCTATAACCTTTTGTTTGTTCAAGGCTCTATATGACCTTCTCCACATCAGCCTTCACCCTCACAGCCAGAACAGCTCTGGTGTAATTAATAACATTAATTATGCCTGTGTAACACTCTGACGCCTCGGTAAGCTATTTTGTTATTGGCGCTGTGCTTTCACAAGGAAACGACCCAAATAAAATAAGGGACCCTTGTAGGATTCTTCAGTTAAATAACGGGGTTGTGGCAGTTTTTTATTGGTCTCATGGGTATCGTGTCAAAGGGTCGAACTTCACCGACTAAAGCCAGAGGATGAAATTCATGGCGATCTCTGGTGACTATATGGAATAGAAGAGGAAGAAGGGAAAGGGTAGAAAACAGTTTAAGACTAGGGGTATCGGATCGAGGTTGTAAGTCATTCGTGAGACCTAAAGTAACGCAATCCATCTATTTATTGGTGGGATTGTAACCTGGAGCATATTTGGGACTGAAAGTGAAGGAGCCATTTATGAGTTAATGCTCATTTTGGGAGTATAATCCACCTCATTTGTCCACGATAACTTTTTCACCACTTTGCCATCAAAACTGCGTTAAAGTTCACTTTGCTTTGTGTGTGAGTTGCTTCTCTTAACAATACCACACCGCACACGTCCTTCAGACCAACACAGAGAGTTGATAGGGACGAGTCGTGACTTCATATGCCAAGGTCAGGACCTTGACATTTGTAACATGTGATTCAGCGTGTTATTGATGGAGACGGTCTGGGTGAAGTGTACCGCCGCAGGGTGCGTTATAAAACACACTCGGACTGGAGATGCACGACTGCACAAAGCTTAGGTGCTTGTAATTTGATTTCATCCTGCTTGTTATTTCCAAGCATCAATACAAGCATGTTCAACAGAGTGATGCGATTTATTATCCGCCTATTGTGGCTCTCTCTGACAGGTGTCACAGAGCGGCATGACGCCAAGTACCATCCCAAAACCGGACCTTACTGTAACTAACCTTCATCCTCTGTAGCTCATATTGTCACATCAGTGCTAAATCTGACCTGATCCTCAACACAAACAATGCAATATTAACCTCTTAGTCAGCTGTACATGAGAATGCAGCGAGTGTGACTGCAACAGATTTATATACCGACACACACAGGCCACTCAAAATAGAACACCCACCGAATCGCACATGTTGTAAACTACGTCAGCAGTTTACCATGCTTGACATTTCTCTCACTCTGCAGCCACCACATGGAAGCTGTCCAGTGACATTTCACACTCGGAGTGGAGGAACAAAGGCAAAAGGCAAGGAGTGAACAGGAGCTGTAAATCGGACAGGTTTAAACGGGTTTTTTACTGACGCACACCAACCCGCTGTTTCTCTCCGGACTCCCGCCGCAGATTCTTCTGCCTCCATCGCATCCTTTTCACTTTCCCTTTCAAGTTTCACTCCCCGAATCCCATCATGTTTCTCACCTCGTCGTCACCCTATTGCCTCCATCTGTCGTACACACACATATGTCATGTGTACACACACACACACACACACACACACACACACACACACACACACACACACACACACACACAGCATGCTGCTTTATAGCGCCTCTCCTCTGGTCTCTCTTGATTTTTGGCATCACTCCTGCTCTCCTTTTCTGCTCTCATTTTCTTTCATTTTGCTGTTTTTCGTGCCTGCCTCACACACTTCTAATCCTCCTTCCCCTCTTTCTCTCTCCTTTGAGATGGTGAACGATTGAGATGCCACAGCGAATGACAGGCTGTGATTGAAAATCCTGTTTAGCAGAGTCTGTTACCTCCTCCCCCTCCTCTCTCTCTCTCTCTCTCTCTCTCTCTCTCTCTCTCTCTCTCTCTCTCTCTCTCTCCCTCTCTCTCTTTTCTCCTCCCCTCTTTTGCCCCTGCTTCCTCCCCTCAGGCGTCATCTCATGCATGGTGGCCAGTGCTGGCCTCTGTTTGATCCCCCATAATACATTGTGATGGCTGTGTCAGCGCTCAGCCTGATCTCAGAGAAAGTCTCTCTAAGCAACAAGCTAAGATCAATTGCGCAGCGTCACCAGGGAACCGTTTCCTCTGTCTGTCTTTCTGCTCTCTCTCTGTCTGATTATCTCATTCTCTCACTATTCCTCGCCCTCCTCGTTTTGTGTTCTCTACCTCTGTGTTATCTCTCTGTCACTTTCAGCAACCTCTTCAACCCCGCGTGGCGCTTTCTCACGCTATCGTGTCATCTGTTTTTCTGTGATTTATTTAGCGTCTTTTTCTTCCTTCCCACTCTTTCTTGCCACATGCACACGAGCAGGAACACCTCAATGCATTAAATATGGTTTTGTTATGAAAAGTTAACAAATCCTCTGTGTCGTCGCTCCATCAGCATCTGTGTTGTTTGCTTCTGTGCAACTGCTGTGCGTCAGTTCGCAATTTACAGTGTTCAGGCTGTTTCCATTTTACTGGAAACCAGAATGTTGCAGAATGGCTTCGGGAGAGGAAATGAGCCTTTCTCCCAAAGTGATTTTGTATACACAAAATGGCCACAATGACATTTCAGTAAACATCGACGAACCAACCAGAAGGTCAAAAAAATAGGCAAACTTTTATTCTTGTGTCCATGAGTTCTGGAAGGATATATTTTATATGTGGGTAATTATTCGAGTCGGATCCAGCAGCACAACATTGTGGAGTAAAATTGATGCATTGTCCTTGTGAGCAGATATGTAATTGGCAGGCTGAGTTGCAACAGACATATGGTGAGAGTTTTGGTGGGAGGATGAATCGAGTTAAACACCCAAAAATAGTGACAGACAACAGATTCAGTGAAGTCTGAATGACATTCAATGTGGCTCTAAGTTAATGTTTGTAAATTAATAGCTCAATTAAGCAAGATATCCGTTATTAACAGTGATAACGAAGCATGACTGCAGCGCCAGCGTGCGGCGCTGACAGTGACAGAGAGCGTGTGAGAGTGAATAGCTCTCCTTCCACCACCAGTAGATAAATGCTATCCGTCACTTACACAGCAGCACGCTGGCTTCACTTTGTTATATGACAGTCTCACCTTGTCCGTCAAACACAGACGCACACGAGCACCACGAAGGTCTGGTTCTGGTGATTGATGTAACCATTGTTGTATCTGTGACACAACTGAACTCGACCAGTCAATATCGCTTTATAGAGGCTGAAAGCAGCCACTCAAGATACAAGTTGGACTCAGCCAAACTGTGCACCACGTGCACCAATTCTAAAACCCCCAGTTTAAGTCCCTAATGTCTCTTAGTAATCATCAGACAAACGAGGCCCTCACTGCAAGATTACTTTGCTTTTAGTGAGAATTGTTTATAAGCTGTTGTTATTTTTCCATTAGGACTTAAAGTGGCTTTTTTCCCAAGTGCTAAGCTTTATGTGACTTTTTTTTTAATCTTTGTTCTCAAGGTCCTGTCCATATACCTGTCTGACTCAACTGTGATTTTGTAGTGTTTAACATGTATAAAGCTTTGCAGCAAACTTTGGTTTAGGAACGTTTTCTTATCTGGACCCATTTTTTGATTTGATAGAAGATGAGATGAAATCATTGTATAAGCAGAAACTTGACTTTGAGTTCTGTGCTGACATGCCCTCAAGAACGCATGTGTTAATACACACAGGAAGGATGATCCTCCTCACTGGTGAATCACAGAACTGTGTGGAAGCATTCACAAAGCAGTCCTCTGTTAGATTTAACAAGATGATTCTGGTCAGCCGTTGAAGCTGCCGCCCTGGTTTGTGTCTGCTCGCAGGTTAGTGATATCGAAATGAACCGTACTGTTAGTCACTCCGCTGCACCCTGTGGTCTCGTCTCTTTGGCTTCCTGCCTCGTCTGTCCACATGTCCGCCTCTCCACACGTCCGTCATCCTGCGCAGGTCTTTGTGCATTAAGCTACTGCGTGCGTGTGTGTGCGCGCGTGTGTGTGTGTATTAAAAGCAGGCTGCTGGTCGGCGCTCTCTAAACCCTGTGGCCGTCACACAGCACATCGGCTGTCATAACAGACCTGACTCCCCCTCTGAGGATCACGCATGGTTGAGTGTGATTAGGTTAAACACGCTCTCTGAAATGACTTGATGTGATGTGGCATTGTGTGTGTGTGTGTGTTCCGACATAAAAGTGAGAGAGAGAGAGAAAACGTGTCATTTTTGTGTGTTTTTAAGTGGAGCCTTTGCGTGTGCCATGAAGAGCTAGGTGTGTGCTGCTTACTGTGTTTTCTTTTGGTTTTGAGTGTGTGTGTGTGCCAAGGATACCCCATGCAGCTTTCCAAGAGCTCAGGCCTTTCATTCTGATGTGGATTTCAATCAGATGTGTTTTCAGCATCTTTTCGTAACTCAGACAAACACACACACACTCCAGCTCAGCCAGTGTTTCTTCACTGATAACTACATCAATTTCAGCTCACAGTGTGAGACGCCTCCACAGACAGGAGACATTGTTATCCAAGCTGCATCATCCTGCCTTGTTTCTTATTGGTTTCATCTGTGTAGTTCTGCTTATGAATCAATTCTGCCCGCGGCCGGTGATGTCTTTACAACAGCCCAGTTCACGGCTGCAGAACGAGGCGTCTCAAAGTGCAGCGTGCTCGCAAAAGTGACTTTCTCCCCGATACAAGGTTCTCTTTCATCTGATATCATCTTTAAGCTTGTAATCGTCAGATCGAGCTTGTACGAGATTGCAGTTGATTAGGGACAATGACTGGCTGACAGGGAACATGACAGCACACATGTACAGACCGTTTCAGTGGTGTGTAGCACAGGAAATTACCTGAGGGAATGGTACATGAGAACATCGGCCTGGGGTCAGAGTGACTCACAACAGATCTCAATCACAACAAAGCGTGTTGTTGCATCCAACAGTTAGTCTAATACACCCTAAACAAGTGCATGTAGAATATAGGATCCTTAACTCTGTAATAACGTACGAGACAAATGTGCAGCTGATTGGCTTCATATTCAGCTTATTTAATGTTGTCCCTGTACCACTTGTACTCTTATGAGCAAATCTTAATGAAGCGAAGTCATCGTCCAGGGTAAAAAGTGTGTTGATTGCTCCATACTTCCCTGAAACGAATGGCTATTAAGCCCTGTGATTTCACTCTTCATGTTCAACTGGCTATCTCTGATATCACTGTTGATTGCAACAGCGTCACAGAGGAAACACACGTTGTAATTATTGATAATCTACTTACAAGGTCTGTAAATAGAAGACATGTGTACATGGTTGCTTTTGCTGATGTCCAATCTTTTGTTTGTTCCCCCCTCTGTTCGCTACGGTCTCCCCTCCCCCGGTAGTCGGCGGCAGCGCTACCCTTGGCCTAATGCATTAACCGGGAAACAATTGAGTCCTCTTTGAGAAGGGTTATGCCTCATTATGACAGAATAACAGAGCCAAAATGGAGCCCGATCCCTCCCAGTCGCTCTGTAACAGTAATACTATCAGTGAGCCTGCAGCAGTCGAGGCTAATCCCGGCCATTTAATGTATAGCCACACACTGCATCTCTCTCAGCGGCTCAGCAGCGGCTCATATCAGTATCCAACAGACACACACAAACACTCGCACTGACACACACACTTTCACACGCTCTCCACATCCACGGAAATGCTCCCTTTGATCTCCCTCACTGCTCATTGCTCCTTACAACGCCCTTTTCTTGCTTATAAAGTCGAGCTAAGTGCCTCTGCATGTGGGCCTAATGGAAACACCTTGCTAAAAACCCATTTCAGATCCAAATTTTCTACCATCACTCACATTTGTCTTGCTAGAAATAACTAGGAATAATGCCCAGCAAAGCTAGATATTTTAAATGTGTGTAGAAATGTTGTAGTCATGCAATTTTGAGTCGGGTGAGTCCGAGCTAAAAACCAGTGTTGCAGTGCACGTTCTCCTCCGCTCACTCACCCTACTGTATTTTTAAGGTCAAATGCATAAAAATGTGCCAATCCATAATGGTTGACCCTCGGGATAGCTGGAGGCAGAGGAGGTGACAGACATAACAAAGCCTCACTCAGCCCCCTCTTGACAACTTTAATACACAACAGTGCACAATAAACTCTGCATTAAGGCACACACTGTCTCTGTCTTGCGATAGCGAGCACTCATTTGTCTCCATTGAGCTGCAATTTATGAATCGTCTGTCCGTGCAACCCACGACGCCTGGCCTCGCTGTGTGTGTGTGGAGGGGTGTGGGGTGGGGGGGTTGCTGTCATGACTGCTTGACGTGTGGAGCCACAGCGTGGGCACTGGTGTCCTTCAAATGACTCAGGGAGGGAGAGTAAAGCACCACACCACATCGGATCAATGCGCACACACACACGCACGCGCTTACACGCGCAAACGCACAAGCATGCGCTTACACACACTTACAGAAACACGCTTTTCCCTGCACATGTGTAAATATAGCCGTGCCTGAAGACAGTCCACAGCCTCCTGTGTGCGCTCCATACATTTACCAACACTGATCTCCTGCAGCAGCAGGCAAGTGAATATATTAACTCCACCGTACACGAACAGTAGTACTTTAAACTATAATCATTTTTAACAGATACTGCTGGCAGCCCGGGGAATACATCTTACTGATATTTTCTCTGGCTACTGTGGAGCCCCGACAGTGTGAACCGCTTGTCAGAATATCTTTAGTGTGTTGAAATTATGACTTTGACATTGCAAACACTTGACATTGTGATCGGCTCGCCATGCAAATGTAAAACCTCTCAACCTCGCTGTCGCTTTTTTTTCGTACCTCCACGTTCACACGAGCTTTGGAGAGTTCCTGAAGGAACGTTAAAGTATGACTGTCTGGAATGAATTGCAGAGGGACAGGTGGCATTCATTTTGAGTTAAACGGGAAAGGACACAATAGTTATGAATAATTGAACTTGTCTCTGAGAAAATAAAGAGCTGTTTTTCCAAAATTTACTCGTACAGCTTTGAAAAAAGCTCAGGCAGGATGTTCATTTCATCATGATTTTTTTTTTCATGTTGAGCTTAGTTTCTTTTCTAAGTATTAATGTGTGCTGACCTGGATGTTTGCATGAATTAGTAAGTGCTAATGTTGGTGCTGAATCCATCGACCCTTTGCCTTTCTGTCTGTCTCACTGTGTTTGTTGGCCTCATCTCTGTGATTTGATGGTTCACTAAAGCTGTAATCTGTCATTGCCCTGGCTTATTAATAAGCTTATTCTGGATACTTCCCTTCTGTGAGTTGGTTGACTTTGAGCTTTGGCAGCAGACGGATCATCATAGAGCTGGGATGAATAGAACAGGATCACTGGTGTCTCTGCATTTCTCTATCAGCTATTTGACAATTTTTGCACAACTTTATTTTTTCACGTGATCAAAAATTTGCATTCACAAGTTTGCTTTTTCGTTCACAAAGTCACGTCTTCAGTGAGTAACACAATGCCAAAAGAGGAGTTGTGTCTACTCGTTGTAGCTCTGTGATCATTTCCGGATGACTTTAAAGTTCAGTTGAAAAAGAGGGATAACACAGCTTAGTCTGCAGACACTGAGACTCAGTTTCAAAGGGAGAAAGACAGAAAAGAAGGAGCAGGGTGAGATGAAAGAGGAGGGGACGGAGAAATAAGGAAGACAAAAGAGGGGAGACATCTTGAGGGAAAGAGGGGCTGCGAGCAGAAAGAAAGCAGAAGATCAGAGAAGATTGGCAGCTAATGAGAGGGAACTGTAAAGATGGGATAAGAGATACTGCAGTGGGAGAGCAAATCTCCTGATGCACTTCTGGATTATCAGGCTGATTTACACCTGATTTACCCACTCCTAATAAATCAGTGAGAATATACTAATCCTGCAGCATATCCGATCGTGTCAAAGGTTCACTCGCTTTGACAAAAACACTTCCCCAGTGAAATAGTGAGAACGGGAGACTTCAAACACAAACGAGAAGTGAGGAGGGATGTTGAAGATAAGAAAACATTCATGAAAATATGAAAAATCCTTAGAAAAATGTACCTCTGTCGAGCTTCTATATCTGCTATAACCCACTGATGTCAAACATACTGGCCCACTGGTGAAACGACATGTGGAGGGGGGCAACGAGGCCCTCTGGATGACCTTCTATTGCAACTTGAATGACTTCAAAAACAAGCTTGATTAAAAGTAACTGCATTTCCAATTTTGTCCACAGGGTGTTAGACAACAAAAAGCCTAAACAGCAGATGGCAATAAATATCATGCAGAAATACCACAGTAAAAACTTGTACCTCATTAATTGTAAAATAGGATTAGCAACCAACCTTTGAGGATGACTGTGAAAACATGAATGCTGTAGGCTGCAGGAAACATGCAGCCAAGAACGCGACACACATTTGCTATCATTAGCCTCGAGCAAAAATTGGTGTGCTGTTGATTATCTAATGGAAATCCCTGCCATTAGTGTGGGGAAAAAATGAAAAAGTAGTCAGTCCACTGAATGTGTGGCTTCCCGATTGTTTGAACGTCAACTGATTTTTCTTCTGTTATGACATCAACAGGGTTTTTTGGGTTCTCACTTGTTACCATTAAAGCATGGCGTATTTCCTCACACGTTTTCATCTGTGGTTATGTATTACAGCTGTCAGGACTGTTTAAACACTTTTCCCTGATCCTATAAAACGTGTTACTCTGGAGTGTTAAATTGTATGAGGCTGGCAGTTGAAGGTTGCTCAAAGGCCACAGTAGCGATCATAAAGCTGGGGAGGTTTAGATCACTCAGCTCTGGTTCTTTTGTGCGTCTCGCTGGGTGCTAATAGGAGCATGAGCTCGTATAACAGCAGACAGAGCTGAGGTCATTCAGACATATAGAAAATGGGGGGGAAATGGGACTCATTAGAAGCAAGTTGACCACCTGATGTATAAATCCCACTTTACAATCATGCATGAGTGCATATTTTTATGCTTGTATGAGCATACTTACACACAGACATATCTATGCACATACACCAGTTACGCTGTGGTGTCTCTTGCTCTTTTTCTTTCTTTTGCTCCCCCCACCCCTCCCCCCACCCCACACCACCACCACTGCACACACAAACCACCACCCCTTCTTGAGTCTCCGCTGGTGTGTCGTTGACGGGCTCACTGCGGATATAATTGGCACTGGCCCCATGTGGCACTGTAGTGACAATCCACAGAAATCAAGGGCGCACAGATGTAAACAAACACGTTCCCACTCCTCACGCACACACAGACACGCAGACACACACACCACACATGCACCCTCCTCCTGCCTATAGTACATCTTTTCACTTAACACCTGTACTGCAGGCTCCCATGATACTCATTTCCTTGTTTTGATTTCAATGTCACACCGACCCCCCCCCCCTCACTTTGCATCCGACACACCACGCTCCCTCTCCCTTTGTCTCTCTTCTTTTCTTCCTGTTCTACTTCTTTTTCTTCTCTACCGCTTTTTCTCTCAGCCTCATCTCCTCATTTCCTCCTCCTTCCACTCTAATGTTTTCATTACGCTATCTCTGCCTCTGTTTCCCTCCCTCTCAGGCTAGCAACATGCAAATTGTGCCCCACAAATGCAAATCCCTCCCTATCTCAGAAGATACCTCCAATGGAGAAGAAGAGTCAGCCGAGCTCAGATGTTTCCCGCTGAATTCGTCTGTTTTTGTAACACAGGGCCACCAGTTTGGTTCAAGGTTACCTGCAAGAACTGCTGAGTGAAGAATTGCATGTGTGGAGTTGCATTAATGAGACGGTTCAAGGCGCCAGCATCTAAATGAGCATTGCAAACTGGAGCGTGGATTTCAGATCTAATGGTGGGTAATTTATTCACATGTGCAACACTTAACCTTGTGTGTGGGGCATATTTTTGCAATGTTTTGCGAGATATATGACAATGAAAACATTAGCTCGCAACTCTGGTACCATAACGATGGCTTTCTCCTTGACTATGTTGAAGATGGAGAGGACAAATGAATGTGGATCGCACATCATACCATAAGCTGAATGTTTTTGGTACTGGTTCTAATTTGTAGTGTGACTTTGAGTTGAAAACAAGTTTGAATAAAAGAAATGCTTTTTCATCTAATTGAATAAATGTCTGCACACAAATGCCCCGCAGGAAAATACCCCGAACAAGACCCCAGAGCCCCTTCATTTGCTACAGGCTTGATATCATCAACTTCAACATAAAAATCGGAGTTTTAATTATTCAATTTGATATAATTAGTTTGACATTTCCTGCTGAGATCATTTGAGGTTAACCAATCGGTTTGAAGTTTTCTGCTCTGATTATGTATTTATCACAAATCAGCGCCAGCAATGCCAGCTGAGAATAAACTTCTCGGTCTCACAAAAATCTGCTGTTGTAGCGGCGCCGTCCATGTTGCTGCGATCACAATACAGTCGGTTATTCTCTTAAACAAAGAGGAAGCATAGTGATGGTACATGCAATGATTCTATGCATGTGTGACACCAGCTTTAAGTGATCTGGGAGTGTTCCTGCATTCCCATCTCTCCATCTTTCTTCCCTCCTTCCTGCTCCTCTTCCCTGCCATCTGTTCTCATCTCACTCCTCCTCCCCTGCCACACTGTATTTACATCCCAGCGTCTCTCTCTCCATTCTCCTTCTCACTTTTATGTAATCGCTCACCATCTCACTTACACGCACCTTTGTTTTCACTTTATTTTTGATCCTCTGCCTTCCAGGTTCTGGATTTAGAGTGAAATCTGCACCTGTTCACAAATAAGATTCCACGTTTTCTGCATTACTGAGACCCAACCCTCAAAAAACTTTTCTTCATGATCCCCCCCCCCTCCCCCAATCGCTGCTCATTATCTCTGCCCAAGATAAAATGGTTACGTATCCCAGTGTGTGCATATGCTCAGGTGGCGCATGCTCGGGTGTGATTTGTTTGTATGAATACATGCAATCATCAGCATCCATGTGCATAATGATGTGTATGGTCATGTATGAACAGTCTGTGTGTGTGCATGCAGAGCAGGGTGACTGTCCTCCGGGCAGCTCTCCACACCAGAGCAGAGCTGCAGCTGACCAGCTGTCCCCCTTGCAGCAAACAGCATGTTGTCTCTGCTATCTATGCTCTCTGTCTATCTCTGTCTCTATCCTTTATTCCCAACCTTTCTCTTCTCTCACTGTTTATGACCCTTCCTCTGGTTTCAGCCCCCTAACATGTTGTACTTAATAAAGCACTTTTCTTCAGCGTGCACCAGACTCTTTCCTCACATCACAGAGTCTCCTCAGTCGCTCTGACTCCAAGGCTTTGTTTGACATTGTCTCACACAACACTCATTACAATCTTTCCCCTGTCTTTTCCTTCCATTCATTGCCCCCCCTCCCCCCACTGCTTTCTGTTTCTCCCTGCCCCCGTAATGTCACAGTTAAGGTGTGTCTCCCTTAACCTCATTTAATTTTCATCTCCTCCCTCCTGTCTCTCTCCACTCCCCATTACACTGTAATAGACTGCTATAAAAGTACAGTCACGTACTCACACTGTTGCACTTTCTTCCAAAACTTTGAGTGCTTTTAAAGGACCCCACAACAAGATTCATCATTAACATCAAGCTACAACACTGTTTGATAATGGTTGCCGGAAACCAAACGCAGCCATGGACATAATGTCAGTCGATCTCGTATTTCCTGAATTCAATTACGAAGGCAGTTTTAAGTACCATTATAGTAAAAACTAAGTAGAATGGAACATTTGTGAAATGAATACGTGATTGAGATTTAACCTTTACTGGCTTTAAATTGGCTTTAAACTTCACCAAGAACGGTTTAAATATTTCGAACTCAGTGAACCTGAACGCCATTATTTGTGTTCATTTGGGTTTTTTCTTTCTCCTTTTGCAGAAGTCTGTGTGTAGTGAAGTTAAACCGCCTCTGTAAATAAACCTTTTTGTTGGCTCTTCTGCATTGAGAATGATCACAACAATGACTGGGTACCCTCATAATGCCTTTGGGTATTAGAAGGCTGCAAGTTTCATTGTAAGAAATCCTAACTCAGGCTATGTGTGTACTTGAGCTGGAGCTGTGCTGCTGCTCGGGTATTTGTACTTCCAGGCGATAGTTTGAGTTCTACATACACAAGAATAACACACTGTGTTTACATACTTTTATGGGACAGCACAGACAAACAGACCAACAGTGGCAGAGTACACAAAGTCATTCCAAAGAATTAGTCTCTGTGCCTGTAAAGGAAACTTCTCTAACATTGGAAGGAGCTCAAGCTGTTATGATAACAGGTGTACACCGAGACGGAGATGCGATCCTGCTGTGGACTTTTGTTTGTTTTGTTTTTTCATGCACACTTGTTTCATGATTGGGACCAAAGCCAAAAGCGTTTGTCCTCTTGTTCCGCTTACTCTGGGCTTTGGAAGCTGGCATCAGATCAGAGGATTTAACCGAAATTCACTCTTGACAGTGACACTTCAACAGCAACACTGGTGCACAATGCATGCTGCCTTATGTGTCAGTGTGTTTAATCTGTTAAGAACTGGCTAACAAGGTGTTGAATCAGGAATTCCTCCTTTGTGCACTTCAGTTGCAATCCGCTGAAGGATGAAGCTGGCCTTTGTTCTGTCCTGCACTGGAACTTCAATCCAGCTTTTTTCTGCTGCTTCAGACCTGCTTTTCAAACAGAGTGGCTCTGCTTTCTGTTCACCAGAGGTCAGACAGCAACACCTCGACAAATGGACCACAGTAATGCAACAAATGGTTCCAGGGTCTTTGTTTATTTACCTCAAACCACTGTCACAATTGTGGACAGATCTATGGTGGTTTGGCTGTATTTTCTCTTCCGTGCAGATTTTTTTAAAGCTAAACTTTTTAAAGCTAAACTCATTTTTGATGCCAGTACAGAACATTGGGAGTAATAACACATTTTGAGTGCGTGGCTCTTGTTTTCTGGTACATATATATATTTTTTAACACATTGTACATATGAGATTATTTATTGCAAATCATGCCTTTGGAAAAGTAGCAAGCAGAAAATGGTTCTTTTATGCTCTTATATTGCCGTTTTCTTTTTTTTACTGAATGTTTTTTTGTTGTCACAAACATGCTCGTTAGTTTTACTGAAAAGTACAGTTTCTAACCGTTCTGCAGTTTTGCAAATATTACACGTATATTTCTTCATTCAGCAACTCCGCCTGTTTTACCTCTCATCTTTACTTCATGTTCCTTTTCCTTTCACACTATTATGCTTCTGTAATCACATAAAATGCGCATCTTCCCACATCAGTCGTTGTGATGGATATCCACCTTCCTTTTTCCATCTTGCCTCTTTTTCTTTATCTTTCTTCAAATATACCTTCCATTGACTTAAATCTTGCCACTTTTTTATAGTTCATCTCTTACATGTTATTAAAAATACATCTGCCTTGAAAATGGGAGCACAGAAGAGAGGGAGAAGAGGGCAAGGCTGCAAAATGTGTGTTTCCCCCCCCCTGTCTCCAAGAGGGAACACGAGGATTTGGCTGCCGTCTTCATTAGGGAAAAGCTCAGAACTCGTTCGGTGTATTTTCCTCCTAATTAGCTGCACTCAAGCTTCACACTGCTCTCTAACTTGGGCAGCTTCAACCTTCTGCAAACCACACCGCGTCAATACGCACAGTTGAATTTTGATGTTCAAGTAAACGGGAGACAATGGCAGACTGTCAGTTCTCTCGCTTTCCTTCATCTTATTGAGAAATGACGAGGTTTCTTTTAAGCCTTTTTCCTCGAAATTAGTTTTGTTGGGAATTTGCTGTGAAAGGCTGCGAGGTGAACGCCTTATTATCTGCATTCTCTGTTTGAGATTGAATGATTGCCTTCTACTGCTTCCTTTCACAGCATAGATGGATAAAAGCTTGGAAGAAGGGGAAATAAAAAGGTTTACCATGTTCACGATTTCCTTTAAGCGCGATAACATGAAAATGCTGTTAGTTTTTCATGCATTGATTTTGATGGGGCTTCAGGAAAGGTATGATTTTCCACCTGAAAGTGGACAGAAATGTATATCGCGGAGCTATTTCGGAGGTGACCAACCTGGTGCATCCACTGACTGAATTAACATTGACATCTATTTAGATCAGGGGGCTAATTTTAGCCGCCATTATCATGGCTGTGGGTTCTGAATGCGAGGTGGAATTTCACCATATTAACACGGGACAGGGGAGGAGAAGAAACAGTTTTTGAATGAGACGATGTGCTAGATGAGCCATAAAATTTAAATAATGAAACCCATCGAGAAAAGCGCTTTCACTCCTAAGCTCTGAACATTTCGCCTGTGTTTATACCCATCTGTCTACCATCCCGTCCCATATTTCTCACTCTCTGTTTCTCCTCCACTCCTCCTCGCCTCTCTTGTTTTCTTCTCAATCTCCTTCTCCCGCTCCCAGTCTGAGTGGCCTGAAGGATTAAATGTGTTTAATTAAGAGGTGATTATGTGACGGCTGACACAGCAGGATCAGCAAGGCTTCATCCAATTGCCCCCACTGTCATCACCCTGTACCCCCATTTCAATCCAGCAAGAAACACACACACACACACACACACACACACACACACACACACACACACACACACACACACACACACACACA
>JAUESF010000064.1:7725279-7756342 GCA_032274765.1 Malacoctenus tetranemus
ACACACACACACACACACACACACACACACACACACACACACACACACACACACGCACGCACACACGCACACACACAGTTTACCTCCATATGTTTTTGTTTATCACTTATTTCACGGATCTCACACCCTGACTTTTCCTTTTTTTCTTGCTCCTTTTAACCCTAATTGAATAGATCAGACTTGTACTTTGTCATTTCATGGGATTTGTTTCCCTGTTGTTTGTCTATTTAGTCAGCTAGTGGCTTTTGAGTTGGCAAACCATCTTGTGATTTTGTGTTTTCTTTCCTTCGAAGTCCCTCGAGCACCAAGTCTCTCCTCCAAACCAGTGGCTCTCAAAGGGTCAAATCCTGATGATACAGTCTTTCATGGCAGCTGGCAAGTGTGTGAATGACTACAAACAGTGTCGTCTAAAAGTGAAGTCCTTTTAACCATTTACTGGACCCACCATGTTCGCCCACACTACCATTTGTGCTACTTCAAGTCAGTCAGCTGAGATTGTTGGCAACAGATAGTCTTGACTGAATTTCCAAATTGGCTTTGTGTGTGTCCAACTGAGCCAAAACACAGCTCAAAAAAGCTTTTTAAATACTTCCCTGTATCTTAGACCCAGCAGGGGGTCAAACTAATTAAAACACTGAAGTCGGCAATGCATCTGATGCTTGGAAAAACTCAGATATTTGCTGGTAACTTCAGAATATTTCTGTATATTTCGTTTTCTGCATTTGCAGTATTTACTGTTTTTGGCTGCTTTGTTCATTTCGGTATTTGTGTTTGGCCTATTTGCATGTGCTTTCTTGCGCAGCATTTGGGATCTTTGAGCTGTTGTACTTTGCACTAAAATGCACGTTCAGGCTGCCGAACGGCTGACGACATTGAAGACTGAAGAAAAAGCACGAAGGAGAAGCAGATGAAATGAAAAGGAGGATTTAATAGCAGGGGGGGCGAGAAAAGAAATGGGAAGAGCGAAGGAAGGCACCACAGACGAAAGCAGAGTGCTAATAAGCACAGCGCAGGGTGAAAAAGAGGCCAAAAACTTGTTTATTGCAGTGGTGGAAAGATGAAAGTGAAGGAAGACGTCGCACTTTTTTTTCCCTTTGTCTGTATGCAGGGATAAATAGTGAGCGCGCATGAGCATGTGTGTGTGTTAATTTGTTGGAGAATAGAGAAAGAAGTGAAGAATAATTTTATACATATGAACCAGAGGAACATAAGCAACATCTGGTGTGTTTGGCATGATGTGTGCTTTTGCATGTTTTCAGGCAGCTATCTTTAGTGAGTCGCGTTTATCGATATCTTGTGGCTTCCTGGATGCATCTGGTGGGAAACCCGAATAGCAGAGACCTTTTTCCGCCACAGTAACACAATCCAGCCTGGTTATAAATACGACTGGACCAAAGGACGGCGCACGTTTTCGTTGTTCTCTTCCACCCGACGATGAAGGTAAAACCATGAGGCAACAGGGACCTTTGTCCTTTAAACATGCCATCACTCTTGTCACAAATGAGCCCTCAGGAAATATGTGAACTAATTTAGGTCTCAATTCACCGAAGAAGCAGGGGGTTATATCGAGCATGTACGTGTGTGTGTGTATTGTATGTGTGTGGTCAAAGAGTGGAGAGAAAGAGGCAGACAGATGGGTCGCACAGTTTTCCCTCGGTGGGTCTGGAGCTGGAACAGCTAATTACATCTTAATTAAATATGACCTGTCTGTCCCTCTGCCTCCTGGCCCATGGGTGACACATGTGTTTCTGTTTATCTGCAATGACGAGACAGCAATCAAAAGTGTAAAGTGTGTGTATGAGCTGGTGTGAAGGGCGAACAACAGCGGAGAAACACACAGATGTACTTGCATGTGCTCTTGAGACCCTCCAGTACTCGAGTGAGTCAATAAAACATGTTAAAGAATAGATTTCAGTCTTCCATTGTCCATGTTTGGCTGTGATGTTTTTAAAGGAAGTGTCTGTATGCATGGACAGGATTTTGATTTCTGTTGGATGTGATAGCTCGTTAATGAAAAGGCACATTGTCTAAATTGTCTAAAATTCCAACGTCCAGACGAGTCATTCATATTCTTTGTGCATCGAACTTCTTTCCGTCATAAGTTCCAGTGCGAAGACATAAGAGGTGCCCTTTAGTGTCTGTGACATCACCACATGATTTAAATGTTATTAGTGGCTTCCTAAAAGGCCAAAATCAGCTGCCAGCACTTTTTTTGTAATTATGTTTCAGACCGGACAGAAACACCTTTGAGAATTTTAAAATACTTTGTTCAGTTCATCCCCTAGTGGTCAAAGGAAGTATGACAGGAACAAAGGGGGAGTTTAGAAGAGGTTGTGTCAGGAGAGATGAGGTCATTCCAACACTTTAAAGTGCACGATATACACTCTGTGCAGAAAGTTCATGTTGACATTTTTAATTGCATGATTCAAAGGAGTCATCCATTTTTATCATTTTAGCTTAATGTCAAGTCTTTGAATGAGATTTCCCTCTCACAGTCCCTTTAAGGACAGAGAGGCGCTTACACCTTAACACAATGTTGTGAGTGCTGTTTGCATAGCCGGGAACAAGCCAGAGCAGAGGACAGCTGCTGAAAAACAGTCTGTTTCTGTCTGACAGTTTACCTGCTGATATAAAAGAAAATTGCACAGTACATCTGCTGTCACGTCTTCACCTATCTTGTCCCCCTGGCTGTGATAAGTAAATAATTACGTTATAGCTGTCACATGCACACTACCACTCTGATATCCTGCTGCAAGCTTTCGGTAAAACGTGAAATAACACAGGACCGCTTTTGACACCATTCAACCAAACCTTTCAAGCTGAGTGCTCGCAAGACGTGGGCTTTAATGGCAGCACTTAATGAGTAAACAGGAGGTTAGTTAAGTAGTAACGGAGCCAATTTTGAGGGGAGAAAAACAACTTTGGCTAATGCTAATAATCATAAGATGCAAAGAGCCTGCTGTTCTCAAACACAACAACAAGCAACAAGACTTGGCTGCCTGACAATCTTTAGTCATTTATTTCTCTTTTTGCTAAGTGTTGTTGACAAATTAAAATGTTAAGGTGGTTGTTATTCATAGATGCGTTTCATGAATCTTAACACATCAGATACTGTGTGACAGTGAGGAATTGTTGACATAAGTTAATAAATCCACCTGCTGTTGAAGGAAATACATCACCGATTCACTAAATGCCGCTTGTTGGTGATTTTAAGAGCAGTTCATTTTTTGCTGCTATGCGACACACACACACGCTCACACACCTACACACACTCCCAGGACTTACCATTGTTGGAGCGGAGTGCCCGGGCGGAGATGCCGTTCGTCCCTATAGGATGATGAACGCCGGTTCCATCCACCACTCCTGCTTCCCCCGGCTGCTTCAGAAGCTCCGTCAGAGTCCTGAGGGTGCAGAAAGGAAAACATTTACACACTTCAAACAGCAGACGCACAATCTGAAACGAAGACCAACAAAACTGCCTTGTGAGAAAAAGGGAGCCGTGGTATCCAGTAATAAGTGGAGAGAGTACATATGCAGAAACAGAGATGATGAAGGTCGACTGCAGGACCGAGTGAGAAAGCTGATGAAAAACGGAGAAACAAATCACGCCATTGTGTATAAAACTTCCATTCTTAAAAGCTGCTCCGACTGCCTTCATCTGAAAACCTCACATTAAAGAGGAAAATTTAAAAAGGGGGTTTCACATCAATAAATCACAAAATGCTGAGAATTAAATTCAAAAAAGTAAACCAGAGGATGAAAAAGTCTCTGGTTATTTGCCAGCTGGGAGCGTCAATCATTTATTTACCAAAAAAACAAACAAAGAAAAAACAACGGCTTCCCCTCTTGCCATCTTTCATTGTTTGAAGCCTTTGAACAAGTTTTGACGCTGCCTGGAAACTGGAACACAGACAGGAAGAGGCCTGCAGATTTAACCGTTTCACACACGGCGCACAGAAACTGCAAAAAGAAAATGACAACTTTCCCTGTAACGGCTTGATTATGCAGCGTTTGCAGGACATCAAATGACACAAAACAACAAAGTTTTGCTTTCTAAGTTTCATTACTGTCAAAATTGTGATTGCACAATTTAATTGCGACAGTAAACAGCCTTGATGGAGCACAAAGACATTAGTCTCCACATCAGAGTTTCAGCTACCCACTATTTGCTTCTAATAAGGCGAGGGAGGGGGGGAGGGGGAGAGGAGGGGGGAGTAGGACCAAAAATACCAACACATATAAAGTTTGATTTTATTCCCACTGTAAAGTCAAAGTCTTTAATTGGTTGTTTAAAACTTTGCAGTGTTTGCACACATTAATGAGGACTGGAGACAAGAGAGCGCTCGGCATCAACATGTCGTTGTTGACAGGGAAATTATAGCAACGCAGCCGACGAATCAGCTGTGACCTCAGTGCTGCTATCAAGAGACCCATGAATGTTTCCTCACTGTTAATCTCACTGTTGAAGCCTTCGCGCCGCTTTCTAAAATGCATTAGAGCAATTGTCTTTTTATTAGCCCGCTGTGAAATGGTTGCCTGTGGTCATGAGAGCAGTAAGCATAAAAACATGAACATCAGCACAATGCAATGCAATCCTACACAACACGCATGCAAGAGCCAGAGAGTATTTATATGCTTCTGATGATATGCTGTGCTTATCTGTGACTGCAATGTGAACGGTATGTTTGTCACCTGCAGGTACGTCCTTTCTGTTCCCAACCTATCCGTTGTTGTGGCAGATAAACATCATCAGGAGCTAAAGTTGTTTCATACTTTTTCATTCGTTCAGTTAAATGTCTTAGTTTGTGAGAAAGATCAGCAGAATTTTGTGTTTAACACAATTAGTATTTGTTACTAAGCTGCTCTGTGAACTCTTGTGCTTTTGTTTTTACAGTGTGTGAGTAGAAAACACCTTTAGGCTTTTAAAGGTGAATAAAAGAAAAACGCTCACGCTAGTTTCTTTCAATTTAAGCCCTAAAATGCTGGCGATTACTGAAAACAGCCCCCCTTCAACCTTCTTCTAGCCTTTGCACACAGATGATCTGCCTTTAGAAAAGGAAAAGTGGATTTGGACACACCTGAATGCACTGGTGCCTTCGACCTTTCACTGTTTGCTTCAGACCATTAAAACAGGACCATAATCCTGACAGTGTGTAGATGTGGTCACTGATTTCTTTCCCTGCAAACATTGCACTCAGGAAACAGAAAGCTAATGATGTCTTACAAGAAGGCTAAATAATAGCTTGACTCATTTTGATTTATTGTGGGGAAAAAAAGATTCATTATATTTTAGGAGACAAATGGTCCTGAAAAACTCATTTCTGTCAATGCGTCGGGTCAAGGTTCCAGCGTTCTCATGAGAAGCCTTGATTTAATACCAGCACAGGCACAAATGCACAGCTGAGAAGCCGCAACCGAAAGTATCAGGTGGGGAAAAATCCTAAGTTAAATTGGTATTTCTTTTGTTCCCCCTCGACACGTTTCACACTTCTGTGGTGCCACAGGGTAATCTGTAGCCGCATGGCACCCAGCAGCCATCGGCAGGAACCCTGAGACGTTCCCGCGTGAACGGGGGCGGGGGGGCTGCTTCAAAACATCCAACTTGGCGAAACCTTTCAAAGGTGAATCAATCTCTGAAAAACATTTATTTGAAACAAAAGCCCCAGTGAGATGACAAGCAGGTTAGATGAACAACAGGGTAAAATCCCCCCAAAACACTGCTCGGACCCCTAAAGCACCAAATAGGAAATCCCCCCTGAAGCTAGATTACCATTTCAACAATTCTGACCAAACATTTCAGTTTTCCTGGAAATATTTCAAAGTTAAAACAACAAACAGTCTTCATCATAAATAAAGACATCTCTTGCGTCCAGTACCTAATTTCCTTCGGAAGGATCCTTATTAAAAGTCAGCATTTGTAATGTATCTGTAACTCTGAAAAGGCATTTATCACCAAAGCCACATTTAATTTGCAGATAGAAATCAGGGCTTTGATGATCTACACGGGACACACAAGGACAATATTTCTCATAAAGCGTCCCCTCCAAACAGGGCGGTGCATGCATCACAGGAACTCCCACACTGTACCCACACATGCATCTCAATTGCCCTTTGCATTTTCTGCTTGCTGGCCAATCCCTTTCTCCTTCTCATCTCATTAATATCTGTCCACTTCCAATCCATTACTCCATTTGTCTTCCTCTCTCGGCCTCCTTCCTTATTCTCGATGGTAATAAAGGGAGCCGAGGCAGTTTCCCCGTCACTCTCCTGTCCCCCCCCCCTTCCCTCCCCTCACCCTCTCTCAGCCTCGCCTGCTCTGTGTCTTCCCCTCATCCCCTCCAGAATACTTAAGAGCGCTATTGTTGAGTCTTGTTGTTCTCTACACCAGCTATCTCCCTGGAAACATCTTCTCTTTCTCTTCTCTTCTTTTCTAATCCTGTCTGTCTTATCTCCTCAACTTTCTGCATCTCACTCGCCCCCCCCCCTCCCGTCCACGTTTTCTGTGCCTCTTATTTTCATTGCTACGAGCCTTTTACTTTTATTTCTCTTGCACTCTCCCCTCGTTGTGTCTGGTTTGTCTCTCAGCCTCTCACCCTTTGGCCCACTTTCTATTTTCTCCCTCTCCCTCCTTCATTCTTCCCCTTTAGTATCCTCAGCCCTTCCTCCTTTGTTCTTCTTCCCTTCCCTGAGGAAGCTGTCACATAAACTATTCCAACTTGCTATATTAGCACTCTTGAAATGATACAAAGTGATTTGAGGACATCAGAGCCCAGACCAACAAACACACACACACACATACACACACACACACCCGCAAAGGGCTCAAACATCAAACGTGATTGGACTTAAAAGCCATATATTTTGTGGAGAGCTTTTAACTCCACCTGCCTTTCACATTGGGGTCTGAGGGCAGGTGCACTTCAATTGCAGAGGGTACCTGTTACACTGAATTGCAGAGAGTAAAGTACATTTAAATGACTCGACTATAGAGGGAAAAAAGTGCAACAGCTTTAAATTATGGAAAATATTCAAACATGATGTAAACCCCTGATCAGAATAGCACCCAGCCAGCAGTAAAGCCGAGGGAAATCTGGCGCTTTCATGATAAGGGCAAAGCTGTAAGTGCTGCGCTGCACTTCAAACCACATCTACTTGTATGGATTCATATATTTACATGAAAGAAGGAAGCAGATGTAGTTCACAGTAAACCTGAAGGCTACAAAGCATTGTGCACATCTGATCTCCCTCTATAATTCTATAGTAGGACAGTTTGAATCGCTATAGTGGCAAAATCTAGACGTTTAAAATGTGGTTACATAATAAGTGAGAAGTCTGGACGGAGACACGCTGACACGTCTGTAAATCAGTTTGTCGTGTTTAATTTCAGTGGAACTCTTAAGATACTGTAATATTGCTTTGTGTGTATTTCTTTTTAATTTCCTTCAAGTTGAGTCAAAGAGGAAAAGTTCTTACTGTTAAATTATATGGAGTGTTGTTTTGGAGATTGTATATTGTTAATCGATCTCATGAGGTTTGCATTCATACAAGGTCTGATGGAGCTCATTTCCAGTTAAATTACTAAAAAATGGATTTCCCGAGTAATACTAGATGGCCTATGAATTGAATAATGAATAAAGGCTTACAGATGCGGTATTTTCTAAACTTATAAACAAGAATGATTCAGCAGAAGGTGGGAGAAACTCCACCGGGGGGGGGGGGGGGGTATTCCTTTGAGGTTTGGTGAAACTTCTGGAAAACTTCAGTGAAACATCTCCAGGCAATTTGACGGGCTTAAAGCACAACATGCTGAGCCTCGTGTCCTCATTGAGACTTGTTAAATGCCACGAAACATGAAAATGCTATTTCCACCAGCTCCTCCTGATTGGTCTCAGAATGTTCCAGAGCAAAATATAATAAACGTTCAAAACCAGCAGTCATGGAGCTGTATAGCAACCTGATAACAGAGACAAATTAGAAGGCCTCTTCAGCCCACCTTCTGAGCATTGATGTGCTTTACAGCAGAGCAGTTGAACATGTGTGATAATTGCTTTAAATGGAGTCGGGCGTCTTGCAGGATTTGAATTGAGCATAATTAGTGATCGTTCAGACGTTTTATCAGGGAGACGATTACGATCGCCTCTAAACCTGCTCCAATATAACCTCAGCTTTGAAAAGCAAGAAGGGTTGGGGAGCACGGGCCAACACTGATCACACCTTTATCTGCATCGCTGTCAGTCCATCCATCCATCTTCTATGATGAAAATGTGTGGGAAAACAAAGATTAGGGCTCCAACATGGACACGTCGCCAATCTATCAAGCTAAGTTAGAACATGTAAACTCCAAACAAAAAGTCCTAATCAGAACTCAGAACGTTCTGTGTGTGTGGGTGAATGTGGCCTCTGGTGTAATCAGCTAAAGACTTTGAGCTCAGACTGTTACCAGTCAAATGTCTTTTCTCTCTGAGGTCAAACTGCAATTCAAATAGGGCCACGGAGTCAACCAGTGTGAAGCTAACTCGCTGTGTGGACATTTGTTTTTCCACAACCTTGCAGTTGGCCTGGTCGTGGTTGTATAACTAAATGCGCACTATTGTTTTCAATTGTCAAAGAGCATTTGTTGCTAAAAATAAAGTGAGAAAAATACCCCATGGTCATGCAATAAGGCGTTGTGTATCACACACACAAACTCCCACATACACACACATATACGCATACACAAACCCCAGTTTCTCCCCTGGGTCTGTAACACAGCACTTTGTAGCTGAATCACTCCTCACTGTCACAGCAGGTTAGTTTATATTACAAGGCCCCCCACAGATGATTCCATGGGCCCGCAACCTCGCATGAAGCTGGGAGCTTGGTGGTGAAACCCTGCAGTTTTAAACACTGATGGTGTATAATTGTGTGCAATGCTGCTTGCCACCTACAGTCGTGCCACCCGACCGACCTCCACCGAACACCAAAACGCATATCATCGCGCACACATGCGGCAAACACAAGCTGCTTGCTCAGTTGGACTCACATCCACAGCTGCCAGTCTCCAACCTACAGTTGTGCCCAGGGGGAGTTAATTGATGCCACACAGGAATGACTCACCCCCTTAATTCCCATGGGTGGTAATTTAGAGAGGTTACAGTGGGAGGGAATTGAGGGGGTATGCGTTTGTCTGTGTGTGGTTGCCAGTGAATTTACAGAAATACTTCAGAAAAAGTGGATTTTTCAAAAAGGTCTTTGAAATGAAGAGTTGATTCGTGGCTGGTTTATGACCACACAAATCAGGTTTCCCTCAGTTGTCTTTCTTTTGGTTTGAAATTAGTTATGAGGCCTTAAAATAGGAGCCAGAACAAACTGAAAAGCTTTCTTCAAAACAGGGAAATTATCTGATTTTTTTTTTTCACCTCCTATTGAAAATTATATAATGCGCCTATGTGTTTTATTTTTATGCTTTGGAAAAGATGGAGCGGAAATGTGATTACTGGACGTAGGATATCCGTTCAAGCCTGCTGCAGTAGGCGGATCTCTTCAGCAGTCAGTTGTTATGTAAATCAAGTTGAAGTTCACAGTCAAAATTCCCAAACTGTTCCTTCAAGTAGATGGTTTGGACTTAAAAAAAAAGCCTTCGAAATTGATGGGAGAAAGCAGAAGGAGAGGTTTCAGTGGAGCCTGGTGTGCATGATGACTGTCAGGTCCACAAGTTTGTGTGTCTCTATTTCTTCTCGTCATTTTCTTTGTCTGGTTGTGTTATGAAACGACAGAGTTGACGCTCGAAGTCTCTTTGCATCAGTGATTCGCTGCACTTTATCCCACCACTGCTGTCAGGGGGGGCCGCACACACACAGAGGACCCGCTCCCCCACGTTGGTACGAGGCTAAATGGACACTGTAGTGGCACAAGTGGTTGCATGTATCATATCAGAGGGGGTCTGATACCCAAGTCCCTCTGATACATAAACATTCAGGCGTGCACTCCGTGCACACACCCACACACAGCAGACATGCAGATATATTGTAGCTGCCAGATAGTGCCCCCTTGTAGGCTTGGTGCAGAGCCTGGATCTGTCTCCCGCCCTGCTATACTCCTATTAGAGCTGACAGCTGCCAAATAATGTCCCTTGGCATGGCTGAGTGCCTGCCATGCCAGGGCCTGTTTGTGTTCATGCATACTCTCTCACCCACACACATGAGTGTGCATGTATATAACCTGACATTGTAAGAGTCTCAGCTCAGAAAAATGTGTTTAAAGGGGGGAAAAGTAGCACAATTTGCTTATTTAACTTTACCTTACAACCATTTACACCAACTTCTAGCAACCGATATTTGGTGCTTAAACTGGTCTACACATTCTCGCAAGGATAAAATGAGGGACCACCTCCGTTCTTTAGCCACTACATTTGTCTATATGCTGATGAAACCAAGTTGTTTGCTTTAGTTGTCACAATGAACAAGTCTTCAGAGGAAGGTTCCCAGGTTTCGCTGCATTCCAAGATCAGACTATCTGCGTCTCTTTCTTTTTTCAGCATTTACTTTTTGGATTTGAAATTGTTTTGAGGCTCAGATCAGTTAAATGAATTGATTTTGTGCCACATCATTTTTTTTTGTCTCTTCGACGTTACTGATGATCGCTGTGCAATTCTTCGTACTCGTCTTTGCATTTATTATTGCTTGCAAGGGAAAGCAAACTGCAGTGATGCAATATTTTAGTATTTGTTATGAACCTGTTGGTCTTGCTTGTTTGCTACTTAATCTGACTTCTCTGGTTCTTGGATAAATCAATTTATTGCATCAACATAATTGGATCAGGCCAAGAAAAAAAAACAGGACAAAACATCAAATGCAGCATGCTGTAAGCGGCATGAACCAGTTGCTGGCAGGCTCTCAGTGCTGAGGCTGTAGTGCTGCTAAAGATGATGTCACAGAAAATACCATATGTCAACCACTGAGTCACTGCCTGCTCTCATTATTTTGGGCCATCTTTATTTTAGAAACAACAAAGCGCACATATACATAAGCACACGCGCACATACACGCTCTCACCACACTCACACAGATTCATTCACCTCAAGGGATTTTGTTCTCAAGCATTCATCAGTGTGACGCACACATAACCTACGCATGAATACACCTACACACACACACACACACACAAATACAGACACACACATACAGGAACACACATATATACACACATTTGTCAGCAAAATATCTGTCATGCTGGGAGGTCATTGACATTATTGATAATATGCAGGTATTCAGTCTGCGATGATCTGTGCATCATTCATCAGTACGCAGAGACAGACAGCACGAGATTGATCAGTTTGATCAAGTATCTGTTCTGTCAACGGCAAAAAAACACACAGCCTGTGGAACATTGATTAAATTTAGAGTCTCTATTAGCGTGAACAAATTACTGATGCTCTGTCGAACTGTCAGCATCAGCATGTTCTTCCATTTATTATTCCTCTTAGTTTTGTTTAGTCGTGCATATACAAGGTAGGAGGATTTTAATTCTGACTTTTTTATGAATAAGTGTTTTTGTATGATTAGTAAATTGAATCTTGTGACTGTGCAGAAGTAGCTCATCGGTCAGCTCCTTGGACCATCCGTCCTCCAGCAGGAACAGCGATCAATTCACTTCTTAATGTCTTTTATGGATGCGCCCCCTTGGAAGCAGCTCCGTGTACATGTCATGTATTGTGAATATGTCTTGGTCAGGGCAGCATTGATGAATTAGCAACAGCACAGCACTTTCTCTTCTCCGAGCAGTGCGAGTCCATAGTGGCACGGTGGCTGTTGTTAGTGGTGTGTGAACTGCAGAGTTAAGTGACCTTGGAATACAACCTCAGGCGCAGACACATGGCGCTGGCGTGTTGCTGCATGCTCGGATCAGTAAGGTGGGATGCACACAATTGGAAGAACACAACAGGATAAATGGATAGATGACTGGCAGGACCTTTACTCCACTCGTTTTGGAGGCAGTTTGCGGTTCAGTGCCTCCCAGATGAGGGCTATTTGTGGCTAAGGGGATGCAGCTGGTTAACCAGCAATGTGCAGTATCAATGCACATGCAGCTCCATGGGATACTCATAATCCCAGGCATGATGTAAAACAAAGGCTTCTTCCAGGTTCTTCTCTGCATGACGCCCTGTGCGGTTTTGGCCAAAGCACCTTCACGTGCCGTTTTCTTCTGTCTCGTTGCCTTTTAAGCTCAAGAAAACAAATTCATTTTGTCTGATCAGAGCAGTTCTGTTGCTCTCTCTGTCTGAACAAAACACTACAGTCCGCCGTTCGCAGCGCTCCGATAACTTTGATGCAATGCCATGTAATACAACGGCATGCAATGCTACAGAAAAGCTCTGCGATGCACTGCAACAGAAGTGGGAGCCAGCAGTCAACCTGTGTTTAGCTCATGACACACATTCACACATGCACAGATATTCCCTTCACACTGCATTCAGCTCAAAGTTCAGCCTTGTACACAGACATCAAGGCGCTGTGCAGTATGTAGTTTGTCACAGGGTTTACGCACGCACATGCCCACGCAGCCACATACACCTACGGAGAGTGCAAGGACACTCTGACAATGCGGTATAATATACTAATGGATAAGCAACTCTCAGAGCCAATTCTTGTTCCTCGTTTGTCATGAAATCACACACTCAAACGCACACACACGTGTGTGTACAATAGGTCTGAGCTTGGCTTTTCCTCTCACATGAGTGAGTGCATACCTGCAGGCTGGGTCACATCAATGACTCTAATCTATCAACCTGTCCAGCTCAACTACTTCTAATTCCTTCCACACATCTGTCTCTCTTTCTCTTTCTCTTCGTCTCTCTCTACCTCCATTTTTTAAAATCTTTGTAGCTCTCTCTTCTTCCTCCAAAATCTTCCATTCATTTTCTTTCCCTCCAGCGATGAAGTGCTCCATTTCGTTATTACAGTTTTCCTTTTGATCCTCCTGCGTTCGACCCCCGCCCCTCACTGTTCTCCTCTTCTTAATGTCTTTGTTTACTTTTGCTCCCTCATTTATTCTAAGAGCAAATGCTTCACCTTCGTTCCACGGAGCACTTTACCTTAATTTGGGTCGTAAAATGTGATTTAAAAAGGTTGTTAAAAATGACAGAAAGGCAAACTAGCAACAATAAAAAATGTTATTGTTTCATCAGCTATTAACATTTCTTAACCTTCAAATACCAAGTACACTGTAGACATTTTATCATTTGCTTTTCTTCCCATTTATCAGCAACGTGATGTTCTTCTGCCTCTCCACGTCTGCCTCACCACCTTCCAATTACTCCTTTTCCATTATCGCTCTCTTTCCCTCTCTAATTTAAACTTCTTCTGTAATCTTCCAAGACTCCTCCTATCACATCATAAATTACTTCAGAGAACAGTAACGCCATTCTCTTTTTGCTTGTTCTTTAATTTTTTTAAATAGATAACATCACAAAGAGTGTGTAAAAACAAGAATTGTGCACATTGGATATTTTCTCACGGACATACCGACAATAGTAGAAATCTGAAAGCCTTTTCAGGGCAAAAAGACAGAAAGGAGCAGTGAAAGGGAGGTGGAGGTATAGATTAATGAAGCACTGCTATGAAAATTAACTTGCCGAGTTCCTTCTTTTTGATAAAATGCCAATTAACCAATCTCTTTCACCAGTTAATCTCAATTCCTGTCTTTCCCAAGCTTTCTATTTTGCTCCAATTCACTCCCTCCTCTGTCTCTCTCTCTCTCGCTCACTCGCTCACTCGGCCTGTGTCCCTGTCTTGTTTTCGTCTCCTCTCCCTGTTCCTCTTTTTAATGGCTCTCTAACTCTGGCGACAATCGCCCTATCCCTCCATTTCTCACACTTACTTTATATCCATCTGTCTATCCTCATCTCTCACTCCTTTCCATTTCCTGTTTTTAACGTCTATTGGACCCTCCTTATCTCTTCTGCCTCCTGACTGCCCCCCCCACACACACACACACACCCCATACCCCTCACCACCCCCCTTGTCCTCTCTGTTATGTGTGCTGTTTAGCTGCGCTTAGCTTCACCTGTCAGCTTGGATCAGAGCTGTGGAGCAGCAACATGACAAACTGCCCTCTGATTCACTTACATAGACACACAGACACACACACACATAGAAACACACACACACGCACACACTTGTAGCATCTTCTCAGACCTGAATCTCCCTTAACCACCCCTCCCAGCCCCACCTCTGTCTTTCTCGCCTCCCTTGTGTCGACACACACCGATAGGTTTCTGTGCCTGGATAGTGGAGCTCCATGTTCCCTACAGACTGTTTTACAAAAACTCTGAGGTACAAGTATTGTTCCTGAGTTGGTCTGTAATTTGGTTGCTGACTCACCTGAAATATAATGAAACTCCCCCCAAAATAAAACACATTTAAAGCTGGACTCAATCTATTGATTAGTTGTTGGAGGGTAACTTCAGGTTATATAACACAGCTCTATAAAGACAGTCACTTTTAAATAATCACATCTGTTTTTTTTATTTTTTTTATTCCCTGGAAATCGATCCTCACAGACAGACTGACAGACGGATGATTGGGCAGATAGACAAATGTATAAATAGGTACATCGTCACGTCTGTCGTCAGTACAAGGATTTCAAATCGGCACTTTCATGTTGATGAAAAGGAAACGGTCATATTCATCATACTGCAAATTTCGTTCATTCAAAAACACAACATAAACGTGTGCTTATGTTGTGGTGAAAAACTACAAATCCTTGCCATTAAGTGTTTTCGTCCTGCGGACTGTTTGTGGTGTTTTGAGTCTGGTCCAGCCTGCTGGCTGCTTTGCTCTTTCCCAGAGAGCGCTAAGAAGTTTTGGAGGGCTGTCAATGGGGTGGAAGTGCTTTTTGAAACTGCTGGGTTTTTTTTGGTTTTTTTTAAAGCATCTTCCCCTGCCAGAGATGAAGGAAAGAAGCCGAGATACGGAGAGGCAAGTCATTGACCGAAATGCAGACGGCACGATGACAGCTGCATTCAGGGTGTAGCCTAAAAAGCCGGTTGACGGTGCATTACATGGATGCGAGTGCTCGGCAGTGACATACAGCTCTTTCCTGATAGTCTCTAAAAAGAACTGAGCCACAAACTTTACAAGTTTTGCTTTAACAGTTCCTGTTCCTCAGCATGTATTTTAATCATCACTTTATCTGAGAAATCTGCGAGGAATTAAATTTAGTTAACCTCAGAATTTGCTTGTGTAACCTTTTTTATAGACCGCACTTATTTAATACCATTCAAATTAATATTGAAATCAGTTTTTGCTTGAAGCTTAGCGGGTGTGAAACAATTGAGGTTTGAAAAGATGAATTAGGCCTTTTTAGTGAAAATAAACCAAGAATCAATTAAACATAGTGATTGAATGTGGCACAAGACTTGCTTTAAAACTTCTCTCCACCCTTTTTCTTTATTGTTCCCTCTGATGGAACCATGACAGGACGTACCTCATCACCATCCACAGCGGTTGCTAAAAGTGACGGTATGTCATATTGCTGTTTTCCTCTGAAACATCTGGTTTGCTTCCTTCTGCTGTTTTGCCGCGCTTCGTATGCAGCACATACAGCAAACCTCCTCCTCTCTCTTAAGATTTATCATACTCATTTATGCAAAAGAAGGGAGGAGTGGAAGCGTATGGCTCGAATGTGAATGTCTTCACAAACTGCATAACACCAGAGGAGGAGGGAGGAGTGAAGAAGGGGCTGACGAGTGAGTGAGTGAATGAAGGTCGGGGAGGGGGGTGAGGGAAAAGTGAGCAGACGAGAAAAGAAGCTTATGAGAGATGAAATGAGAAGAAAGAAGAAAGAGTCAGAGAGGGTGTGGGTGGAGGAGAGTCACAATTAAAGCTGGGAGTAAAGTGCACATGAGGACTGCTGTTCCTCAAGCATCAGGGGAGCACCTCAGCTTCTCTCCACAAAGTTTTAGAAAGCTGGTCTGTGAGAGTGTTGAAATATCAGAATGAAAGAAAAATCCTCTGTGAATGACAAGACTCGGCTTCTACCAGGAGACCAAGTTCCAACAACTTTGAACACAAGTTTGTGAGCGTTTCATGAAGGAAGGTTAGAACATTTGCATTTGCAAACTTCACTAATAGATTCTTTAGATTATTTTTAATCAATGATGATGCACCTAATAACAGAAATACGTACCTGTCACAAAAGAGTTTTCATTAATTAGGCATCATATTGATTTTGGAGTGCCTCAAGGCTTTATATATGGGCCACTTCTGTTGAAGCTCAACACATTTTTTCAACATAAAAATACTTTGATTATACTGAACATTAGCATGTATTAATAATGGCAACTGTATACCTGTATGCAAGAAACTATGTGACAGTGTTAATGTATGACATTGTTGGTCTGCTCAGCCTGTCGTTTGTCATTCTATTTTTGTGATCGCTCAACATTTGGAAAAACAGCCATACATAATCTTTGTTTAGGACCCTGAGGCAAGGTTATAATTCTTCTCTCGCTCATTCGTGTGTTGTTTTTCTCATTCCATGCTGCTTCTGATCAGATAACAAAATGTTACTTTTTGCAAGGTAACAACCAAAAATGACCTCATTTGTCATTTAGAGGGAGGACTCGATGGGAAAATGTCACTGATGTCTGTGCCTCCCATTGTGAAGAATCACACTGACAACTCCCGACCCATCAGAGGCTACGTCTACTTAAAAACACACCAGTCATTTTTCAGAAGCGGTGTTTTACCTGAGAGATATCGGTCGTAAATCTCTTTGACATTCTGTTTTGATGCTCAATAAAAGCAGACAGATAATTGACGTTGTTTGAGCTACAATAATATACAATGAAATCAGCGATAAAACTGGCGCACTTCTTTTTGTTTTGGCTCATTTATGTCTCTTCAATTCAACTTCTCCCCCCTTCCCTTCTTCTCGCAGCTCTATCTCTCTTTGTCTCTGTCGCTTACGCTAACCAGCTCTCTCTTCCTCACATTTTCTTCCCATCGATCTCCCCGCTCTATCTTTGAGCTCTCTATTTTCCCCCTGAAGCTTCCTGTTTGTGTCCCCCTCCCCAAAACTCTCTCTCACTCTTGTCTCTCGTCCTACGTTATGTAACTGTTTTTCTGAGCCTTGATGCTCCACTTTGGTGGGGACTGCGAGGATACAGTCAGGCTGAGTACTGGGAGACGTGGGGAGGTTTATTGGTTATGGGCACCAGTCATGTTTTTATTCCTTCCCTGAGGAGAAAGCAGCTTACTTGAAGTGACTTTCTCTCCTGGAGCAGTTGCTGAGTGCTTGTTTCACATCAGCTTCCGCTAAACCTGGCAGACGATCGTTGACATTAAAGCAGCTCCTTTAAATACCACACCTGTGTGTACAATGTTAAGTGTTATTACCATTGCCACGATTCAAGTACAGTGCGGAGAAGAGGCACACAGTGATAAAGGGTGGTTACACAATAGTGCTCTATAATTAATCGACAGTAAGTGGAGTATAAAAAGAAGGAATTCAAACATTTATTAATTCTCTAAATAAAACATGGCTCTTATACCTGTCACATTATCTGAACCTGTATCAACTAAATCTATGGCCACTTTCAGGAAGTGCACTTAACTTCAAAAGAAACCCTACATAAACTTTTAAGCCTTTAAGTGCTAATTTTGTCCTCGATCACAGAAATACATTGTTCAAATGCTCTAAAGGTCCAATTATGTAGCACTGCAGCCCTCGCTGGCTCTATAATGCTGACTGGCTCTTGTTCTGCAGAAACTTATGGTGGAAATTTCACCCGTTGCTCGACCTGCTGGTCTGCTGAAGGGGAAATATCAGAAGAACTGATGCTGACTGTCGTTTTCACTCAGGAGACAAGACAAGGAAATGTGAGAATGAAGAAAAATATCTGTTGATTGAACAAGTGGCCGTAGTTATAAGCTCTTTGCTCACTTTTCTCTAAAAACAACTTTTCCTACTTTTGGGATGTGACCAGTAACTGGACCAAAAACAGCCTCTGAAGTGTTTTGGGCGGGGGTGGGGGGGTCTGTTGATGATGTGGTGTAAAGATGATGTGTTTAATCAGGGTCATCAATGCAGGCAGAGCCGATAAAGCTGTCAGACTTTTGATGCATGTGGTATCTTTACAGTTTCACATTTCTGATTAAAATCACACCGCTGCAGTGTTGACATATTAACAAGAACCATAAGGATCGAGACCAGATGGGGCCGACAGACTGGAGAGTTTATGAGGGAGATAACGGAGGAGAGGAAGGAGGAGGAAAAAGGAAAAGAGCCAGAAAATGGGGACAAAAGGTGATGAATTGAAAAAGAGATGAGCGAAGAAGGAGAAGAACGGCGTTACAAATATGGATGGATGGGGCGAGTTGTATTCTGACCATCATGGCTGTCAAGTGGAGAAGAAAACTCAGTTTCCTTGTCATTTTTCATGGACTCTGTAATTTCACTGTTCACCAGTATGGTGTTGTTTTTATACCAGCTCAAGGACAAGGATTCCCCCACCTATTTGTCTCACTCCATCTTCTTTTGCCCCCATGTTCATGGACCCCCCCCCCCTCTCTCTCTCTCTCTCTCTCACCCCCCCTCCCCCACAGACCCATGTGACTCACAGTGCTAGGGTTCCCTTGGCCAGCATTACTGTTGCGTCATGCTGACATTGAAACGTTAATACAGCTTCAGTATAATTAGAACACACATATCGATTGCACCACCGCTGCCAAATATGAGTGTGCGTATGGGTGCATTTGCATGTGTCAACTTCGAACCATGTGCAAACGGGCGGCAGTTTTTGAAGCAGAAATGTTCAAAGACGAAACAACCTGGTTCTTCACTGAGTTTAACAGAAACTCCTCCACATGGGGACTTTTTTTCTGATTCTGGAAAGCTCGAGTTGTGACCAAAATAGAAATTAAAATTAGAAGGAGTTGCCTGTCTGAGTAATAGAAAACCGGGCTTGTGTCCAGTGATGATGGGAGGCTTCCAAAGAAAGATGCAGGTAACATATTGAATTTAATACTTGGCTCTGCAGAGGAGCGACTCCACAGTTCCACCCTCAGCAGCTCAGTGTACTACGATAGTGTCATCATGTGTCGTACAGTGACTGCAGGGCTCATTCCTGATTGATTCTTATTGTCGCTCAGACACCGTTATTATTCCTGAGTGTAAAACAAACCCCAAACAAACACAATCCTCCACAGTAAGTAGATCACAGACATCTTTTCTGCCATGGAGACTTTCTCACACTTCATTGTGAAGTTCACTGATCTCATGAAACAGTGAAGCTGAAACGTTTCTGTGGTGTTGAAGACTCTTGTGTCCTGATATGGAATGTAAGAGAAAACCAAACCCTGGCTGGGAACGGGATGCTTAGTGTGTTTGTGTCTGCCTGTGTGACAGAAGTGGGACAAACAGAGGGAAGGAGAGGCGGGTAGATGGCGAAGACGAGCTTATTTTCCTTTTTCAATGAAAAAACAAGGGCCCGAACAAAACAGATTCATCTTCAGGTCATAGTAAGAGTGAGTGGGCAAGCTTGTACTTGTGTGTGTCAGATCAAGAGAGTGTGGATTAATCAGAAGTGTGTTTGTTGCTTTGCAAAGAGGCATCAATTCCCTGCAAGCGTCTTGTACTCCTACAGTCTCTTTTTGAACTAAGTGCTTTCTGCTGCGAAACACAAAACTTGTATTTCCCCACAGCAACTCTCCGACTGCAGCGCACAGCCTCATACTTGCATAACGGTTGGTACACTACTTTGTTGAATTCAGTGTGTGATTTTATGAATTTATGCATAGATGCGGTGTGTGTGTGTTTGTAGAGTTTGTAGTGTACAGTATATAGGAGTGGTTGAAGGAGCAGAGAACAAAATTATGTATCTTACTGGTATCGACAGGAGCTGTTGAATCGTCTGGAGGCTCATCAGTTATAAGTCATGTTGACACGACTGACACACACACTGAGCCCCCGATCAGCTGAGATTGAACACAAATAACATGTAGAAAACTATCTAAAGCTACTCACCCTTACCTTCATCTTCATACTTTCCTTTTCTTCGACCTGCTGTGTGATTGGATGGTCATTCAGTAATACCTAGTGTCGAAATTTTAACTCATGTTCAAGAACTGAACATAAATTTGCATAAATAGGTTGAAACAATTTGAGGTTTTCACAGACTTCTGATTGAAAGACTGAACCCAAGCTGCTCATATTTCATTGGACTTGTTCTGACGTTGGCCCCAGCTTGTCCAAATGCGATTTCTTTTTTTTAATCAACTTGTGTCAAAGTCGGTGCAAAAACAGCAATGACAAAGTGTTGTGTTCGAATTCGCTGGAACGAAGCAGTCCAGACTTGTATCACACAGCTACATTCACAAAAAAATACCCCATTAGCTATGAGTGAGTTGCCATATGAACAGGTTTAGTTAACGTGAGAGAAGATTGTTGTTCAAGTAATATCGTGTGTTATTTAAGTCTTGTAACTAAACACAAACATTGTCCAAAGTGGTGCATAAATGCAGGATACATAAACCAAACCTCACTAAGATACTGAACAGTGAGGAGGATGTTTGATAAATGCAACTCCCTTGATGTGGCGTGAGTATGTTCGCTTTTCTCTGGCATACAATATGTGTGTTCTTATATCGAGCCAAAAAAAAAGTTGGGAACGGAAATGGGACCATGAGGACGAGAGAGAGAAAGAGAGAGTGTGAATCAAGCAAGAGAAGGAACGAGATCGAGACAAAGACGGGCCAACAGGGAACCAGACAAGCACAAGCATACGAGTATGAAAAGCAAACAGAACACGAACAAGAATGATGGAAAGGGATGAAAGTGCGGAGTGGGGGAAAAAAAAGCAGGAGTGAAATTCTTCCTTGCTGTGCCATCTTGTTCCTCCTTCTGTGTTTCCCCTCATCGGCACACGTCTTCCTCTTGTTTCATCTTTGTTCCTCCACAATGCCAAGGCTGCATGATAGTTTGGGGGTGAGGTAATTATTTTTTCACACTGTTAAAAGGGAAGGAAAGAGGGGAAAAGGAAGGGTAGGGCTGGACGGAAGGAGAGAGAGCTGGGCGGAGGAGGAGAGGGATGGATGATATGCACGACGGATAGGCCGCTTTCTCTTGTTTAATCTGTGTGAAGTCAAAGCTTTCTCGTGGATGCGATGGTGTGTGGAGATAAGAGCCGAGAGGTGATTACTGGGAGAGCGAGGAGCTGTGACAGCAGTGAGAAAACAATGGAAAAAAGTAAACAGGGGAGAAACGGAGGTGCAGCCACACAACACAACTGCAGCTTTGCTTGGTTAATGGCAACACACAGGGAAAGATGAATCGCTCTGTGTTATCAGTAATAATTTGTAATCACGAGTAATTGTTGCGAGTAAGAGCTGTGTTTCTCAGTTACTCTTCATTAGCAGCAACGCTGTCATGATCTGCAGATACAGTGACGGGAACAGTGAAACAAAGTGTTGGTCGGTCTCAGTGGAGAGCAGAGTGAGGGACAAGGCAGAAGCACTGCTTTGACAAAGGCAGAACTAAACTACCACTGTCTTCATCGAAGTTATGTTTACACACACACACACACACACACACACACACACACACACACAAATTCCTTTTAGAAGTTGGTCCAGCAGCCATGTTTTAAAAAAAACAAAACAAAAAAAAAACAGAATCAGGATTGTTTTGAATGATAAATAACTCTGTTCTTCACATTCTCTCTGAGAATAAATGAATAAAACTCATAATGAAATATAGAAATGCATGCTGTGTCCTTGTTATTCAATTTTAATCTAAGATTTTTGCTTTTTTAACTTTATAGATGTGAATAAAGTTTGAGTGAGAATAATAAGTACCAATTTTTTGTTGTGTTTTTTTCTTTCCAGAATACATAAAAAAATAATGTGAGTGTGTCTATTTCAGCATTTTATATTTGCTTGGCTGCTCACTTGACACACTGTGGTAGTGTTCAGTCATCACGGGCATCAACTGTGGGCTATCAAGACTCTTGCCAGGAATATTTCTTGACATGCCCTGAATTTTCTGACAGAAAGAAAATCTATAGTCATAAGAAAATGTCATTAATTTAATTCCCCTCCACTGCCAACGCTTGTTACTGGCCTGTGTGGAAAACTGAGGGTGTGAGCCGCTCTGGGTTGTCCCCGCGTCCCCTCCAATGCAAGTTAAGGCCAAGTAGTTTTTTTGCCCCTCCTATCTCTACGTCTGTGTGCCAGCACCGGAAAATAGACCGGCTGCACCTGTACACCAGTTTCCTGAAGGACATAAACACTTTGGCTGGAATTTATTTCTCTGAATAAATTTATACCTGCAGTGTTAAGAACGAGCTTGCAACAGAGGTTATAAACTCCTCGAGTTTTCCAGTTAATCTCAGTCCGACCTGAGGATGTTTTCATTCTTCCACCTGAGAGACTGATATGAAAATATTAAAGGAGATCGGAGGGCAGATTGCTCCCAAAGATGAGGCCGTATAAAACTGCTCACACTGATGTTGTGGTGATAATTAAAAATGACATGGATGATGGATGAATGGATGGATGGCTAGATGGATGGATAGGTGGATAAGAGTGCACGGACAGCGATGACACTCGGGACTCCGTGCGCTTCAGCAAACAGCTACATGCAAGCAGTTGATTTTCTGTCAGGGCGACTTGGAGCCAGTGTCAGTCTGCAATGGGAAAAGGCCATTATCAGGATCAGTGGAGTGAAAATGGAACCCATGTTGGACAGCACGATCCCAAACTCCATATAGATATACACAAATTTACACTCTCATGAAGAAACACACAAGTGGCCGATGTGACTCACAGCCAGCACAGTTGACACACTACACAGGAGTTAGCAAAGAGCTGGAGCAAAGAGCGGATGGAGAAGGGAGGATGTTCACACGTTTTACCAAAGGCACCGCCCACCAACCTCCTACAGAAGCTCCAAATTACAGTCAAAAATGACACGGCTCGTTGTTAGCAGCCCACAGCCTTGCCCGAAAATAAACCTCTCATCATGAAGTCCTCACACTCACTTCGTCTGCATCATATATACGTGAGCAGGTTTTTTTTTGTTTCTGTTCCTCATTTTATGTTTAACATGCGGCAAATGTCGAGGCAGTAATGAAAATGTGATCTAGATGTGGGGGGATCAAGAGAAGGCCTGACTTTCCACTGCTTTGGCAAGTATCTAAATCAAAGTCACAGCAGAGAGGAGATGAGAGCAGAGCAGAGCAGCAACTGCAGGATGGGCTGATGAAATTTTGGCTTTCATGTCGAGAAGCTGCGAAGAAAGAAAATATGTAAAAAAGGTTGAAGAATCTCTTACTGCGTTTTATGGAGTGAAATAAGATTGAATAGTTTCACAGTGGGCTCTGAAGAGTTTCAGCTGAGTTATATTTATACAACCCCATTACAACATAGTTATTTCATGGCTTTTAACATTCAAATAGAATAGAGAGTGGGGGGGAAAAAGCCGTCCCATGTGAGCGAACCTGGCTGACGGGGGAGGGGGAGAAAAAAACCCTTTCAGATCACATTGACATGCCGCACTTTTGCAATATGATGTGAGAGCGAAGCTGCGTTCTCTTTAGTTCAGATGCATACGATTCAGTGGGTCTTATCAGCAAAGAAAGGCAAAGGGACAAACCTATGAAAAAACATGTCTGCCAAGCTCATAGCTCCTCCGATGGCAGTAATAACTGAAGGTGAATCAGAGTAGTGTATCACTTTTATCATCTCGGATCTGTAATCCGGACTGTGGCGGCCGGACAGTGAGTGAATAATGCACCAAGACTTAGGCGGGAGGAACTCGGCTCATAAAAACGAGCCACGGAAGGACTTGTGGAAATGAAACCATTGGATGTACAAGCGGGGAATCTCCCTTACATCTCAGACAGATCTGATACCTTATTGATCTCCTTGAGGAAATTACTTCTCTGCTTTGAGCTCCTCCCATTCATAGTTAATTACACAAACTGGTAGCAGTGGGCTGCTGTGGTGCAGCGTTAGAGCTCGAGGGTCTTGCTCAGAGGCCCAGGGTGGTGGTGACAAGGGCTTAGATTCATTTCCGCCACCAGAGTCTCTAACCAGCCAGGGGACTCGAACCAGCGACCCACCAGGCCACCACAGCGCCGTGCTTGCGATTGTCTTTTTTTATTGTTTTTTGTTTAAATGTTGCAATTTGTTCCTACATCACATTTTACTGCTCCATTAATGTGCATGATGTGCCCACTGGGATTGCACCAAAACACTAAACAGACAATTTTCTGTGATTGTCTTCCTAAACCTGACCATCTGTCTTGCCTATTTTTCAGCCTGATTTTTTGTTTGCATGTTTAGTGTTTCCTCACACAGGACCCCAGAGGCACATATGGAGCAGACAGGAAAATAAAGGCGAGGCGAAGAAAGCAACAAGGAGGAGGGATAATAGGACGTTTGGAACGAGGGCACTTAATGAAGAAAGAGTAGGAGAAGACGTGTGGGTAGTTTGGGGGGGGGGGGGTGCACGGGTTTAAAATTCAGGTGAAGTATGGAGATCCGCGGATGGAGAGTGGAGCCACTGCAGCAACAGATGAGCTGAGGAACTTGGGGGCTCTGCAGCAATCTGTCTCACTGAGCTCTGCTGCACTGAGGTGTGGTGTGGAGTTACAATCACAACGGTACAGCCACCACTCTGTATGTAAAGTTGGCCAGTTTATGCAGAAAAAAACAAGGAGTCCATAAGTCCAGGAAGACTCCGTCTTTAAATGTAAAGTTAGTTTTCTTTATGATTTCACTCGTTGCTGCAGGAAAGATTTAACACATGACCTGAGATCAGTGTGACTCAGGACCAAAACAGTGTACACTTGCATGTGTTCTTTCCAACATGATTAGAGATGATTAGAAATGGTTCATAGAGAAACTTTAGAGCTGAAAGTCAGCAGTCAGCTGAGAAGTTTGTTTGTGTTTCAGAGCTGAAAACGTGAACGTTTAATTGCTTTGAGGACGCTGCCGTTGGAGATCAGTTTGGCCTTGTTGTGAGCACCGAAGAGCCAATTTAATGGAAGGAAAAGGACAAAGTGAGGACAGTATTGGATTGTGTTGGCTTAAGAAAGGCCTAGCTAGAAAGTATTAATCAGTATCGAAGTGTAACTTTTGTGTTCACGTAAAACAAACCTGGGAAAAGGCATAAAAGCAATCATTTATTTTTGATTAAAACTGTGTACGCTCGGGGACGGTCGGTCAATTTCCTAATAACTGCCGCAGCTTCAAAGTCTTTATTTTGAGGTGAGCGAAAAGCATCAGGGACGAGTCAGTTTAACAAGGCAACTGAGTCTGGCTGCTTTAATGAAAGGTGAGAATAACAACAGCTCCAACAATAGAGGCGATATTAGAGCTGAAAGCCTTCAACACAGGTTTTGCATCAGTGATGAGTTTCTTTGTGACGCATGAAGTCAATTTGAGGAATTGTTTGATCTGCATATCGACACGACTTCACCGTTCATATGTGCCCGTTCTTTTAGTCCGTCAGTGGTTTTGGTCACGGTTCATCTTTACTGTCTTTTGTTCTGTAAAACAAGGCTGCTGTAGATCGTATCATTGGGATTCGTCGTTGCACCGTGTTAGACAGCAGCTCATTTGTCAGCATGAAGATGCTGCTACTGTGCATTGTTGCTTGAAATTCACAACCGCGTTAGACTGTGATGGTTTAGTTTGGTTACATTCCAGCATTACAGCAGCTTATTGCTTCTGATGTTCTGTGTAATAAATAAACCTTATTGCAGGTAAGTGAGATTAGCCAGACTTTATTGGCTGAAGTAGTCCGCTAGTAATGAACAGCTGCGATCTTCATCGGTCTTATTGACCATGCAAGCTTCATTTACTCCATCTGTTGGCAGGTTTGGCAGATTTTTTGGTTTGCTGACTTCTTGGCTGTTTGGGGGCTGATTTGGGAGTGGTGCCTTCCCAGTTGGTACTTGTACACTTGTATATGTTCCTTTTGTATGAGCGCACCAATTTCCTGCTGTGACTTCTCGAGTCTTCTTTTAGGTTCTCCGAGTACTAATCAGTAAAAGAGGTAGAAAACAACAGTGGCCCAAATTCAAGATTAACAATTCTAGACAGCTCCAGCACGCCGCTGTGGTGGTTCACCTGAGACACACATTTGAGAAGTTTTATAAAATAGTACATACATATTTTTATCTCTCCCGCTCGGCAGGAAGCGCTCTGTTCGTTTGGCCACTGCTGAGCAGAGCTCTGCGCTCATGTTTATCTCTTGGCTGTAAACACATGTCACAAGCAATGATGAAAAGCGCCAGCGTAGCCGAACAATAAAGGAAATAGAAAGCGCCGTTGATGAAACACAATACAGTAAAGGAATAGAAGGGCCAATGGAAATGGTTGTTTCGCTCCCCAGTGGGTCATTCAATTGCCTGTGCCCTTGAACACATGGCTGCTTAGTGGAGTAACTTATGATAAGTGGCGCCATGGTGGTGAAAGCCATCAGTGCTTCATCATGCTCCATCGAGGTGTGTGTGTGTGTGTGTGTGTGTGTGTGTGTGTGTGTGTGCTCATGTGCTCATTCTTCCCTAAAACACAGTAAATATTTTGATAATTGACTTTTGAACTGCCCGCAACGTGATATCTCTAAACACACGAGTACTTCATTGAGTTTATGGGGTTAATGCAGCAAACAGAATCAGTTGAAGTCAAGATTTGTTTTGAGTTTCACTAATAAGCACAAAACACATGGTTATAACAATATCCCAGTTTGGCGAACAGCTTGAGGAAAGGGCTAAATGTGTGTGCAGATAAAACACACTCTCAGAATGCTCATAAACTAAGCAACATTAGCAATAGAAGCTCCTTAATTAACTGAAGACTTTTTTTTTTACACGATCAGCATCAAACCAAATCCCTTCCCTCATCATCAGCCGACTCCAGAGGGAACAAAACACTTTCACCTTTTCCTTTTAAATTCTTGTACAACTTGATGGTGAGTTTTGGCCTTGTCATGGTGTGTGTTTATCATTTTGGAGCTACCATTACAAGGGGTCAATACATTGCAGCTTAAACACTCGAGTAAGTCTGTCTACCATCAGTTTACCCTCACCCTCAAGGGGGCAACAAATTACAGAGGTGTCCCGAGGCTTTGCCTGCTCCAAGGTATTACAAATTAGGATTGCAAATTTCAGAGAAAAACACAATAAACTTTGTAAATTTTAGAGCAGACCTGGTGAACTCATTGCATTTTTCTTAAGCCTCTCAATCTTGCATGTTTGCATTAATGTTTTGTCTGCTTTTGGATTCACCCGGATCTTTGTTATTCTTGACATTTATATTAAGTTCTGCGCCATGTTTAAACTTTAGGGGGCTTTTGCAATATTAACTTGCAAACCTAACTTTCCAAGACTTTGAATGCCCCCTTTGTGTATGTATTCCTCATTTTAACACCCACACCTTCAGTGATGATGCTGCGGTCTGTAATTTTGAACTGAGCTGTCGTTAATTGAAGGGAGAGAAAAAACAAAAAACTTGATTCGGCATATTAATTCCCACTGCTGCATCATGTATCAAAGGATATAATTCATTTTTAATTTTGCTTTGCAGCGGTTTCCACTCAGCACAACAGAAGCAGCAGAGGCAGACAGACTGAGAGCAAAACAAAAACACCAACAGCCGCTTGGGAGGTGAGAAGCAGTGCAGCTCGGGAGGAGGCGGGCAGAGGGGGTGGGAGTATTGTGTGGTCATAATGAGAAACAAGAGTGTGTGTGTGTGTGTGCGTGTGTGTGTGTGTGTGTGTGCATGCGTGTGTGCGTGCGCGTGCATGCACAGGCGCACATGTGTGTTTTTGCGTTTTACATCATTGCACCACTGGCTGTTGTGATTGCCTGACCCAAGGTTTCAGCACATTACCACCTTAACAGCTTTGTGGCTGGATTTATTTGTCGGGAGCACACGCAGGGCACGAGCCCACGCCCGTGCACCCAAACCCACACACGTGTCGCTCACAGCTGCACGATAGTGTGTGTCTGTCAAATGTATGCAGGTTGAAAATGAATTTTAAAATGTGATGCCCCCATGTGATAAACAATCTCTGCAGGGTTCATGCTGTCTGGACAGAGTCCCGTCTCTTCAGGCAAACTGCACAGAGTCTGTTTATGACACACCAAAAATGGGGTTTTCAGAGTCATTTGAAATGTTTTGGTCAGAAATGTTTTCGGGCAAACTTTTTCCAACAGCTTTTTTGGACAGTGCAACTGGTAATAGTTTAAACTGTTGAGTTTAGATAGAGACATGCCTTGTTTGTCACAGTTCTGCAGCCTGCAAGTGCAATTTTGGTTTATCTTGTGCAAACAGCCATCGCCACAACTAGCTATCAACGGTTGGAAATACCAAGTTGCCACTAAAACTGCAGTTGCTGATGGATTTCTTCACGCCATCTTCTTTTCTGCTTATGCAAGTGCACTCCTAAAAATGAGAAGTTTTTTAACTGTGAGGTTATTTCCCCATTTTTTAAAATCTTCCAAATGCAAGAAATGTGGATGTAGGTCAAATATGCACACTGCAGACAAGAGCCATGTGCATGTTTCAACCTCAGGTCATTTCACCAGAAGATAAAAGGTGATGTAATATCGCATTTCGGTGAAAGCGAGCAAGAGAGAAGAACGGATAGATTTCACCTGACAAAGGAGTGTTTTCAGTAACTTAGCTGTGAACTCGCACTTTGCAGTAACATGTCTGCAGAGGTGGTTATCTAAGAATTTCCTCCTGAATCTTCGTAAGAAGGTTTGGTGTGGTGAAGCATGTTTATTATAATCATTCCAGTGGGTCTCTTGCACATGTTGCTGTCTCTTGTGTTGTTCAGGTGGAATGGTATTGATTATATCGATTAACTGAAAGAAAAGTTACTGTTCAATACTGTTAGCTTAAACATTTTACATTCAAATGTCTTATGTGACAATTTAAACATGCCTGTTAGGAACACACTGTGCCAAGACTTGGGCTGAACTCCTCATTTCACAGCAACACATTATTTATAACAGCACAACTGCACATATACACCCCTGTTTTTTTCCCTCCCGGCCTGTAATGTAAGTTTCACTACATGCATATCGATTTTTTTTTTCTCGCCAGTGACCAGGGGGAAATTTTTTGTCACCTGCTACTAAATCTCTTTCCTGCATGTCGAGATGCATAGTTTTAATTTGGTTAAAAGCAACAGCCTGAGCACGTACCGTGTGTTTTATCTGCCGCTCTGAAACGCAAATCAGCACAATTTATTCCTTTACACCGTCTCCCCTTTATGCTCGAGCAGGCTGCTCACATCAGTGCAGTGGTCAGCTGCTGTGTCATTGTTACCGTCTCCTCCTTCTCTTCTTTCACGGATGCACACACACACACACACACACACTCTCACACACTCACACACTCTCACACACACACTTTGGCAGATATGATGTAAACAGCTGTGGATGGCAGTTGGGTAGTGAAATCAGTGGGTCCCTGGTGTGACCTCGTTTCATCCTTCTGTTCGCTCCGTCTTTCTGTGTATTTCTCGCTCTCAGTTTTTGTTCCTCCTCTCCTGCTCGTGGTCACCACTCGGTCTCTGACCCTTTACAGGCACGATGAGTCAGAAAGAATCTTCGCTGAAACTTGGCTACAGGCACATTTGCTACACTTCAGGTTTTGTCGCAATACCTGTGCCTGCTCTGTGTTCAGGCGCGAGTTGCTGCAGGGTGAGCGGTGACAAAAACACAGTTCTTTGACACACGGAGCTAAAAAAAAACAGCCCACTAACCACTAGACACTAAATTTCAGCATGCCTCAATTATAGAAATATGACCACTTGACTGATTGTGCTGTTGGTGTTTTAGCATTTGTGGGAAGTTTCCACTTGAGCTTAATACATTTCCAGGTCTAATCCCACTCTTTACTTTTGTATTGACTTTGTTTCCCATTTCATTTCCTTTGAAACTCTCCTCTCACTCTGTCTTGCACCGTTAAAGGCAACAAGTCCTCATTTCAAAATGCAGCGGTGCAAGAAATATAGACCTTTTTTACCGCTGTCGCTCTGGATTGTTGTTGTAGGAGAAGGTGATAACATTAAAATCCCAGCATCCAATTTAGATGAACTACTTCCAGGGTGCTGGTTTTGTGCACACTGCCACTCCTGTCATAGCTCAGAGCGCTTTTTGATGGATCTGAACCACAGTTATTGAAATGTGTTTGACGTGTGCTTTTCCTGCTACGCCAACTGAAAAAAAGCATTGAAAAGTACTCATTATGCAACTGAAAGGCCCCTGCAGGCATCATATAGTACATTATGGTGATATTTTTACTGATTGCCTGAGGTTATTATCACATAACAAAACCCAAAAAATTGACCCTGTCTGCAATTACCTGACGTACAGTTTCACAATCGCGGGGCTGTGGCTGGTTGATTTGAAACGAGACGGCTGAGGAGAAATAGATCAGCCCTTCTTGTCCAATTTGCATTTGAATTAAAGGCCTGATCCAGGAAGGTCAAAGTAAACGGTCAAGCGCGACTTTTATTGTCTTGCTTCGGGATCCTTCGGCAGAGCAGATGCTTGCCAACATCTGTCCTGCTGATTGGGCGTTCGCGTCACCTCCGGGAAACTTCAGACAAAAAGCCGAACATTTCCTTTGGCAGTTATGACCTGCATGTGGTGACGTCGGCCAGCCGCATTTCTGAAATATCTCTGAAAACAGCCCTTTGCCTCAGGTGGTGGAATTTACATATTTGTTTGATTCTGGGAATAAAAAAGCGCTGAGAGATGCCAGCTCATATTGTGGTCTCGGTAGCTCTGTGCAGTTTTACATTAATGAGTCCGGATGTTTGCTGCTATCATCTTCCTCCTCCTCCTCCTCCTGCTCCTGCTCCTGCTCCTCCTGCTCTGGGAGGTGGAGAAGAGATCCAGTAATGACAGGATTTAAAGGAGCCCCCATGGGCTCACTCTTAACACCCGATAGGCTGGACGGTCACACCCAGCACACGCACTCTGTCTCTGTCTGTCTGTCTGTCTGTCTGTCTGTCTGTCTGTCTGTCTGTCTGTCTGTCTGTCTGTCTGTCTGTC
>JAUESF010000064.1:7757817-7774823 GCA_032274765.1 Malacoctenus tetranemus
CGATCGCCGCTGCCGGACAGTGATGCACTAAATGTAACAATCCAAATCCATGATTTACTTCGATTAATTATGACAAAAAATATGTTTTTTTAATTGTCTCACTGTGAAATAACATCAAAAGCTCAATAATACAGAATGGAAATGAGAAGCTTTCCACTCACTTCACAAGCTTGCTGGTTTTAATTGTGCCCAGCTGCTGTTGAACGCTCAATCCAACCACACACTCTGCCCAAAATAACACGGTGCTGTCTGGGGAAGTACCTTAACATCTCGTTCCACTTGTTTTCCTTGCTGCTGCAATCTTTAACACATAAACATCACGCAAATAAACAGTTGACAAGTAATCCTTGCGTGCTATTTTGTGTAGGTCTCATCGAACTCATTTCCCATTTAAAGTTTAACCATTTCTTTCACTCATTAACTCCCAATCATCCCTCTGTCTCAGCTTGACACCGCGCAATTCTTTCTTCCAATTCAACCAAATCTTTGGAGATTGATGAATCCACATTATGATGTATAGCGACGCTATTATCACCATAATGATCTTCGTCGTAATCTATTTAGTTTCATTAGTGGTTGCTCTTTTCTGGGCCCAGTTTCTTTAACCCATTTGTTCATTCAGTCATTCATTCAGCTCTTCTCAGTACCTACCAGGAGTTCGTCAGATCAGATTTCTGTCCTCATCAGCCTCATTTCTGACCAGGATGGTAATGGTACAATCTATGTAATTGCCTCTCCCATCGGTGTCCATGTATGCGTTCGCTCATTCAAGCATTCACTCATCCTCGTTTCCTACCTGGAGTTGGTCATGTCGGTCTGTCCTCCTTGACTCTTCTCCAGCCCGAGCTTGGTGAAAATCCCCACCAGCACCATGATGGCCACCACTCCACAGATAATATAAACGATCATGTGGGTCCGATCGCGGTCTGGCTCCTCGTGGACCTCTGTGACGGGCGCCACCGGTTTTCCAGTGTTCGCCCACACTGGCGTGTCATAGTTGGAACAAGAAGTCTGGTCCAAACTGTGGACTTTGAACTGGCAGCAGAAGCGGTAGAAGCAGGACCCGCAGCAGAACATGTAGATACCTGCGTTACAGTTGAAGGGCGGGTCCCACTGGCCCATGACATCATAGTAGCCCCAGCAGCGGTTGCTGCCAGACAGAGTGGTTTGGTCCTCTGTTTCTGGTGTGGGTGTTGCCAGCGCCGCCTCCGGGATCACAGAGGACTCTGTCGTCTGGTTGTTGGAGACGCTTTGCGCCGAAGCCTGACCCGACCACCGAGAGTTCAGTCCACTCAGGGCGGTCAGAGCCAAAAGCAGCGCCAACGACAAGTTCACAATGAGTTGATGCATGGAGGTGTCCATCTTGGTTTCCCAAGACTTCTTTGTGATATCTCAGTGCTGATGTGTGATAGTTACGAAGAGGCCCGGCTCAGAGCTCCTGGGGTTCACAAACAACAAAGAAACAGAGAGTTAAAATCCTTCCTGTCCAGGCTTGAAATGAATTCATAGTTAAAACACGAATCTATCTGCTGCACAAACATCACAGAAAACAAATGGGACAAAAGCGTTGCAATTGTCTACACAGACAGAAGCGCATTCAATTACTGTTGTGGAAGTTATTATGCACACAGTTACAGGAAGCCAAATTGTCTTCCAGGGGCAGAACAAGTGAGGGAAAGAAATCAATCTCCCATCTCAACATGCTCCTAATAGGAGTGGATGAGTCCCCTGTGAGCCCAGCAGACGCTCCACAGTCCCTGGCAGTTAAATGTGTGTGTTTGTCTGTGAGTGTGTGTGAGAGCAGATTCCAAAATTGAGGAAATGTCACCTTTCACAAAGCCACGTGTCATCAGCAGACAGCAGAGGCGGTTGTAGACAAATCCCAAATCCTCTGGCTTGGAGAGAATCCAGTTTAAGAGGGCGTGTTACCTACGAATGAACTTGCCTCTGGCATTTTCAGCAATAAGCTCCCCCGCTGAGTGGCTGAATAATCCGTGAAAAGTGAGAACTCTGGGTTACTGAAGGCGCGAGCAGGAAATGGAGGCAGATTCCTTTCAAACTTGCAGATAGTCACGGCTTCCCACATGAAAGGCTCTTCACTCTGGAGACGGACTCATATTCCCACCGTGGATAACGGCTCTAATGCTCAACACTTGAGTTAAATCAGTTCTGATGTCCAGGAAAAAATGTGACACAGGACGCGCTGTTTTTCTTCTGGAGTTGCCCGTGTCCTCCACTTCCCTCTTTCAGCGTCTAACTTGCATCTATCATCCTCCTGCTCTCAGCGTCACCGTTCAAAAGAGGCTTTTTTATTTTTGTGGTGGGCATCTTTTCGCTGCCACCTTGGTCCACTTCCAGGAAAGTTTTCCCTTCTTGGAGTCTTTTTGCCACTGGTGTCTGTTTAAAGATGAGCTTTTATTTTGTGAAGCCAGCTCTTCCCTATTTTTAGCCACAGAGCCAACAGGTAAGAGCAGCTGCTCAATATTCTTTAGGACGTCTCTCCAGGCTCTCGTCAGGCTTAAATCCTGTGGTGATTACAGTCCAAAAGCGTCCCTCCAGCACCTGAGGCGTGTTATGTCTCACACATGCACACACACACTCTCACATGCACACATTCATTGCAAAAAATCCCCCCGGTGACTGCACACTGTCAGTGTTAGTCTGTGGCTTCTAAGCGACACGCAAAAGTCCAGTGGCTCTTTGTGCTCAGCGTGCAGTGGGGCTCCTGTTGCTGCCGCTCCGTGTGCGCTCCACTGAAACCCCTCCTCTCCCGGGATCCCAGGGTCTCTAACAGACCCAGGACACCAGCTGGGTACTCTGTCTGTCAGCCTGCTCGGTCCTGCCCTACAAGTGCTGAGGCGAAGGGGAGAAGAGAGACAGGGGGGAGAGAGAGAGGGGAGGGCCGTTGTTGTGACACTGAATTTCTGATCTTAGTGCGGCTGCATCCGAGACACCAGAGAAGCTATTAAAGAGATAAACGTGTCGGAATTACTTGACCAGAGTGGAGTGTCCCACGCATCGGATCAAGGCTGGCTCAGTGACGCTTGTGTTTTCCTCTTCCTCGGTGAAGCGTTGAGCTCAGTTTTTTTCTTTGTTTTTTTTCTTGTTTACGCTCTCATCTTAGCCTCCTTCTGTCTTCCTCTTTAATATATGTTGCCTCTCTCTGTCTCCTCCACAACTTACCTCACCTTCCCCTCCCAGCCCCCAGCCGGGGCTTTTGTTGTTGCTGAGGAAATATCAACGCGGGGTCAGAGAGCCTGTGGACTGCCCTCTGCACTTTCTGCAGCGCACTTGCTCAAGCCTCGCTGGAACAACGCTCCCCCGGCCCATTCGGACGACAGAGACAAGTGGAGATGCGACAGCCGAACGGCGGCGTGTCACCCAGGGCAGATCAAAAAATATCCTGTTTTCAAAGGAAGCCCCTTTTGGAAGCTCGGGACTGCGTGCAGCAGATGCTCTTTGTTGTTGCTATTGTTGTTGGTTCAACTACTCAGTTGACAGTTTTCCAATTTTCCATTTGCGCCAATATTGTTTTTTGAGGGGGGGTCTTTTTTTCACCCCACTGAGCAAAAAATGGACAAAAATCTCAAAGCACAAATATGCAACAGTTTTTAGGCAACTGCTGCATATTGTCTCCCAAATTTTTCATGCCATGTATTTTCGATCGATCCATGTCCAGCTGCAGCTTCTTTGAAAACAGGCATAATTTGATATATATGTATAGAAATTTTATATATATATCATATGTATGTGTTTTCACTGGTGCTCTGCTTGTGGGATGCTCCAAACAGAAGTGGAAAGAGGAAAGAAAAGCAGTAATTCTTTTTTATTCCATCTTCTTCCTTTGTTGTTGTTGTTGCATCTTCATCAGCGTGTATTCCCCCGTATTTCCTCGCGCCTCAGTCTGCTCAGTGCGTCTGTATCCCGTCCGCTGGTGATGCTCGCACTGCTCCCGCTGCTGCTGCTGCTGCTGCCGCTGCCGCTGCTGCTGCTGCTGCTGTTCTCTGGCAGGACTGGATGACAATATCTCTCACACACTCTCTCTTTCTCTCACTCCTCCCTCTCCCCAGTCACTCCTCCCTCTCTCCCTCACTCCTCCCCTCCCTCTTGGTATTTCTCTCTCTCTCTCTCCCTCTCTCTCTTTTTCTCTCTCTCTCTCTGACACAAACACACGCACACACATGCTCACACATATCTTTGGTGCGCAAATGTGCACAGTGCTTGCTTGCTGACTCTCCCTTTCATTCTCCTCCTCCCTCCCTCATTATGTGTCACTGACACTCTCTTCTCTCCCAGTTTTGTCCTGTGTTTTTGTTTGGCTCCACACTATGAAGACTCACTCCTCCTCTCGTGGTCCCTCCATCCCCGTCCTCTTCATCATCATTTATCTCCTGTCCATGTAACCTTTTCTGCTTGCTTTGTCCACCTCCCCTGCTTCACACCTTTTCCCCCCATTGTTCACTGTTGTGTGGCTTCACTCCCGTCTCTCTCTCTCTCTCTCCTTTCACTCTTTCCTGGATTCTTTGTTCCCGCTTTATTTTTCCTCCTCAAAATCATGTCCAAAATAAAGGACCCCGGGTGCTGACAGTGCGGCAGGTTGTCATGTGCAGGCGTGCTCGCATGTCCGTGAATGATGTTCGTCTGTGTGTGGGGAGTGTTTGTGCTGCCGCGTAATTACTGCGCTAATACCTCTGCGCATCTTTGTGCGAGCATGTGTGGGACATGTGTGGCACTGCAGTCTTTTAGGGCTGATTTAAGGAGAGGAGAGTGAGCGATGGATGAAAGGGGGGAAAGGGAGAGCAAGAGAGAGAGAAAGGGAGGGAGACGAAAGGGAGAAGCAAGCTAAATGGGGAGCAAGAGAGAGAGAGCGAGGCGGGGGGGGGAAGGGGGGGAGGAGGAGGAGAGAGGAGGACAGCGGCTGCCAGAGAGAGAGAGAGAGAGAGAGAGAGAGAGAGAGAGAGAGAGCTTGACACAAAAAAGCAGGGGAGGAAAGAGGAGAGGAATTATCGCAAGAAAGGGAGGGGGATTAAGAAACACGGGGAGAGCTACGGGAATTGGAACTGACAGAGAGATAGCAGGAGAGAGAGGGGGAGAGATATAGATTGGGAGGGAGTGCGGACAGGTAGGAAGGGAACTGTCTCAAGGGAGGGTGACATTTTAGACCCACAAAGAAAGAAAAGGGGGAATGTTATTCATAGAAAAATGCCGGAAAGGCAGTCGAGGCCCCGACAAATTCCCAGGATAGAGGCTGAGCAGTGAGACGGAGGAGCAAATCATGATGAATTTTGAATAATCTCCGATATCGTGTTGAATATGAACTAGATTTTGAAGGGGAGGAGAAAAGGAGTCGTGCCTATGGGGCCAGACTCATCATAAAAGCTTAAAAGCTTTCCTTTAATTTCTCTGTCACCCTCTTCGTCTTTGTCTCTCCTCCATTTTTCTTTCCCCCCTTTCACACATTAACTACTTTGCAATTGCGCCTTGCTATCTTTTGTTGTTGTGGGTTTTTTTCTTCTTTTCCTGCGAGCCTCCAGCTCATCTTCGCTCGCTGTTTGTACTCCGTCCAACCCTCTCAGCCTAAATTCACTTCAAATCCCTGGCAAAGTGCATCAGGAGTTATGTCAGGGATAAACACACATGCCGACACACACAACCGTGACTTCACATTACAGCTATGTGCCACAAATCAGCTAATCCTTCTTCCTCCTTCCTGTCTGGCATTAAAGTGTCCTCAGCACTTTTTTTTACTCTAATTTAAAGCAGGTCATTAATTTAGAAGAGAATCAAAGTCAGAGGGAGTGAAAGTTGGTCTGCCAACAGACCCACAGGATGCAGCCCCCTCGGTGCTCAGAGGGGCAGCGAGACACGGCTGCACGGGCGCAGGCGAAAAGGCACGATGGAATGGAGAGAGGGATGAATGGAGAGGTGGAGAGATGGAACGGTGGAAGAAACAGACAGGCTGGGAACAACCTAAATCACCCGACCCTCTGTCTGCAGCTCTGCAGGGCAGATAAAGCACACGGTTACACAGTCATTGCTTTTTATTTTGTCACTAAAACATGTGAAATGAATAGAGACGTAAATGTTGGTGGTTAAAAATAACACGATTCCTTTCCACACCAAAACTTGCATCCTGCATCCCGACATTATCGTCATTACTGCAGCAGCCAGTGAAGCTCCCCAACACTGCTCTGGCATCAGTCGGCTCAGTCGATTCCTAAATAACCAAGCGACTAATTGAAGCTGCTTCCTTGGGTTAGCATTTGAATTTGTTGGTTTAGTTTGATGAGTCAGATCCAGGAAGTTTCCAGGGGGAAAAAACAAGTGGTTGAAAAGTCCTTTGTGTGTGTCAATAGAAATAGTTGTTGATTAGTGTGTTTATGTTGTGATTACTCTGCACTACTCTGATTTCTTGCTGCGGCTGTTTGTATTGTTCCTCCAACAATCGGCTAAATTGCAGGCAGTCTGAATGGAGCACCAGTGAGCCTGCAATCGGCAGCAATCGAAGGCATTTTAATTATGCCTCAGGTGATTTATGAGGGCGTGTCTGCAGTGGACATCAGGTGTCCAGGCTCCACTGAGCACACTCACTCTGCTCCTCTTCAGCTCGCTCCTGCTTCTCCTCTTTCCCCGGCACATTTCTGTCCTCAGCCCATCATGCACCTCTCTTCCTTTTGTCCCCTCCTCACCCCTCATTCACCCCTCATTAAATTTGCTGCAAGAAAAAAAGACACCCTAAAAGGTCTAAACATGTTTCCTCTTCGCCAGCCTCGGTTTCTCTCCTCGTCTCTGTCACCTGCCACTTCAAACCTCGTCTCCTCTTTGCTCTCGCTTTGTCCTTTCCCCGAGTCGGTCTCCATCCCTCGCCTCACCTTCCCGTCCTCTCATCAAACTGTCTCCTGCGTCTCTCAGATTCCAGTATATGTGCCACACCGCGCCACGCCTGTCACTCCCACTCTGTTTCCGCTCGTGGGAGTGCGGGCTTTTTCTCGCTCCGTGTCGCTCCCTGTTGCTCGCCGGGGCTGCTCATCATTCCTGTGCTCTCTGAGCGTCACTCACGTTACATTAGTTCAAGGTGGAGACGGAGAGGGAGGAGAGAGGACGGCTCTTTTGTGAGGGTAAGTCGAGACAAGGCTGTTAGAGGAATACTGAGTCAGAGGTCAGGCGATAACACTTCAAAAATACACACCAGGCAGAAAATACAGATGACTTCAGATGAATTATTACAACAGTTAACTTCATTTTTATGCCCAGTTTGATTTTTTTTCTCAGCTCGATCGTGACGCATCATTTGCACTAATGCAAAAATCTAAAGTGGGCGTGGTCAATACGGCTGACTGAGTGGTGTCAAAAGTTGTACAGCAAAGGAACATTTGAAGAAGCGGCTGCATAGTAAGAAGTATCCTGACCAGTTTGAGTCACACAAGCTTGTTGCATCGAGCTCCGTTCATCCTCCTTTAGTTGGAGGGATTCATTACTGGCTGCTCGCAGTGTTCAGCAGAAAATCAGCGCCGTATCAATCAGTCATTCAACAGCGTGTTTGTATTTCAGGGTTGAAGATAAAATCCAGAAAAGTTGTGGGAACTCACTTTCTCTTCCTGGAGGTTTGAAGCTGTTGTTGCGCTCTGATCGTCGCGGCTCAGTCTCTAGATAAAAATTTCATTCATGGCTGAATCCCTCCCCTGCGGACCAGCTGGGTGTAATTCACAGCTGTGGTACTTTTTGTGCTGTGATCCCGCTTTGTACTCTCAGCTTCTCCCCTTCTTCAAACAAAAGAAAGTACACAGAGAGCTCAACCTGTCTGTTTTTCATGTCAGGCTGAAAAAGAAGAAGAAAGAAGTGGGCTGCTGTGAAAGGAGGGCTCTGTTTTCAGACGATGTGCTTCCGCCTGATAGGAAAAGAATAGAAGTGTTGTCTCAGTTTAGTATTATTTCAACTTTACAGTGGACGAGTAAAACTGAGTGTATTTACATCCAACATTCCCACCATTAAAATGGGAGAAAAACCTAGTGATTTCAAATGAAAGCCATTATTTTTAGTGCCATATAAATTTGGTCTTATCTGCTGATCGCTGCTTTGTTTAACTACCAGAAGTTAAACAAGATAAATTCGTCTCTGTAACGAAAGGATTGGAGATTGTAAGGAACTCATGTACAGTCTGAAGTCAAACTGCTTCTGCTTACTGGCTTTCCACGCTGACTGTGATTGGCTACTCTCGGCTTTGTTACCGTGTTGCAGCAGCTCACATGGTTGCACTCTGTTGCCCTTTGACCTCAGAGTTGATGGCTAAATCACCACTCAGGCCGACATGTCAGAGTGTTCAGTTCCACACTCCAGTGCAGCTCGGTTTCGGAGGCGCCGTCACTCTATATAACATCTCCATTGCCCACCGGTGTGTGCTCATGAATGGCTGAATGTAATTGAACTTGTAAAGCGCTCTGAGACAGCTAAGATGAAAAGGCCTCGTATAAGCCCGCTCCATTTACCATTTAAGTCTCCACAGATGAGCAGGTTGCGATAATGGAAGGATAGATGGAAATCAATGATCACCGCAAGTCAAGAGAGAGGGGGACCAATCCTGCAGCGCCGCCGCCACCGAGGGTCCCCGGCCGGAAAACTAATCATGAAGTCAGCCAGCAGTCATCAACGGAGGATTACCCCGCTGCGTCTCCGTGGGAGGTCTTTGTCATTATTAGCTGTCCGTCTCTGTTTCCTCCTAATGCGGTTTTAGTCCCCTACAAAGCCGTCCACAGCGTGCGTCATTGTGTTTGTGTGTACGTGTCAACAGGGACCGCCACAGTAAGTCAATCTCCCCCCGTTAGAGATGAGATCTGTCCTCACGCAGGAAAAAAAAAGGGCAGAGGGACGGAGAAAGAAAAGAGGGCGAGAGAGTGATTGCCGGGTCACCCAAAGGTGAGCGAGGGAGAATCAGAGGTGTTGTGGGGGTTGCGTGAGAGTGTTTAGGTTAGAAATTACAGAGAGAAAATTAAATAACTTGTCAAAATGGCAAAATTAACTTTATGAAGAGCAATGGGACAATAAAGCAAAAAAGCTTATCCACAATTTAACGTGCATAATTTTTGGGCTTTTCTTGATTCAGAAAAAGATCGAACAACATTTTATTTGCTAAAATGTATCTTGAATGTAGGAAATGAGAAACATTTTAGGGGGGAGAAAAAGAGGACTTGCGTGCCCAGATCGTAAAAAGTAATGAACTACCAGAGAAGAAGAGTTGAACTGTGTTAATGCGCGACAGCACTCCTCCAACTTGCTCTCCTCTGCGCTCTTTCTGCTAAACTTTTGTGACACAAAGCGGATTTGTAAAATCCAGCCGACTTCCATTGCAGCTCAGCGATGTGTGCGCGCACACATGCGAAAGGAGGTGTAAAGCCTTTAAATTAGCATGTTAGATAAGCCAGGTCTATAACTCACATGTATTAGCACATGTAGTATTTCATAATTAATCTCTTGTTCATTTTCAAATGAACTCTGTGCGCTGTGTGTGTGTCGCTCTGCGTGTGTACGCCAATGCGTGTGTGTGTGCATGTGTGTGTGTGTGTGCATGGACTCGATTTGAATTTGTGGATTTCAGTGGATTAGCCCAGTTTGGAGCTGATGTTTTCATCACCGAAGCTCCTAAACTTGCGGATGACTCATTTTTGGTCCAGTGCTGCTGATGACATCACCATACATCTCACAGAGCCGCTCCCCGGAGCTGTTTATCCAACGCTATATTTATCACCCTATCACACTTACAGAAACACATTCTAAGTTGCGCAGTCGATTACCTACATGGCACGAAGAGCCCAGGAGCACCTTTAAGCCGGCGCGAGGGGCCGTAAAACGAGAGAAATTTCCCATATTTTCATAGCGTGTAAATACGTGACATATATTGGAAAGCAAATTGCCTCTGGGAGGATATTTTTCCCGATCTAATCTAAAATGTTCATGCTGAGATAGCAGTATCAAAGTCAGGGCTTCCTCTTTAATTTGATTCTTTAAACTTCTTCAAAGGGAGCGGCGAGTCAACGAGGCTCATGGCAACGCCTGACTCCTCTTTTTTTTTTTTTTTTTAAACCAGAGGAGTGAAATTATGAGAATGTTTAATGGTTAGTCTGAACACTGAAATATTAAAAATTACCCCAAAATAATTTATTGTATCCATTCAAATATTTATTCAGAGAGGTCTGACATTCATTATTCAACAAAACAGTCCTGATTTAGTCACCAAATTTGTGTAATTAGCAGTTCGGAGCTGCATATTTTTGTCTGCATCTTGTGTCTGAACAGTGGAAGCTGAAGTGTGCTTGTTTTCTCTCGCACTCAGACCACAACAACAAACACGTGCTGAGTGCACATCTGTTTCTATTCAAGTTTCACAAATTCAAGAACTCAAGCAAGAGGGTTTTTTCCCTCCTTTTTTTTCTCCACCTAAGAGGTGCTTTCACCCTGAAAATCCTTCTGCTCCAACTGGTCACAGACTCTGTGTAGTGCAGATTTATTGTTGTGTGACTGAATCATCCTGATTGATCATTGTTGGTTAAAAAATTCTTTTTTTTTTACTGATGCAGTTTGAGTGGATTGAACTTTTACAAGGTGTGATCTGCTCCTCTCTTTAATATTCCCACCTCGTTAGCTTTCAGCGCTCGCGTTTTCAGAGGAGCGAGGCCCGGCGACAGAAATGTTTTCCTCGCCATCATCAAAGCTCGCCGCGGTGACCTCATTATCTCGTTCACATTTCAAAGCTCTTCTGAAATGAGTTCCTCTTCAAAACTATCTCTACCTTTCGCAAACAATCTACATCAAAACAAGATCTGCCTTCAGTGTGAGCAGGGAGATCTTAGTCGTGCATTTAATGCTAACGATATAATTTACTAATATTTACACTACTGCTAACAGGATTCACCCAGATCAACAACAGCAGCAGCTCCTTTGGTTGGACAACTTTGAAGCACTTCACGTGAACTTCCCTGTTAGTGAGTGTGACATGAAGTTGCCACCGGCAGTTCGCTGACTGCACTCGGTGACTCCGGTTGACCTACTCAACAATACACCTGTGCTCCCGATCCGAGGAGCTGTTACCTGGCAGCTGGGGCTGCGTAAGGTTACAGTGCCGGAGTCCATTTACCCGGCGCCAAGACAAAAACATATCGGCTTCCATCGATTCAGCGGCGGCGGCTGAGGCACAGCTGATGGACAACTGACATCCGTGTCATCAAGGAGGTCTGATAAAGAGAGAGACGGCCCGCTGTCCTCGGGTGGAGGCCATTGTGACGCCACACAGCGCTGTCAGTTAGAGATAGCATTCAGATAGGAACAAGCTAAACTTTATACAGCCGCAAAGACACACACTATCACACAATAACTGCAAGTAAAGTCAGTTACACTTTAAAGGCAAGCAGTGGTTTGTTTTCCACCAAATATGTTGTGAATCCACCATCTCATTTTCCTCCAAAAGGAAAAATGGCAGATTGAAGCATAAACAAACACAAAAACCAAACGTTATGAAATTCAAACACTTCCAATGAGTAAACAAACCAACACTGCTCCCAGAAAACCAGCTGCACAGGCTCCGACACACCTTCAAAGAGCTGGACCTAAATCCCAGCAGTTACACAGTTACTCAGTACCGTCGCCTAATGCACAGAATAAACTAAATGTGACATGCTGCTCCTTTAAAGCTGAAAGTACCGTTTACTGTCGCGCTTCAATAATCAGAGCGATCCCTGTAACCTTCGTCTTACCTTTAAGCACATTCCTTAATTCCCTGAGTGAGCGCCATCAATCTCGGTTATTGGCAACATATCGAGCCTCCCCAGGGTTCATCTTGGCCGCTTTGTCCTTCACACTTGTGCACCTGTTTTTCCCCCCTCTTATAGGAAATTAGAAAATGTATATTTTAAAGGTTGGCTGCTGAAGATAATTCGGGAGACGGCTGCCGAGGCCTCCCTGAAGACTCAGCCTGTGTTGTTGAGGAGAAACAATAGTCCACGGGTCACATCTGTCACTCAGGGCGACCCTAGAGCAGATGTTTTTAGAGGCAGCCTCGGCGTCTCCCAGTGGACCCCTGTGCAGACACATCACGGAACACAATCTGACAAACACATGATTTATTTACAAGGAGATTTACTTGACTTGATAAGATCTGTTCGACACATCTTTAAATACCACATCTCATTAGCTTATCACACATATCTCTGTTAGTTTTCACACACACCATCACACAGCGGCATTCGCGCCATATGCCATCTCTGTATGCAGTGTGAGAGGATTGTCATGCTGTGAAAGGATATATATATATATATGTTTGCCCCTAATTTCCACTGCCTTTTATTAACAAAAAACATTGAAATGCTGACTGTTGTGAACTCATTAACACAGAAGCGCGCACAGTCTTAATTCGCTTTCTCACACACGCGCACAAACTCTTTTAGTCTTTCTTTGCATCCCTGAACCACAACCTCATTAATGGCCCTTACAAGGTCGTTGGAACATCTGTAATGACACTTGACACTGACGCAGTCTGAGACACACACACACACACACACACACACACACACACGCTTTCATCTCTTTTACTAATGAGCTTGGCCGTAGTTTCTACACCGCCACCATGATCTGAACTGTAATCAATAGTGTAGGACTTTCATTATCTTTGTCGTTGATCATATAATCACAAGATAGCCCGAGAGAACTGCAGCTCGATCCTTTATCATCATAATCATCATAATTGTTATTGATGTCGGTGGATGGGGATTCAAAGCACAACACAGCGCTGCACTCCCACGATTTAGTACGGGAGCAGTTGTACTGTTTTGTCCAGCGCGTGTAAACAAAGTGGATTTGTGTCTTTCGGGGCGGCGATGACGACTCAAACTCAAAGATAAACCCGGCTGCGCGTGTGGAATAAAGGGACTCAGCATGAGGACCGGTTTGAAGAGGTGGTTTCGCTTTTTGTGCATCAAGCACAAAGTCTGTTTTTGTGGGAAAACACCCACGATCCGGACTGAGATCCATCCCAGGACCTGCAAAAGTGACTCAGTTTCAGTGTGCGTCATCCAAAACCAGCCTCAATAGGTTATGCAACACAAACACAAAAATGCAAGTCATGAAAATTAGTGTAACTTTATTTGTTTTCCTCATACACACACTCACACAGGAATCTTCTAATACTGCTCTCAGAAAAGTATTTTGAAAGTCCACTGATCTTAACTCTCATTTGAAAAATATGGATAATTTTGTGTCATTTTGTGGCCTCGTGTTTTTTCAATAATACTTTATGTAACATGTTCACTCCAATGATATAGAAAAGCGCTCGATGTGTCTGTGAGGTCTATAATCTATCATCTGATCGTTGATTATTGAATCACAGGTTAGTGTCTTGTCCGTCTCCATCTGTGACACTTGGACGTCTGTTAGGTCGCTTGTTAAGAGTTCACATCCGCCTTAAATGTCACGCACAAGCTACCGCGAGGCACGTGGAGGGTGGTGGAGGATATAGGGCCTTGTTCAAATTACCATGCGATACATTCCTGTGACAGTTATTGTGCTGCGGTCATGAGGCCACTCTGTGCACAAGGGGACGTAAACTCGCAGCGCGTTCAGCCGAGCGGAGCCAGAATCACACAGCATCCCCATACATCTGCCGTCTGACTCATCCGTCAGCATATGGCTCCGTCACCGCAGCCGCGCACCGAGGTTCATGTGCAGGCCGGCCGAGCGCCGCTCGCTCCCTTTGTTTCTGCACTTCTTCACTGACTTCCCTCTAACCTTCCTCCTCTTCACTTTCTACTTTCTTTCTTCGTCCTCTTTCAGTCTTTTTTACCCCCTTCATTCTTTCTTACTTTCATTTCCCTCTCACCCATCCCTCCTTCCTTTCTTTCTTTATTTCTCCCTCCTTCTCTCCTTTCTTTCATTCTTCCTCTTCTCCCTTCCTTCCCTTTGTTTCCTTCACACTTCTAGCATTTCTTGCCCTCTCTTCCCCTCTCTTCTTTACACCCATCTTTTCATCCTCTTCTCTTTTATTCCTCCCTTCCTTTCTCCCTATCGTTCTTTCCTCCCTCCCTTCCTCCAGTCCTACCCTCCGTCTTTCCTCCCAGCTGTCCATTTGTCCATCATCACTCCTTTTTTTGCCTCCTCCTTTCTCCCTCCATCCTCCCTCCCTCTCCTCCGTCTGTTACCGCTCCACCACCTCTTCTTCTCTGGAGAGTGTCGCTCTGTGTGTTTCGTCATTTGGGAGGACCTTCAGTGTTGCACATGCAGATTGCGGCTGATTACCAACATGGGAGGCAGGAGGGTGAATCCTGAGAGCTGAAATGTGGTGCTGGGATTTAGAGAGTGATTATATTTGACATGCTGCTAACAATCCCCCTGTTGGTGAAAGCATTTAAAGGTACAAATAGCAAGATGTTTCACTTTAAGCTTGGGGCATATAACACAATAATAGCATCAGCTGTCAGCCGTGAAGACACTGAGGGGAAAGTGAGCTTTCGGCTTGTCGGAGGAGCCGTCGAGTCGGGAGGGGGGGTGGGCTGGATCACAAAGATGGAGGCACTGTGAAGAACAGAGGAGCTCAGGGACGTGGAGAAGCGGGTGAAAAGAAGGTGCCTTTCACTTTAATTAGTGGTGGCAAATTAATTAGCAGCAGGATGTGAATTAATTAGTGTTCCAAAAGCAGTTTAAAGGCAGCGCCATAAGGAGCCACTGTAGAGGTCCCAGAAGGCTGTACAGTTTGTGGCAACCCAAACATTATCCTATTAATTAGCAATTTGATGCTCCTTGAATCCCCTCCATCGACTGCTTTTCTTTACGTTGCTTTTCTATAGCTGCTGCTTTGTCTCATTCACGGGTTCATGAAGAGGGAAAACAAGCAGCGTCCCAGCTGATGTTTCTGGATTGAGTCCTCCTTCATGTCTCACTGTGTGCTGTGCATTTATGCAACATAATTCGTGTTGGACGCCTCGTGACTTTTCCATTAACCCATGCAGCGTTAAAAGGCCGTTTTCCCCAAGGAGCGTTATTTTCCCACCAACAGCGAGGCACAGGGGACCTCATCAACATTCACGTCTCAAGATTCAAATGGCAAAAAAAACCAAGCAGAAACGGAGCGCCGTTGGAAATTCCCATTGATTTCCCGACGCCATCTCATTTCCTGCACTCCAGTTCCGTCCACTGGCCGCTTGACAGCCAACACCACCAGGTTACTGGGAGAGAACGGGTTGCTGCGCACCACGTTGGCGGGTGCAGGGAGACTCTGCTTTGATTTTCCCACAAAAAAAAGATTAAAGACCCCACTGTTGAATGTATTGATGCTCAGGACTCAATTCACTTTATTTTATGTGATAAAGAGCTCTGGAGGAGCGGCGCGAAGCTTCACTACGCTGACCGTCATCTCCCGAAGAGACACTCCCCCGTTTCACCTCCTGGCAGTCTATCCAGCTCCATCAAGTAATGTGGACCAAATAGAAGGCATTAAAAAAGGGATTTCAAAAAGTGACTTTGAGATGACATTCTTTGATGTTGGCAAGGAAAAGAGGACTGTGGTGAAAAACATCTACCGGAACTGCTGTTAAAACCTTCTGGAGGAGGTTTCAGTCATAAAGAGACAGAAGCTGACGGGAGGCCTGAAGGACAAGATGGCAGAACTGCACGGCTCTATATGTTCATTCCAATCCAACAAAGATTCCCAGTTTTCCATCGTTTTCTATCCATTTTCCCGACCTGCCTGATCCAGATCAGTGTCATTGGAGGCCGGAGCCGAATCCAGCCAATACTGGGTGAAAGGTAGAGAGTTTCTGGACAACACCTGCTAGTAAAACAGGCTGAAGGTTGACGTCACTGAGGTTAGAGTAGTTTGCATCGTTTGTATTGTAACCATGTGGTTTGCATGTTTTGCCTGTCCAGAGTCCTTTTGCATGCTTCAGTTTTCTACCTTCAAACCTTCTTATTAGATCACTTGTTGTTGCCCGCCGGCCTGAATGCACATGTTGAAGAACGTCTGTCTGTCTGAGTTGACTGCAGACATGTCAGGGATGTCTGTCACTGGGTGACAGCGGGGAGACGATTCAAGCTCGGATAAAGCAGGTATAAGAGACGGATGGGTGCCTGGATGGACAAATGTGAAAATAGAGTCTGGAGCCTTTTATTTATAGAAAGCAGATGATCACATGTGTGCATTATTTTTGCATCCAGGCATTATTCCAAGGCTGCTTCCTGTACATTGTTCCCCTCGCCTCGCCGTTTCGCCCTCAGCCACGATCACTCTGTTCTGCGTCTCTCTTGATGGTTATTCTCTTTGGCCTCTCTCGGCTCTGCAGCTGAAGCAGCTCTCCAAGTTCGGGTCAGCAAGTTGAAACTGTCGTCTGTTTTCTTCTTCTTCTTCCTGAGTCAACCTGAGGAAGCAATGCATCCTCTGCCCTTCGGGCCAAGACATGACCGATGGCCCTGAAGTAACCATGGAAACCCAGGCAATAGGAAGGAGGACGTACTGTATAGTTTTCCTGTTTCCACAAGTACAACAATAAATCTTTTTCCCTTTTTTTTTGGTCTTTTTTTTCTTGCGACATTTGGAATTGGCAAAGTTTTTGGACTTTTTGATTTATGTGTTATATTTTATGAAGTATCTCTCCAAAAATAAATAACGTGCTCCATGTGCACGAGCCACCTGTTTCAAGCACTGTCGAAACGATGTGTGGTATTTAAAACAACAGCTCCAGCTTGTCTACATGCGGCGTACCTCCGCCCGAGGCCACATGTGGTCTCCTCGACAGCTCATCAAGATGAGACGACTGTTGCGCTGTGAACCGAGCGCAGCGGCAAGACTAACAATGCACTTTCTGCCTGGAGGCAAGAAGTTACATTACTGTAGCTTTTAATTCCTGATGTTCCAACTCCGCCGACTTTTGGTGGCGGTGGAAAGCAAGTTGTTGCTGTTTGTTTCCTTCCTGAGTTCAGTCAATTCTTTGCATCGTCTCGTTTGTCAGAGAAGCAGCTCGCACCGTGCGCTC
>JAUESF010000064.1:7835769-7854555 GCA_032274765.1 Malacoctenus tetranemus
AGCAGCCTGCTGTGCATTTAATGTTCTCACAATTCCGCCGTAATTCTAAGGCCGTTTCATTTCTTTACGAAGCGCTACTTTATTTTAGTATTTTTAATATCACAAATTTAAAACAGTTTATGTTTTCCTGCGTTCAGACATTAATAGAATTGAACTGACAGGGTCACAGACACGTTACAGCCGCTCCGTAAATAAAAAGACTTCACTCAGAAGATCCGGTCACAAATCGTGTCCAAAAGAAGATATTTTACACACGTAGAGGACAGTTTCCTTTGTCTTGAGTTCATCTTAATTCACATCAAAATGTCCAATGTAGCCAAAGCTCCAGCAGGCTCCACTTTACCGTTTTTAATATGACTTCTGCAGACGAGGAACAGTAAATACTATTTGTTACATTGTGTAGAATAGACTTTGATTACAATCATTTTAATGGAAGAAAAGAAATAGAAAAGAAACTTTTTTGTGTAAATTTCCACAGTAATGATTTGAGAGCTCTTTCCAACAAACCTCTTCAAACGATTGTTGTTTATTTTGCAAACCTGCTATCGAAAAAATCTCGTGATCAACTAATATACGCGTATATATCTGTATATAAACATTACGATACATTTTTCCATCCGTGTCACTTTCAATATATTTTTAACAAATACATTTTATTCATCTCTTCCTTCATGATTCTACTAAGCCGTCCAAGCTCCCGGTGGCTCGTTTGAAATGTTTCTGTGAGACTAAACGAAGGAACGGTGAGACAGGACCTGACATCAGAGCGACAACACTCACAAACCACAATAAACACCTTCATATTTAATTCCTCCAGCAGCGTATTAAATATCCGTACGCACACAGTTGAAAGTTATAGTAAAAATATAGCGCTGTAATAGGCTCGTATGTTAGTGGGTTGTTAATCGGTGATCTCAGTACGTACAGATCTGTACCTAAACCTCTGATACTCATCTGTTCCCTCTGAAAAAGCCTTTGTCCGTGCTGCTCTCTCTTATGGTCACTGTCTGGCAGTTGGCCGTGACATCCGTCACGGTCACAGTGTCCAGGTGGGACAGACACGGGCTCCAGGACGGGCCTCGCTGCGCCGACGCTTCGTGGACGGGCGGTGAGGAGGGGGCGGCGGCCGGGTGTGGTGGGGGTGGCCGGCACAGCTTCACGTGGTGGCTCCTGTGCAGGGCAGAGTGCTTCATCTTGCCGGCCTGGGACACGGACACCCTGTCCAGGCAGTAAGTCCTGTGCCCCCCCTGGGCGACCTTCAGCGCGTCCGGTCTGAAGGCGCAGGTGTAGGACAAGGCCGCGCTGCCGACGTGTCTCTGCGCGCCGCTGGGTTTGGGCGTGATGGTGGTCTCCTCCTGGAACCTCTTGGTGAGCTGGAGGAGGCCGTGGTCCGACGTCTCCCCGCGATGCGTCACGGCGCGGGACATGGACGCCGGCTCCTCAAGGAACCGGCTCCGTTTGGCCTCTGGCTCCGCCGGGCAGCTGCCGTCGTCGTCGCCGTAGTGCAGACGCAGCTTGGGTTTGCGCCCTCTCTTTTTGGGGAAGCGCACGGCGGTTTGGTGGACCACCAGGTCGGCTGGCGAGCTCGGCCTGGGCCTTCTCTCCAGCTCCGGGAGTCGCACGGGGACGCTCTCCCCTCTGTTGACCGCGCTCGGGGGGAAGATGGTCGGGACCACCGTGCGTAAGCCTTCCCGGGCCCTTGGGGTGACGACGGGCTCCGGGCTGGGATAGGAAACCTGGATGCTTCTGGCTGCCTCCCTCCTGAAGTCGTACGTCTTTTCTTTGGCTTTAGCTTTGGCCTGAAGACAGAACCGAAGTGTTTAATAGGACAAGATTAATGTGACAAAACTGGAGAGACGTTAAACACTAAGAAGCAGAAGCTGGGACGTCCTGAGCGTCCGAGGCCTCGTCTGAGAGTCGGTGTCTCATGGAGGAATCCACGGAGGGAGGGAGGAAAACAACCAGACGCACAATTTATAATGAGGATATTTAAATGAAACAGAACCGCGCCAAAGTGAAACATCCTGCACATCCGACATTTCATGGAGGAAAACATTCACAAGTCTTATTTTTTGAACCGAATCTTAAAAGTTCAGAACAGCTGGGAAACAAATAAAAGCAGGAGCTGCCAAAACGACTGGACTGAGCCGGCTTTTCACGGTGTTTCTGACAGGAGAAGCTGACATGAAGGAGAGAGAGAAGTCAGAAAGTGTCCCCACCTTCAGGAGGAACGTCTCGGGTTTAGGTCCCCTCTTTTTCGGGCCGAACCTCTCTCTTTCGCGCTCCCTGAAGAAGAAAAAAACTATTTAATTCTCACAAGTAAAAGTTTATCCAAAACTTCAGGATTTTATAAGAAACTAACTTTTGCTTCGTGGCAACAGATTTTCTTCCCCTCTCTGGCTTATGAAAAGTTAGAACATTTTGACAGAGTAAATCAAACCTCTTCCTGACAGATCTAAACTTCCAGACACCTTGAAACGTGTCGGAAGTGGTTTAAACACACACAGAGAGACTCAGAAAGTTGTCTGCGCTTAGTCTGGGGGGGCAGGAGGCTCGTGTTGGCTCCTGTGAACGGGAACATGTTGCGCTGCGGAGTTTGCGGTGCCTTCGCAGCCGTCCACCGAGGCCTACTGCTGCGCTGTCAGAGCCTCACCTCTCCTTGAAGGCAGCGAAGAGGCGCGCATCCAGAATGTTTTCCTCCGGCTCCCAGGTGCTGTACCTGTGTCACAACAAGCCAGAGGAGAGCTGTCGGACGCCACACGTCAAGCACACCAGGTGTCAACCGCGCGCGGACACGTGTTCCTACTTTTTTTTATCAAACCAATCTGGCGGCTTTCGCTGCAATTTCAGACGACGTAGCGGGCAGCGGCGCGTGGTGAACCCGCCGAATGCTAAAGCTACTTTCCGCGGAACGAGCCCCGACGCGGAGCCAGAGCTCGGCCGCTGTGACACTTTCTTTGCGCGCGGGAGCCGGCGGGCTCGCGGCGGACTGCGCCAGAACGCACGCAGCTCGAGGAAATGAATCAGAAAAAAAGCCTCCATGAGCGGAGGGACGACGGGCTGAGGAGGTGCAGTGTTAACGAGCGGCCAGGATGGAGCGCTGTCCTTCACGGCCGCCGCTAATATACTCACTTCTGGGACCAGCCCTTCCATTTTACGAGGTATTCCCAGCGACCCTGCGAAAGAGAGACGTGACAGAGTCAGATTATCAGAGGATTTGCCCCTCGGCCGCGCGTAGTCACGTCTGCGTGATAGATGTGGAGGCGCGGGCTGTGCGTGGAAGAAAAAGCAGCGAGTACCCGTCGGATTCGCCGTTTAATGATGGACTCGGCTGCGAAGACGCTTTCACCGACAGCCGAGAGCTCCATGCTCCACCATGCACCTCGTTTATTTCTGTCTCTTTTAATATTTTGGGGCGTCCCTCGTCCTCTCCGGGTTGTTTAATTCCGCACATCCCATAATACGCAATCTGAGGAGGACGTCATCACGTCTCTTTCTGTTGCCAGGCACCGCGGTCGGTAGGACGGATCGCGGCGGAGCACATTGGCTCGGTTGTTGCTACGTGCTCGGGGTCTGTGAGTGAGGGGGCGGAGCCCCGCTGCTCCGGCGGCTCTGCAGGAATGTCTGGCACCGCGGAGCGAGTCGGAGGCTCCCGGAGCGGCTCCACTGACCCCCGAGCTCCCTCAGGGGGTCCGAGGAGCCCAGACGGGTGAAAAAAAGGCAATTAGAAAAAAAAACTCATTTCACAACTTTGAATTAATGAAACTGAAACAGTGGCAGCATTTGTTGGATAAACGACCTGGTGCGAAGACAGAAAAATCCACTTGATGTCTTTAAAAACGACTAAAAATGAATGTTTGTGAATGATCCAGTGACCAGAACGACCTCAATTTTAGATTCCTACATAAAAATTGTAAGAAAAAAATCTCTCTTTAGTGAAATGAACCCTGTCACAAGATTTGTCCTGACAAAAATGTGTGTGGACCCTCTGTGATTTTTGTAACTGGTCTAAAATGATCATTTATCCCATTGAGTGTTAGGACCTGTCTCAGTCGTCGCTCTGGTTTGTTGTGGTTAATCTCCGCGGACACCGCGGAGGTCCTGGCCCCGCGTCCCCTGCCGTTCCTCCGGTTAAACAGTGATTGGGTTTTTTTCCACGCCGTGTCCGATCTCTGCACTGCACTCTGCTAATGTTTCACTCTGCCTCATCCTCACTTCCTGGACGAGAGAACAGATGATAAAAAAAACCCAAAAAAACTGGATGATGGCATCTTTCGGAAACGGCACTTTCTGATCAAACCGCTTTAATTTTTGAATTGTCTGGCGCGCGCACGGGAGCGTCGGTTTATCCTGGTTCTTGATCAATATTTCACCAGACGGACTTTGGTAGGGCGCCTCCGACGTGATCGCAGCAGATTCACCAGGTGTCTCCTTCAGCCCAAACACAGCCAGTAACCTCTGAAGCCTCGCAAGTCGCATCATCTCTTTTCATGTAGAGTTCGACACCTGGGAATTATCAGCTCCTACATAAAAAAGAGCCGACACACGAAATCAAAGGACGCTTGCACCTGTGCGTGACACGGTTTACTAACAAAATGTTTTGTTTTCAAACATTTCGGCTAAAATTCAATTAAACTGAGTGTTCAAAGTCTTCAACTAAACGCCGCCTTCAACAGTCGGCTCCGTCTGTGAAACCCGACGGCTTTTACATTTAAAATATGGATTTTTAACCTGGAAACTCGCACTGGCAAAAACATTCCAGTTTCTGGAGAGGACCGACGATAAAGCCCCGCAAACAAACAGGAGCTTTATTCTGCATTTATCTGCATTCAGACTACCTTCATAAAATTTGTTTAAAAAGTAAAAAATAAAAAAGAACAAAATGAAGTTAAAAAATGTTAGTTTTTAATATTACTATTATTGTTATTATTATTAGTAGTAGTTTTTTATTATTATCGTCACCATGTTTGATCCAATTTTTTTAAATCTTAATTGATCCAATTAAATCCAATTAACCAAAATTATGCACATTGACCTGCTGCAGCCCATCGGTGCAGTATCTCCAGTGTCGTTACTTTTACTGATATAATAATTATAATCATAATGATAATTGTTATTATCATGCACCTTCGTTATTCCTGTGGATATGACTTATCATGAATATTGGCCACACAATCACCTCGCAATCATGAGTGAAACAACAAAGGTGGAGTTGTCCATTCATTGGTCCTTTACAATCATACACTAGCTCCTTGTTCCTTTGCCCTTTTTTACACCATGATTTCAGATCAGTTTGAAGGCCAGCAGCCTCCCTGTTTGTGCACATCTCAGAGCAGCTAAAGAAGCAGAAACTGTTCCAATAAAAAGGCCTTTTCTTGCGTCAGAAGTCCTTCAAAGAAAACCAACACATTAAACTCTTTCAATTCTCACTTGAACATCAATTGTTGTTCTTTTTGTTCAGTAATTAAAACGAGAACAAATGTGCGGGCTGTGCAGCCTCAGCAGGCCTGTGCAGGCAAAGTCCGTTCAGTAAATATACAAAGCAACTGAGGGGTCTCCTCCTGGTTTATCCTTCAGGGGGGAAAGAAAAAGAGCATATTTTAGAGGGTCCTGTGAGCGCCGCGGACAAGAAGTGGACCGACACTTTGGGCATCTTGGTGATTTAAAAAGACACTGTACCTTTTATGAGAAGGACCTGGCGCTACTGTCAGGCTGTTTCGGATTTAAACCACTTTGTTTGACGGCAAATAACTACGAACATTATGTGCTGGCTAAAAAAATCCCTCATTTTTATTTTCTTTAAGGGTTTTTTTTTAGTGATTCGCGCTCTTCTATGAAGAATAAACACATCAGATCCGGGGTGAAATTCACCTGAAGCGACACCGAAGGAGCGGCGGTGGCACAGTGTCCTGATTATTTCTGAATTTGACCAATTACGAGCAGCAACAGACGAACACTTCCACCAAATATGAGAGAATATGAAAAAAAGCAACAATAGAAATAAGGAAGACAGCTCGCTCCCGCTCTTTGGGGACGCGCACCGCCCATTGCGCCGTCTTTATTCTGCGCCGCGGTTAAACGATGAAACGGCGCTCGGATCCGTTCTGTCTGCTTCAGTCTGAATTTCTCGCCGCGGTGGAGCAGACAAAGGCGGGAGCGCCGCGGACAAAAGATGCGTTGTGGCTGCAGTCAGTCGAAATATGAACCACCATTTTGATAGTCATACACTGTAGACCGACATTTCCTGTCGGCACTAGAATGGCTCGAGCCTGCACGGTTTCGTGCGGAGACAGCGCGGCGGAGGGCTGCGTGGTGCGCACGGGCTGCACGTCGCCGCGCTGCGCCGCCGCCGCCGCTGCCGCTGCTGCTGCTGCCTGCGTCTCCATATTTGGCTGTGAGTCGGTGAAAAGTGAGTCTGCAGGAGCCGCAATGGCGACAGCCGCACATGAATAAACAGAGCTGGCTCTGTGAGAACATTATTGGCTCTCTGGTTTCTGGGCAACTGCTGCACACAGCGCGCTGTTCACTGTCCTACTTACCGGGCGACATTTTCTGCTGAAGGTGGCTCAGGCACCAAACCACACGCAGTTATAAAAGAAGAAGAAGAAAACAGTGTGCTGCCTCCGACCTGCAGCCCGCTGCGTCTGAACACGTCTTTAAATTTGGACGTTTGGAGGTTTTTCTGGTTTGGTTTTTCAAACGCAGCGTTGTTCATCTCTTTGAGATTAGTTCTTTGAGGTCAGATCAGCTGATAATTTATCGTTTTATTTTTTAAACGTAGGGGCAGTTGGGGTTATTTCTCGTTTTTTTGTTCAGCTGACAAATAAAGTCCAGAAAATGAAAATGTATCATACATTTTTTGCGTTTTATTCTGTTAATATTCCTGTTTTGTCCCTGGAGTCCTCGCAGGCCTCCGGGTCACCGTGGAGGTGCCGTCACAGCGCGGGGACGAGACATCACCGGACAGCCCGCTGCTGCTGCTGCCGGTGTTTCTGCCTCTGCTGCTGCTGCTGCTGCCGCCGGGCTCGATGATAAAGGGGGAATGTGAAACATCACACTTGGTCTATAAATATGCTCCCCGCCTCGACGTTGTTTCACTTTCCTTCGGCCACCGATGCGTGACTGAGCCGGTCCAAAGGCCCTCGGACACAACCTCCCCGAGGGACGAGCGACGTGCGAGTTCACGCCGTTTGCAAATTGCCGTCATATCACCTCAGTTTGCTTGAGTAGGAATAATGTCACAAGTGTCCTTGGTTGCCAGGTTCAACCCCCTCCTCCCTCCGTCCACGGTCTGTTGGGATTGCTGGTCACATTTTCGATCCTGAAGTCATCAGCTGCACAATCAGCTGATCAATGTTGTCTGATGCACTCAGAGCGCGTCAGTGATCAGTCCCACATAACATCCAGTCATTCACCAAGACCTTTGTCAGCGGATTACAAGTGTCCACTTCCAACTAAAACCACCAACAGAAAAGAGGAAACAGGTCAATGTATCTGAGAAAAATGCACAAGAATGAACATTTTACTGACACAGACTCGTTGCTGCCACTGAGCAGTGTGAGTGAGGCAAAGTTTAGACAAACAGCCTTTCATGGTCAGCAAATTGTGTCTCCATGTTGTTCTAAACAGGTTTAGCTCCCACACTGTGTTTCATAATTGCCAAGTTGGAGAACCAGCTCGGTTTTATCAGAAGCATCAACACTGGCTGTATTATGTAGATCTTGTGGTGACATTTTAAAGCTTTTAACTTCATTAAAAAACTGAGTGAAGTGCTGCTGCTGGCCTGTTTGATTTGAGCTGCACCTGTGTAGACGACTTCAATTCATCAGACACATTCAGCCTAATGGAAGCCATTCAAGTTTAATTTGCCTTTCTCACAAACTTTGCAGCCTTACTTAGATTTTCTAAAGCTAAAACACAACTACACAACAAAAAACACGACACGAGATCAATAGTTGTTCTCATGGTTTGTTTTTAGATCCCTTGACAGCAGGAGACCTTTTTCCTACATGTAGATTTATACCAAAGTACACACTCCGGGCCCTGAGGGACCCACACAGCCTGATGGGCGAGGCCCTTGACATTTAGCAGTGTCTATAAAGGTCAGTGTTTAGGGCTCATTCATAAAAGTTGAGCTGTGCACGAATGCGAGCTGCAGCCCTGCCCGGGTGTCTGGTTCTGCCTGTCCATATCATCTCACCGGTCCCAATTTTACAGAGCGACAATAATGCAGCCGAGAAATCGCTGATTCATGGTGACACAGGCCCTCTGAACGGCCTCTCAGTGTGTGACAACAACTTACACGGCAGAAACTTCATGTTTAAATGACACAATTGTCTCACTCTGCTCTTCTGGACTTCACTCACACACGGGTCAAATACTATGATGCTTCGCTCCTTGATAGGATCTAAGAATTACACAATCTCCTTCTCTGGCCTCCTTCTCCTGTTAAATTGTATGTTTACATTCCTGCTTTGGGGTCCAGCAGCAGTATCAAAATAATGCATGTGTAAGGTTTTAATAATACGAGTGACCGGTGCAGTTATGCGATACAGAGGGGCCTTTGTGCAGGATCGTTTGTGATTATGCAACATGATCTGTTTTCCTATTCATGGCTCACAACCACGTTCGTGTTTCTGGTGTTTAATGTTCCATTCTTTCGCTCCAAGTGCAAAGAGGCTCCAGAGGAACTTCAGGGTGAGAACAATGATCCATAAATCTCTTGCTGGAACACGAAAGAAAACCACGAAATGTTAGTCTATGAAATGGACACAAAGCAAAGGGTAAACACACAACGCTGCGCGCTTCAACCCCGCCCCCGCCCCCCCCCACTCAGCAACAAAATATCAGAGGTCAAATCTCTTTCTTTATTGTGAAACATACCATCCAATAAGCTTTGCCAACAACAATAAGTCAGTCAGCTCCTGGTATAACGTACTTTATGACAATCATTTTGACTTTTTGACAGAGTGCAAAAAAAAGGGAACAAAAGGGAAACAAAAGGTCGCAGACAGACTCGGCGTCATTCAAAAAGGTGAAATTATCCAACTGAATCTTTGCAGCTTCTGACGCAACAAACATTTTGTAATAGTTTTCGAAAAAACCATATTAGACGTCAATAAATAAGCACTCTTCATTTTTATTCTTAGCATTCTTACTGGTTCTGCATTAAATGTGCGTAGAAGGCCATTTAGACTCAAATGTGGGTTACATCCAACAGCTCTGGTATTGGGAATTTTCAGCAGCACAGTCGACACAGCATGCACTCACTGGATTGCAATGTAACAGATTACAAACTCAGCCTCGCAACTCACATTTAATCTCTATAACGTCCTCCCCTCCGACCCTGGTCGCGTCCTCGAAAACTAACAGTGCTCACGTGTGTATTCTTCAGATCATCACATTAGCTTCAACAGCAGAAGGTAAACCTGCGTGTGTCCGTGTGGGACACCAGCCTGATTCGGGCTCAGCAACATCCTCATAAATCACAACCTCATTATTGCGAGGATCAATACGTCATCCTAACAGAACGGCACTTGCTTGATAAATGACACAATTTTCCTAATGCTAACCGACCTTTGAGAGTGGATGAGTCATGTTTTATGTCCGTGGCGTCTTCCACACCTTTAAAGTGTGCACGGCGTCAGGAGATCAGATTGCAACGGCAGGCAAGCCGACGGCTCAGCCGCATCTCAAGGACGAGACGGAGAAAATAATCATAAAAAAGCCCTGACGGAACGAAACGCTGGGACTTTGTCTCGAGGTTGTTGACACAGCGGAGTGAGTCTCACTGTGTTTACACTGCATTCAGACACACCTGGGCCCTAAATTTGCGTGTCATGGCTAATTCTTTCCCCCGCTAAACAAGCCACAAACAAATCATGGAACTAAACAGGACAACTCATTCGTTAGGTACCTCTAATTGTTACAGCAAAGATTAAACGGTGGAATAAGACTTGAAGACCGGCGCCGTTTCTCCACAAGCAAACGTATGAAAATGCGATTAAGTGCTTTCAATTTGATCTTCGATCACGATATACTCAACGACTTCCTCTCTAGCTTCTATTAGGACCAAAATAAGAGATATTATTAATACAAAATATGTATAAACCTTCATACATCTCAGGTTATAAGTTTGGTACAGGTATGAAACACAGCATTAAGCTCCATACAACAAATAAACAGAGTTTGTGTTGTTTTTTTTTAAAGTGGAACGCTTCCACCTGAATGCATTCGCTCAAATCCTCGAGGGCACTTTCTTGGCTACAACGTCACAGAGGAGTTACAGTATAAAACGTTATAAGAAACATATTGAATTTGGATGATAAATTATAAATTTCCACATATACAAAATTCTGTTATTTTCACAAATGTACATTATGAACAGCATCATCCAATGCGTCACTGATAGTCCCATTTCATAAAGCATTTCTTAGAAAGAAACATATTCCTTGAAGGTGACGGTGAGACTGTTCGTGGTGATGTCAGTAATGATGATATTCCCCATGAAAGGCGAGACTTTTTTCACCGGAGCTTCTTTAGACTCCTCTGGTTTCTGGGTGTCCGTCTCTGTCTCGGGGGGTTTGTCTTCGACGGCCGGCTCGGGCTCGGCCACAGACTCTGGCTGCTGCTCGGCCTCCACCTGCTTCTTCGCCTTTGGGCAGCTGAGGTCCATCGGCTCCTCCTGACTGCCCACCGCCTCGTACGTGCACGCGCTGTGGCGCGGGCCGCTGCAGTGGAGGTCCATGGGTTTGTCCTGAGGCGGCGCGACCACCGTGCTGGGCGCGCTGAGCGTCCTCGACGTCAGGTAGACTTTCGCCACGCTTCTGTCCTCCGCAGGATCCGACAGTTTTCTCTTGCGGTCGGCGGGAAACGACGGTATCCTGATCTGGTCGACCGCCGTGGGCGTTGGGATGTTGGTGTCAGTAGTCCAAGAGGGCGAGCTCGCCGTGAGCTGCAGTGGCAAGTCGTCCGGCAAATCGGCCTGACCGCGGGCCACTTCCGTGTTGTATTCCTCTGCTGTGCTTGGTGACGGTTTGGAAAAGTGTCGGTCCTTGGGAGAACATTTGATGGGGTGCTCGGCAGCAGGGAGGGTGCTGCCGGTACAAATCTCTTTGGGGATGCCGTTCTCCGGGTGCTCTGCCATTTTGGTTCTTTGTGCTGGATTGTTTTCTGACGGTTTGGTGCTCTGGGGCTTCTCCTCTCGGGACGATTCCCCGTGTTTACCCTTTGCTCCGTGAACCTTGTTGCTGTCCATGTATTTGCTCATGACAATAACAATACGTCCGTTTTTGTTTTTATTCTTGATTATCTTCATTTTGCTGCTAATCGCACTTGGGAGGGTTGCGTCTTTCGGGTTGGGCTTGAGGGCCTGCTCGCTCTCGCCCTCTTTGACAGCCGGTTTTCTCACCTCCACTGCCAACTCCTTGACTTTGCTCAAGCAGCCCGTGTCTTTGTCCCGCACCCATTTCTGCTGCAGGGCCAGAGGTAAGTTCCAGCCAGGATTTGCCGGCTTGCTGGCGGGCTCCTGGACTTTGACCACCTCCTTGAGCCTCGAGGCCTGTGCGTCGTACATATTCGGGTCAGGCTCGTAGTGGTGGTGCTTCTTGCTGTTTAACTGGTATATAAACTTCTTTTTGCCGTTGGCCAGCGGGTCGGCGGGGACCTCCTGGCTGCTGGGCTGGTACTGATGGTGCTTCTTGCTGTTGAGCTGGTACTGTTGAGGCTGGCAGCGCTGCACCTGGACGGGGTCAGACTTCAGGCTGGTTTCTGCGTCCTGAGGCGTTTCCTCCAGACCGGCAGGAACGCTCGATCTTCGGGCAAAAGAGGGAACCTGAAACAAGAGACGGAAAACAGATTGGACTTTATCACTGCCATCCAATCAACTGAGGGGTTTTCATCAGATTTATTATTCTTCATGTTTGACTGCAAATCTTTTTTCTTTGCCAAAGTCATTCAAATACGACCTGCTTTATGACTCATACACTTTACTTATATAAAATCTCAGATGTGATGTTTGTTTCAGAGGTAGTTTGGGTTGAAAATATGGTAAAAATGTACTCACCAATAACAATACTAGATCTGAAAACACTAGATTTTTTTAAAGATGTTTGAATGTTTTTTCCCTGGAAATTAAGTCCAAGTCGTTGCTGACTGGACCCTAAGAGCTTCACTCTGACAGCCCCTCATTGCTCAGACTTGAAAAACTCTTTACGGAGGACGTTGTGCAACAATTTTTAATTGTAAATGTGGGCAGACTGCTACTGCTTACAGCTTCACTTACAGCAACAAAAGAAAACTGAAGTGTACCAGAAATAAGAATAAACGATCCAATCAGCCCCTCCACTGCCTCTCCCTCCGCCCCCCTCCTCCTGTACAGCTTGACCCTCACGGCCGTCAGAGGAGCACTGCAGCGGAACGCTCAAGACGCTTTGGCGATGACCTGAGGTCAGAGAAGTGCCACCAGACATGTCACGCTTTATCCCTGATTGCTGGCCACGTGTGACTCTGGCAGAGTGGTATGCTTCTTAAGATGTGACACTGCATAGCAATCAGCTCACAGCCTCCTGAAATATATAATCAGATTTGGCTCAGAAAGTGCCTGAGCGAGGACGGCCAAAGCACCGCGGAGAGCCATTCTCACCCATTCATTCCAGTCTTGTAGAGACATTTGGGGAAAAGGTTTTTCCAGATTCAGCTTGAAGAACATAACCGGCAGACACACACGGCGTCTTCAGTGAGCAAGAAGCAGTGCTTTGCATTTACTATTTAGCATAAAGAAACAATAAAGATTATAATAAAACGAGTGCGCCCAAGCATCTCCTGTGTAACCTCGGGCAAAGAACAAGGTTTCATGATGAATGTGGAGGGAAATTCAGGAGCGCGGCGTGGCCCTTTCTGCGGTGTTCCCTTTTATTGCTTTCTCAAAGGAATCTATAAATAACTGGCACCACAATGATGGCGCAGCGAACACACCTGATGGGCAACCCCGTCTCTCACACAGGGAAACCACACAGAGGAGGTTTGTTAAAGGCAGGACGCCTCCACAGGAGCTACGAAGTCACTGGGGATTCGTGGACAGTTACCTGGAGCAAAAGATGTTTTGGTTTCGGCCCTCGTTTACGGTATCCCATCATCTGCTCCTGCCGCTCCCTGAGAAACAAAACAAAAGATTATTACAGAATGTTCCATTAAATCGCAACAACACATCTACCTTCAGCATGCAATAATTCCCTTTTCCAGACACATTGGAACATTATAAACATAATTATATCACACAAGAAAATTACAGGTTTGACATTTGGATTAATTATTTGCTTTCTTCTACCTTTTCAAGGTCAAAAGTGGTATTTTGATACAGAGGACTAATGAATGTGCTCATGTGGCCTGCTGCAAAGCATTATGGTCCTTATTTGCATAGCTCTCCATGGTAATCGACCCGTTCCATATTCTCATTATCCCAGAGAAATTCAATTAAGGCTTCAGCAGGGAGAATCTCGACTTGTCTTTCAAACATCCTCCCTCCTACAACACTCCCTTCCTCTTACATTCGATCTTTAATTAGGGTCATGAGGTAGAAGAGAATCTTCATGAATAGCACATGGCGGATTACTGGACAGGATTATTTAAAAGCTTCCCTTGTGAGAGTGCCGGATGATAAAAACGGGACAATAATAAACACGTCTCGGTGCTGATTTTACTGAGGGAGGACAAGAAAACATGTTATTGTAGTGGCGGCGAGGAGACGGAACACCGAGCTGTCTGTGAAATATTGCTCCCTGATATAAACCTTGACTCATCATTGGCTCATAAATCACCAGCGGTGGGTGAAGGCCAGCTGCACACCGACTTCACCAGGCATGCGTAAACCCAGCCCATTCTGGCCTCCTCGCTACAGACGTGAAGCCGATCGTAGTGGCCGGAAAATTGCCACAACAAACACGCGACGCTGCTATAATGTGTACAATTTTGAGCAGCGTCTAACGGGGTGACCCCTATTCACAGAAGATTTGGCAATTACAGACTCCCTAGTCGAATCCCCTCCCCCATCCACTGGGAGCAGAGAGGAATCCACACACACAGCGCAGAGGCAGCACTCCATGACCATCAGCACGAAGCCAGACACACACACACACACCACACACACACACAGCTAAGCGGGCAGGCTGCAGGGGAATATGAGAGCGCTACACTGGAAATGTTGAAGAGCACTGTGTGTCAATTAGCCTTTTCACAAAAGCAAATTCCTTTCGCCGGCCATCATGTCTTCACCGGGGCCCGTGCACGGCCCGCCGGCCTGCGGAGGAGCCTGTCTCACTGCCGTTGGTGTACAGACTCAGACAGTCTGCTGGTGTCTCACACTGAACTCAAACGGTCGCATATTGAAGCCATCAGACAACCACTAAGGTTGGCGTGCATCCATTTCCAAATCAGGCTCCACCTAGCTTCTCCTGGGCTACAGTTATGTGTAAATTTCTGAGGGTTATTTATTCTAGCAAAATTAGGCTAAAAGCTAGTTTAGGTGGATTTCACCTACGTTGAAAAAACAAAAAAAAACCCCACACCTGTAAATGTAAAGTACACCTCACACTGACAGTCCCATCCGACAGCTGCTAGGCCTCCTCATGTGACAATCAACAACAAACTGCAGCAGCAGCGTCTACATGCAGCCTGTTCCCTATTCAGCCGCCTCGACAGTGAACAGCAAACTGACCTGTAAACATGGTTAAAAACTAAATTTGATGGAAAACACCCATTTGTGGTTTTTGACGGGCTTTTCTCTGGCCCAGCTCTCCTTCCTCTCATTAACAATGCAGCGTTCCTCTCATTCCATGATGTTCTAACATTAACACATGCATATTTCCACTCGTTCCATCCCTCCATTATCGTGTTTCAAGTATTCTCACTGCCATATCCCCAGTGTTCCCCCAGGAGAGTCCTGAGGGGCGACAGGGGAGGAGGAGGGGGAGGAGGAGGAGGCGGCGGAGGAGGGGGAGGAGGACGGGGGGGTCAGCGGTAGAGTTACTGGAGCGCCCCTCCTCCCATGCCCTTATATGGTCATGGTTGAACTGGAGGCTGCGCGGCCTCGTCCGAAGTCCACATCTCTCTCACCTGTGTTCAAACGCGACGAGGAGGCGCGGGTCAAGGATGTTTTCCTCCGGCTCCCATGTGTTGTATCTGCGCAGGAGGAGGGAGCACAGCAACTGTCAGCGAGCCCGTCACGTGCCAAGAGTCCCCTCTCACCAACTGTCTCGCAGGCCTCGTCGTCGCGCGCCTCGTAAACACTCTCACATTAGTGCACATTCCCACATCCTGGCCACCGCTCAGCCCGCAGCGGGCAGGTGAGGCCGCCCCGAGTTCCTGCTCCATTACATGCATTTTTTATTGTTGTTTTACTTCCAGGCCAGTGTTGTTTTTACGAGGCCGTGGGAAAACAAAAACAACAAAAACAATAATTAGTCACATTCCCGCTGCAGCTCGGCAAGCCGTGAGGACATGCAATGCAGGGGGGTGGGGGGGTTGTCAAACAAAAAAGTGTTTGTATGTGCCCTTCAAACGGTCCTTCAGCACCAACATACAGTCGGCCATTTTAGCACCACTGTCTCGTAAATTCGCTGGCAGAGCAGAAATAATTAAAACGGGATTACATGGCTGTGCCTGCCCCCCCTTCCCTCGCATAAATTAGTGAAGGCATCCGCGGATACACTGAAACACATACCGAGCGCGCTCTCCCCGCTCTCTCTCTCGCGCACGCACGCACATAAACAAGCACAGACGGGACGCGCACGCCCTTGATGGATGCCAATTTAAAGTAACAACACTTGAATTTCCACCGTGTCTTGCCGACGCGTGATTGCATCGCGGCGTGCTCGGTAATGTCGGTAGAAAAAAAAGCGGACTTGCATGAGACTTACTTTGGGGACCAGCCTCGCCACTTGACCAGATACTCGATCTTGCCCTGTGGAGGTGGAGAATGAGAGCGGTTTTGTCAGGCTCGTATCAGAATGCAACCTTCCCACCTCTGGGCCGCTCTCTGCAGACGCGCTGTCCTTCTGTTACCTTCCGAATGCGCTTCTTCTCGATGCCCTCCACCGCAAAGACGTGCTCTCCGGCGGCGGGGAGCTCCATTCTCAGGCGAATCCGGTCGCAAGGGGACGGAGAGTGGGTGAATCGTTGGCTGCGCACCGCCGCTGTGTCTTCCGCTCTGTGCGTGTTGTGCACGCTTGGTAGTTTTCCAGTTGTATCCAAATGCGAGTGTATTCCCTCCACCTCTCTCCGCTCGCTCGCTCGCTCTCCCTCTCTCCCTCTCTCCCTCTCTTTGCACACTCCACAGTCCTGGCAATGAGCACAGAGATATTCACAGTGGTGCGGCTGCGAGCAGCTCTTTTCGTGCAATAGCCTCGGCTCGGTGCATGACGTCAGGAGGGGAGGGGGGAGGTGGAGACCTTGCAGAAAGGTTGGAGTTTTCGCCCCACCGTACCGAGCTACAGGAGGCATATTTGGAAATTCAAATCAGCGTGTACGTTAGGTCACGGGACGCATGCATACAGAGTGCGGCTGTATTGTTGCGCGAAGCCGAGAGGAAGCCTCGTGAAAGCGGCTGATGTCGCCTCGTGAATGCGTTTCAATCGAGTGCACATCACAAACAGATGGAAATGATACTAAATGCATGTGCTGCAGTGCAGTTTTATCACAGCAGGATATTTAGAGCACACGTCAAAGTTGTTTAATTTGAGGTTTGGATTTTTCCTTACAAAACGCTGAGTGTGAAGCAGCTGGACATCAGCTCTCTAATGTTCACAGGAGTTCTGAGGGGTTTGGGGGGTTTTACGGTAACTTGCATCATCACTCAGAAACAAAGTGACCAACACCTTCTCACCCAGGTGGGTGTTATCGAGCCTGACTGATGCCGATACTCTGACACCAAAGTTCCCGTTGAATTTCCGAGCTGCAGCACTGTTGGAGATGTGGCCGCGCAGCTCCGTCATGTAACAGCTCCTCACAAATATAGGTCACACACACCGTGACAGTCAAACAAGTGCTCCGTCCTCTGGGCTCCGCTGCCTTAATTTGACACAGCGGAAGGTTTTCACCGCCGCAGCCATCAGCCTACCTGTGGCAAGTTTTTTGGCGTGGCGAGCTGCCCGAGAGCACAGCCTGTTTCCCCTTGAACCGCCACTGCAGCCTGTTAGAGGTTGAATTATTGGATGGAGCGAGTCTGTCTAAAGAGGGGCATTTTAAATCCGGCGTCATAAACCACATCAGCAGCGATCATGTACTGTGTGCTGTAAATGTCATCCACATTACACCAACTGATTTACTGGGGCTTAATCACAAACAGGGACCAAAACGCTCCTCGGTGCGTAAAAATACCGACTTCTGAGTGTAAAATACAAACTGTGACAGGGTGTGCTGTGGAAAAGAGCAAGACTCGTTGGTTTACAATGCGGGGATCGTGTCAAAACCACCATCAGGGCGTCAAAACCGATGTTTTTCCTTGCGCCTAAAATAATTCAGCACCACAAGGGTTAAAACGGAGCCTGTGAGCAGAGCGGCAGCAGCCAGCCTATTAAACACAGGCACGATCTATCTCTGCCCTGCCATATAAGGTAATGGACCAAAAGCGCCCAAATAGAGCGTTTTATACTGTTGGTTTCCTGAATTTGACGACTGATATTGGTGCACGACGGGGTCGAGACCGTGTCCGTCACGAACACGCTCGGTTTGCGCTTCACATTCACGCACGATTCCGTTTTTTCCCCCGTGCCCTTCGTCCGTGGCCAGGCAGCGCATACGCCCTGCTTCCCTAGCAACAGCAAGACAAGGAGCGAGAGAGGCAGACAGACACAGAGAGAGGGAGACAGAGCGAGGGAGGGAGACAGAAATTAAGTTTGTCCTAAACAAACGTGATGTTAATAAAGATGACGCTGAAGGAGCTGTCGCTCCTGTCAACCTCACTTCATTTCAATGCATCATTTCTGATCGAAAACGCAGGTGTGACAGCGCGGCGCGGCTCTTTTTGGAGCTGTGGGGATTCAGTGACAGCTCTGTTTACCCACCAGCGACCCAAAACACAAATTATGTTTCATTCTGTGTTTGTTCTGACGGGAATGACGCCCGCAGCCTGCGTCAGGAAAGTGGTGATCACTGAGAAAAGACACAACCCCGTGACTCGGCTTGTCGGTTTCATGTGATCACACATGAACTGGAGATATTTACAGGTACCTGTGTGAATAAAGGCTCTGCGTGAGCTGCGGTCCATTAATGCCACAGGACTCTTTGACGCATTATGAGTGAATTTTATTAAACCACCAAGGCTTCATGTTAAAGTGTGGACACTGAGGAGCTCGTTCATCCTGCACAACTCCTTCTTCATCCCCACAGAGAATTTATTTGGAGCTGAGTGTTTCCTCCTCTTCACCCACCAACACTCCGCATGGCTCCGGACTCTCTGATAATTGCTGATTATCTCGACAACTTCTCCGCCCTCCATTAAATCATTAAAGGCTCCGACAGGAGTCTTCACTGTCTTCTCCGCCTTTGCGGTGTTTCTTTGCGCCCTGCCGCTCGCCGTCTCCTCTCAGGAATGCGCTCAGGTGAGCTTCGGTGCACTTGTTCACCTGTGACTTCACCTTACAAGATAAAAGTAGCTGCATGGAAATGACGAGGCTTTTTTTCCCCGACAAATTTGATTACCGACCGCTGAAAGCCAGCTTCCAAAGGATCCTTGAACTAAATAAAAAGCACACAAAAATAACACAAAATGCGTATTAGTCAGTGCGATCT
>JAUESF010000064.1:7863498-7874366 GCA_032274765.1 Malacoctenus tetranemus
CACACACACACACACACACACACACACACACACACACACACACACACACACACACACACACACACACACAGAAACTCGCTGAGTCTTTTCGTGCTACCAGGCACACAAACCCACACACCAACTTCCACTTCATCACACCACTTGTCATCTGCTCTCTCATATTTCTCCCGAAACTGCCAGATCGTCTTGTTTATACCAGCTCAGCTCAGCACACACATACAAATCTGAGAGCACATGTTTGATGGCAAACTGCAAAAGAATCCCGTTTAGTGCACCAGCCGCAAGGTTTTTCTTTCTCTCTCTCTCTATTGTCTTTAACGAACGGGAGAGACAAAGGCCTCAGATAATAAGGACACACAATGGTGACGCACACATGTAATTATCTTCACAAAGGTTCAGGGAGCCCATACGGGACAACACAGATCCTATATAATGAACTCTGAAGTTCATTAATGGGACTCGTTTTTATGGGAACATTTTATTAGGTATGCAACTCAGAAATATCTCAACAGAAGATCAGAAGGCATGGGGGAAGTGGGCTTGGAGACAAGTAATAGGGTGCAAAAACACTTCAGCAGGGCGACTTAAAAAAAGACTGAAATGAACTGTGTCGAGTTTGGCAATAACTCTGGTTGTAAAACTGGTGTTCTGGCATCCGCCAATCATTCCCCAATAAATCGCCATTTATGGAACGAAGTCTGTTTCTCGCTGATCATTTTCCTCAGCCGCTCCAAACCTTCTCTGTTCCAAAGCGATCAAATATAACTCTTCTATTTAAAAGGGCCGCTCCCGTCATATAATAAAGCTGCAACAAACTGTCGTGAATGTCCCAATTCCAACCAAAGCCGGGCAGTAAATGTCCCTCACGGTCCAGATCGTTACACAAACTGAGGGGCGCCCCACAACCTGGGGTCGCACTGCAGTTTTCAAGAAAGTATTGATAAAAATGGCTGCATGAATGATCGCATCGGTTGGGTTATTGATGGGCATGTGGAGACAGTGTGTAATTAAATAGTCCCCTGTGTGCGCTCAGGTCGTCCAGATGGCTATCAGCAATAAACAAGGGGAGGACGGAGAGGGGAAGGGGATCAATGCGCCGGTGTCAGATTTCACAACTGGAAAATCACAACACGCGTTATGAGGACGTGAAAAACAAAGATCCACGGTTGGTTACCGGTGGACGGAGCCAAGACTGCTTCCTGAATAAAAGGGGCTGTTACGGCCAAACAAACCAATCACATCAGGGGGTTGTTCTTCCCCATATAAACTCATTTTCATCCGTGTTTCTCCGTCAAATACACATCTAAATCTCTTCTCCCTCTGGGCTCATATGCGCTGACCTCCTCCATCATCAGCTGCCGTGAATGACTTTGATTCCTGTTCCGGCGCCTCCTCTCATCCATCTCTTCATTGTCTGAGGCTGCATTTAAATGACAGTGATACATAAGGCACATTACAAAGACAAAAGGTCGACAAGGCCCAGTTTTTGCTCGCATAAAAACCGTGACAAGACCGCGTTAAGCCTCGCCCCCGTCGCAGCGCCGGCATAAAAAATTCACAGGCGCTGGGAATACGCCGGCCATGTCTTTAACGGCGGCATCCAGAGACTTAGGCGGCCGAGGTGTGCTGCGTGGAGCCCATTAAAATGCACTACAGAAAATGAGATTTGGGGGAGCCCTGTGAAAAACCATGCGTGTAATCATCTCTCGTCCCCTCTCAGTTTATCTGCGAAGGATTTGGAGGAGGCTTCGGTTGCCCCCCCCCCCCTCCCTGCCCCTCAACCTCCCCCGTACCACACATTAATATTCATAGAGAAGATTCTCTCCTTGCTGTCTGTTGCTGCCTGCAGCCCACAGACTTGGCTTATTAGGAGTCTAAAATATGGCGAGCAGACTCTCTGATGGGAAAGGCTATTGTGAATTTCATGGACTCGCTGGTTGTTCGACGGCGCTACATGGCAGCAAATCATGTTACTGAGCCACGGACTATTTTGGTTGTTGCTTGCGCTGACATTGTTTGTGCATCTTTTGAGTCCGAGAGACATCAGAGTTTTCTGGCTAATTGGTCTGTTGTGGATTTGCTGCTTTGTGCTGCAGCAAATTCACAGACAAGTGCTGCGAGTGATTGCAGAGCGCCGGGCCCGAACTTAAGGCTTTTGTTTCGGTCGCGGCAACAATCGCGGAGTGAGTCAGGGCGAAACACAGCGCTCCACTTTGCCTTTGCTGCTTTGGCTCATGATGAACATGAAAGGCAGAGGCAGAGAGAGAGAGAAGTGACTCATGTCTCCTGTGAGCAGCCTCAGTAATTACATGCTTAAAGTCATTAGGTCCACCTTACACATCTCAGAACAACAAGCTCCTCACTGGCAACATATTGCAGCAGTTTCTCTCTTCTCGGGGACACGTGAATGTTTCTTCTCCCTCTCTAAACACACAGTTTCCTCTTGAATCAAATATCCTTCCCAGGGCACGTCTCCCTCACTTCCACCTGTATTTCTCCTCTTATTTACTTCCATCTCGTACAGGATCGGTGTGGCAGATGCCAGATGTTGGCCTACATGCATTATGCAAAACTTCCAGCTGTCTCTGTCGTTCTCCCTTTCACACACATGTTACATTTCAATGCCTTACGGGGACATTACACTGATTTACAGTAGGTTCATTTCCTGCATATCAAGTCTAAACTCAGCTGGAACGACGAGATGACTCGTTCTCACCTCCACCTCTGAACACGTTCTCATAAGTTGGTGTGAACCAGGATTAGGTGTCCGTCAGTAACGTAACCTTCGCAATAAAACCACATTGCGTCTCTCTAAATCCACCTTAATCAGTGCTCGGTGCTCGATTCTGCCTCCAGTTTTTAAAGATAGAAACAAGACGTCAGTCACACAAAACCTTCACATCAACAACAACTCTATGACAGCACCTCATTATCATCGACATGGAGCGGGTATTGTTTGTGTTGTCGTTAGCGCTGCCAGAATGCGTAAATTGAACAACATGTATTTACTGAACTCACAATCAAGGGCGTTGTCGTATTGAACGCAGCCACATCAAGAGGTTCGTCTTTGGCTCCCACGCCCGTGGAGATCACGCAGCTCGACAACACGACTCACACTGACGTCAGCGCTGAAGCATTCCGTTCGACAACACCTTCGTGGCAGTGGAAAAAGTCGGACCCATAATAGAGGCGGACGACAGAGCGCCGGCGGGGCGCCGACTCCACTGTGCAGGTACACGTAATGAGGCGACGCCTGGGTTATTGTCAGACAGCCACATATAAGACACTTTGAAAGGCGCGTTACAAACGTTATTATTGTGATCATGGAATTGGACATGAGTTATCTAAGAGATTTTTGGAACACGCTGACCTCGTTTCAAGTTGGAGATTGACAGGAAAAGCAAGTTCGCATGTAACACTACAGAGTTCAAATGTGTGACAAACAATGAAACCACACTATTATATATATATTACAGATAATTTGACTTTATCGTTTGTTAAAGAGTTGAAACTCTCATTTGAACAATGTTGCAGTGTGAATGCAGCAGCGGAGCGGATGAGCCCGGGGTCACAGACGCACATCGAGATACGGAAATGGCTGAAATGTTGGCAAAAGCCTCTGCAAACATTTGCCTGACCTTCTTCTCCAGAATAAACTGGAGTGAGTAGCGAGCAGTAGTTATCTCTCTCTCTCTCCCTCTCTCTCACCCCTTCTCTCTGTCTCTCTCACACTCTCTCTTTCTCTCTCTCCCCTCTTTCACATGTAAATGAGTCTTTAATCTCCGCTGCTCTAATAGACAACCATGGCAACCGAGGCAGGCCTAATGAGGCAGAGGCGCAGGTTAAAATCGGCCTGCGTGCTACCAACACTCACACAATCAACAGTTTAAATGAATACCGACGTACTCACAGACACATATGGAAACATGTCACACATGCAGCGCTGATGCATCACAGCTACTAATGCTAAAAACATTCTATTATTGTTGTACGCTGACAAAAAATATATATCATACAAAGGGAGCTCCAGGCGTTTGAAAGGACCTTTTTCCAAGATAAACTATTCCAGTGATGCAATGAATTATTAACGTGCTTCAAGAAATCCTTCTAATCTAATTGAGGGTGTGAACACGAGCATACAGTTTAAGATCACAAGTGGGAGTCTTCTTTTAAAGCATGACGACCACACCAGGCCGACCTCAAACGCTCTCAGCGTGTCCGCTGAAAGAATCATAGAAACGAAGACGCCGCACGTGCACACACGTACACACGCGCACGCACAGCCACCCACATGCACACACCGACACTGCCGATGAAGCTTTGAATACGCCGTTAAAAGGCACTCAAGTTGTGCTCATTTCCATGCGAGTGGCACTGATGCCACAGCACTGTGTTGACTTTAATTTACAGCCATCTTAAATCCATTAGACCAACATGTGTTTTCAGAATAGCTCGACCCACAGACAAGCCTTTCAGCATGCTGCAGCCTCAAACCTCAAGTACACACACACGCACGCACACACACAAACACAAGCACGCACACACACAAGCGTCCTAACAGGCAGTGTGTAAAGAAGAATGTGGGGGATGTGAGCTGTAAAGAGTCCTACACAAGCTACGCTTTGCAAATGCAACCACATTTCACTGGCAGTGCTGCTGCACTCTTTTTTGAAACTTACACAAGTGTCACAAGTCTTCCCACAGCTTCAGGCCCAGTGTGTTAGAGGACATTCAGCGAGACCAACCTCGGCCTACCTATAGGACACATGTCTCAGACAGGTGTGGCCGCGTCACACGTGTCTTCACGAGGTGCACAGACACACACACAAAGGCATCTGGCAATAAAAGTGCAGCTGTCTCCGTAATTAAAGCCAGTGCAGGACGCACAATACTTACTGATTGTCACTGTAAACACTCACACTGCCGCGTGCATGTGGCGCGGGGGCTTTCGATCGGAGATTCTTTCCATGAAACGCGCGTCCAAACGTTGACGTTGAGTACAGGCGTTTGTCAAGGAGCACGACGACATAATTGAGAGTAGTTTACAATAAATAACACCAACACGTATTAGGCTAAATGTTATTTTATGCATGGAGAGATAAAAACAATAGTCGCTCAGCACTGCAGTTAAATGACCTGTGAAATGTCTGCCTGATTCTAAATTTGTACAAATAGACGGTGGCAGTAAGTACATCCTGTCACATCGCTCAGAAAAAGAAGCCTCTTTTTTTTTGTTTCCAGCGCAGCCACACAGGGAGCAGATGTTGACACGTTCCTACAACACCTTTCATTGTAATTATTCTGTGTACACCGACACAGTGCTATCACCTCACACAGGGGTCTGTTGCTACACCAGCCTAATTAGCAATTAACAGTCATATAGTCATGAAAACACTGTCTATTGGGATTCACTGAGGGCTGCAAAAAGGAAATGAAAGAAAATATGAACAAAAGAGAAGAACGGGTTTCTTTTTCATGATGCGAACTGCACATAATGAGTCTTTGTGTGTGTGTATCAGTGAAAAACTACCATTTATTTTAGTCTTTTTCAATAAAAGTGTGTTGTTCTGTCTTGATAAAAAAAAGAGAAGCCAACTGAAGACTGAAGACAATCCATCTTTCTGTCTTTGGCGCAATGTTATTTTTGCCCTGAGGCCCAACACAATTAACACCCACTGCCAACTGCTCGGCTGTGCGAGTGTGTTTGTAGTGAGTGTGCGCGTGCATGCATTAACGTGTCTGCTTTCGATACACAAATGGCTTTAATTTGTTTATCCACTCTGGAAAAAATTACACTTTCGCTGACAAAATGTATGTTTGGCCCACAATTATAAATATCTGCAGATGCATCGCGGGGGAAATTTCCAGTTTGATTGATTTGGATTCTTATCGTTTCCGGCTTTTAATTAATTGCTCTTCAGATGTTAATTTCGGGGTAAATGTGAAATAAACACGCGATAAAGCTGTGTTTAATTTGGCTCACAAAGAAAAAAAAAGATTACAGCGCCAAACAAACGCTCGAGTGCACGTCTTCCATACGGCGTCTGTTCAAAAACATACAAATCTCCTCTGATTGATCACTCCCCAGCAAATCAATGGCACTCAGATGTTTGGGAACGCATCAGTAAATCAATTTAACTCTGACAAAAACAAGGAACAATAAAGCTCCCCTCTGAGGTAATAAAAGACTACAGTCAGCTTTCTTTTATTTAGTGCTTCTGCATTTGAAAGCGTGTGTGTGCGCGTATGTGTGCGCGTGTGTGTGCGTGTTTGTGTAAATGAAGTATGGACAGATAATCACAGGCCACATTCTTCCGGGCGGCCCGACAGGCAGGTTGGTATGCTGCGCCGAGGAATGCGGAAACCTGGAACGTCCAAACAGTAACGGAAAGCGGGACGGAAAAACGACAGAGGGAATGAGGACGGTCCTGCAGGCCAGGAAACAAGGGAGTGGGAAAGACAGAGAACGAAGGAGTGGCCGAGACGTGGAGGAGGAGGACGAGGAGGAGGAGGAAGGGAGATACGAGGTGGGATGGGTTTGATCACAGTGGAATGAAAATATCACAAGTTTTTTCGGTGGCTTTGAATCTGTTGAAGTAATGAGAAAAAACCCGTGCAAATTCGTGGCACAGCTTGAATTTGGCTCATTCATTAAAGCCCCCCCACCCCCCCCTCCTTTTTTTTCTCCCACGCAACAAAATCCACCCTGTCCTGACTGAACATGCTGTTCAAGAATTAAAATATGCATAAGCTCTCTGTTTAGGGTGTTCTGTTTATTATGAAGCCTTTAAAAACCCTCCCACAAAGGAGGTTTACCACAACAATCACTCTTTTTTCCCCTCCACCTTCTCCCTGTCCCAAACGCCATCCACGTTCCCGTCTCCCATGGCCCATCCAGAATCGCTCTAAATCTGTGTAAATAAGGAAATGCTCCCATTTCGATGCACACTGCAGAAGAAAAGATGCATGAAAAGATGTGTGAGCCCCGTAACACAATACAATTCAGAGGTGTGGAAATCTCCCCTCCCTTAATCCAGAAATCAGCGCCGTGGAAAGAAGGATTTGGGGCTGTCACTGCTAAGCTCCTTGTCCCCGGTGTGTTACTGGTGCTGTGGCATCGAGGAGAAACACAGGCAGGATGATGATGATGATGATGATGATGATGCCACCACTCGCTGCATTGTAAACAGGTTTCAGTGTTTGGAAAATCAGCATCCTGCCGTCGCCGAGGGTTTTTTTTTTCCAGGGGAAATATAGAGAGAATGATGGCACCGGTGGCTGCGGGTGCTTATCTGGGCACCGCATCTGTCTGCATGTGCAGCCCCCTGACTCTCGAGCGGCAATCTTTAAAGGAGTATACAGTATACACTGCTGTCGAAGGTGCAGCAAAGGTGGGTGAGAATGTGTGCAAAATGCAAATGAGTGCCATTATTTATTAGCAGTTTCACACATTTCTCTTCTTTTCCAGCTGGAGAGCAGCAGAGAGCCGATGCACATCACCTGAAACACCCACGTTCTGGCTGAGATAAACCGTCTGCTGTTAATTAACTGAGAAGCTGTGTTCACACATATTTGAGCATTGTAAAATCTTTGAACCTGCACATTCGATGCATTAGCGGAACAGGTTGGAAGGTATGTTAATCTCTGGTTTATTCTGGGTTTTGCACGAGAAGAACCGGGAGCTGCCGTCGCGGCACGACTGTAGTAACATGAAGAATAAAGCTTAAGTGATTGTGGCATGCCGGAGCGATACATAAGACATGAGCAACGTTAGGGAGGTGAGTGGGTCGCCGCTCCAACCCTGTGCTATTCATAGACCGTGCCGATAACAGGTTCACTACTCTGGGAAAGCAGCATGCAGGGAGTGGAGGGGGAGGGGGAAGGTGATAGAGCTGAGACAAAGGGAGGGTGCAGGGAAAATTCACCTGTGGAAAAAAAATAAAAAAAGGAGGCAAGGATGCTCTTGGGTTAAAGCGCCGGGATGAAACGGAATATAATGAGGCATCTGGCAAAAGGAGGAAGCATCCTTCTCCACCCACACACACCTGCACCGCAGACGCATGACACTTTCAAACGTGATTGTGGATGACAGCAGCGCTGAGAGAGGAGTTTCCACAGAGGGGTTTGAGTGAGATGGAGTGAGCAGGGAGGGGAGGAATGAAAAGAGGGAGCTGGAGGGTTTCTGGAGAAGCAAACACTGACGTGATGTCTTTATCTCAGGCTGAGAACAGACACAACACGCAGCTGCTGGGATGGGCAACAACGGAGCACACCGTGTGACAGCAGCCGCGTCGGCCCAGCGTGGCTCGGGCTGCGTTCACACCGCAGGAAAATGTGACCCAAATCCACTGCTTGCATGCAGTCTGAACAGCACCGGTCCGAGGTTTTCAAATGCAACGTGAGTGACTTTCAAATGTGTCCCTAAATCACACACACGCCTGATGGTTTTCAATGAGAACTCAGTTCACAAATATTCTTCAATTTATGGAGAAAAAAAAGAGCGACTGCGAGTAGAAGCTCCATGAAAACGTGCACGTAGGATCCACTCTAATCCGCTTGGTGCCCAAAGGCCAAGCTGTGTGCTCGCCTGCTGACTGGTGTGTCAATATGCATGTCCGTCTGTGCTCACATGATACTGTCTGTTTACCGGTCTGCCTGTTCAACCGCAGCCGTCGTCGTGTTGCCACAACTGCTGTTAAAACTTTGCTCCGGTCCTTGGATTTTATTTTTTATCACTTGGCTCAATGTTTTGCTGATTATGGCCTGAAGATGAGACGTAATCTCAACTGCAGGAAGATCAAAAGGCTGTTTGAAAAATGACATGTCGCTGATCCACCTGCCTGACACACGTGCTTCAGAGCTGCAGGTGCAAGAAGAAGCTGTGCAGTCGAAAACGTATTTGTCACGTAGTAAAGAGGCTGCGTGCTGCTGCAGTGGTTTGTATTCTTGCCTCACAGTGAGCAGGTCGCAGGTTCCTGTTCATGTGGGTTCTTCAGTTTCCTCCCTCAGTCCAGCGACACGCAAGGTAATTAGTGACTAATTTGTTCAGAGGTATGATTTAAAACGTGATAGCACGTCTGCCTTTGTTGTTTCTCCATCCTGAAGCCGTTCTATTTGCAGTCAGACTCGACATGAAGCAGTAAAACCAGACTGGCGACTGGCAGATCTCAGAACATCTGTGCATCTTGCCGGGGTGTTTATCCACACTTCACTAAATCACCCACTTTTCCCCGGCTGTGACTGGAGACCCTGTAGGTCGTATCACATGCCCCCCCCGCCCCCCATCCCTACCCCCCCCCACTCCCCTTGCCAAAAGAGAAATCTGCTAACCTCGCCAAGCACCTACGGCAACGGAAAAGTACGCCTCTAATTTAGAAGGACCGGTTACATTCCCCGCCTAAAACAAAGCCGTGGCTGTTCACCATATTAAGGCGATCTTGCAACAGATACCAGCGCCATGCTGAAGCGGACTCTAATCCCTCTTTTCATACTGGCCTCTTGGTCTTCATCCAGTTGTATAAGAATTGACAACTGAACTCCCTGGAGGCACATGCACACTGTTTTGTTTTCTGGCCTCGGCAATATTAGTGATAATGCCTTTTATAAATACCACATGTTTCATTACATGCAAATCTCGAAGTGGAAATTGTAGGAGAAACATAAGTGCTAATTAAAAGCAGGGAATTCAACAGCAGAGAGGGACAAACCCGGACCCTCACAGAATATATTTTACGATTTGTTTCGTAGCAACCGAGAAAATACCTCCGAAAATATCTCGTGAATTAGTAAAGCAATGTTTCCAAAAGTGCTTCAAGTACACGTGCCTTCGGGTGGTCAGGAAGTGTGTTAGATGTATACAAAGTGGCTCCCCCAAATGTCTCAGCCCCCTGTGGTCCATATTAGACCTGGGGCCTGATGGTGCTTCAGAAGTCACCCCCGACCCCCACCCCGACCCCCCCCTTCATTCCTATTTCCGTCTAAATTTCTTTCATTATTGCTCTTATCCACATGGCTTCTCCCCCTCCTTGCTCGCCCCTTGTCCCTTTGCTTTCTCTCTCCGGCTCTGTGCCTCAGCCTGCCCTGACCCAGACGTCTGTTCCCCGTCTGAGCTGCTGCCAGATTCCTACAAGGGGAGGAATGCACGAGAGGGCCTCACCGCGCCGCAATTAACATTTCGTCAGTGCTGCGCCCACACCTATACAGGGTGCTTAACGATGGCATATTCATGAAGAGCAAATATTTGCACAGAAAAGCTGTCTCCTGGAGACCGCCGCGAGGAAAGGGGAAGATAATTGAAAGGAGCTCGCGGCACTTACAAGAGAAAAAAAAAGAAAAAAAGAAAAGAGAATTGAGATAAATGGAGAACTGGGCTTTAAAGAGACCGGTGGTAGCGAGAGGATACCCTGTGAGGGGTGTGTTGTGACAGGAGAAAACCCTCGCAGTGGGGAGCAGCGGCACATGCTGGGAGGACACCAGCGAGAGGGAAAAAATCCTGGCACGTCAGCGTGGCGAGCAATGGAGGAAGCAGGAGCAGACAGAGCGAGAGCAGGAGGAGGAAGGGGGGATGACAGGTACACGGAAACCTTTCTGTGACTTATTAAGATTTCTGCCGCAGCAAAACAGGTGCGTGTTTAAAACAGAGAAGAAGAAAAAGCAATTTACGGCTAACAAAGACCACAGAGGAAGATAGGAAAGAGATGCTACACTGACGCTTTTCCAAGAGGAGCAGACTGCATACCGTCCTCCATTTCCCCAAAGAACATCCCTCCCTACTGCTGCCCCCAGCTGGGAGTGTGCGCATGCACACACACACACACACACACACACACACACACACACACACACACACACACACACACACACACACA
>JAUESF010000064.1:7874656-7885472 GCA_032274765.1 Malacoctenus tetranemus
GCACGCACGCACGCACGCACGCACGCACGCACGCACGCACGCACGCACGCACGCACGCACGCACACACACACACACTTCCATTAATCACGCATGTTCTCCTGCCCGTCACCACACGCACACAAAATTCCACTGAAATCCCCCTGCAGGGAAGTAATTCAGGAGTCAATAACATGCTATCACACACACAATGTCCCTCTTGAAAAGTCCCCCCCCCCCAACACACACACACACACCCGCAAGCCTGCACCATCCCTCCCCCTCTGACAAACACACACACATATATGTAGAAATACACACACATGCACTAAATGAGACAGCTGGAGCTATCAAACCAAAGCCTGCGAGAGCCAGTTTTCTTCAGATGGATTTGAGATGTGGGCTTTACCGTCTCATCTGCCAGCACGCTGCTGGGAATGAGACGTCACATTCATAACAGCCTACTGCCTTATAAGGCAATTATCTCTCTCTCTCTCTCTCTCTCTCGCTCTGCACCCTCCCCTCACTCTCGCCCCTTCAGCGGGTGGGGTGGGGGTGCGGGGTGGGGGGATGAGCGGTTTCAATTATGTGCGACAAAGACCAAATTAGGCACCTGGCAATTTCAATATGGCCTCTTTATCTGCATTAAGTTGATAGGATGTGGTTTTGATGGGGCGGTAATGTGGTCGCATTCGTCTCAGACGCGTGGATGCGTGCATGCGTTTGTTTGTACAGCGATTGGTTCGCGGAGGATCACGCCAGTGGATCTCGCAGAAAAATGATCAACAGGACCCAGAAAGGGTGAGCAGGATGCTCTTTTCAGCCTCCTGTCATGGAAACACTTGCGCGCGGCCGCATGCGCTCCATTATGCCGGTCACACAAAGGCTTAGCAGCAGGCCGGGATCGATCCTGCAGCAGCAGCTTTGAGGGCACATTGAGACTTTACTCTCATTGACCACTTCATAATCAATAGTTGCTGATTACTGGCTGGAGAAACTAGCTGGGGTTCCTCCTCTGCCGCTGCGATCACGCGCTCCGTCTTCACACGCGCGGCCCAACACGACACACACAAATGAAACCAGGAGCCGCTTTCATACTCCACTTACTCTCACACAAAACCTGCTGTAGAACGTGCTAATAGACACAGCCTGTGCAGATAATCTCTCTAATGAGGGATGGGAGGGTGCAACTGCACGGAGGCTGTCATCTGCTTAGGCCTCACGCAGGCCCGGGAGATTTTATTACCGGGTGCAAAAGAGCAAAGGCAGTTTTTAGGTTCAGCACAATCCCACCCATCATCTCCTGACATCGCATTTGGTGACCCCCAAGTCAAGACTGGAAAAATCAACTCTTCATTTGGTGCAAGCGCTCACTCAACCATCCTCTTTTTTCCATCTCCATATATGGTGCTGCCGAGTAGCTGCCTGCGAGGGGACCGCCGGGGCTCGCCGTTCCTCTCGGTCTGCGCACCTCTCCGGCAGCTCAGCGTCGGCGTGCTTCTAATCCACTGAGCTGCTGAAGAAAGAGTGCTGACGGTGCCCTTTTCCACCGACTATCCCCTAATCCAGCAGGCTGCGGGTCTGGGAGCATAATCCTGGATTAGGATCTCCTCCCTGTGGAGGGGGCACGGGGGTCCCTCGTGGGGGCCCCCCGTCGCAGTCAGCTGTGCCCGAGGCGTCGCGCCTTTCACGTCGCGGGGGGAACATAACAGCCAATCCCAGAAAAACAGGCAAACAGTGTCTGATTAGGATTGAATTGCTTGAAACCTCGGCTTGTCACCCTGAGGGGAGCTGCGGCGCTTATTGGGAGATGAATAATGGTAAATAGGGATAATGGCAGAGAGGCCTTGTGATGTTACAAGTGCTTTTCATCCGAGGTGACAAAGATTTGGATCCAAAAATGGGTGGAACGGGGCCCCCAACGAAGCACTTTGTTCGCACAGGATACACTCTAATTGATGCATTGTTGGAAATGAGGCTTTTGTTTAATAAGGAACCCTGATGTGTGTGTGTGTGTGTGTGTGTGTGTGTGTGTGTGTGTGTGTGTGTGTGTGTGTGTGTGTGCGCGCGTGTGTGTGTGTGTTTTACCACTCTCCTTCACAACCTAACAAGAAAAAGATTTACAGCATCTACAAGCCAGAGTGCACCGACACCTGCAGCTGTTATTTACACGTCTTTTAATCTTGCAGTCAGACTCGCTCCTCCTTTGACAGAGTTCACATGACGCTGATAGAAAACATTAAACACTGGTGAGCAAGACTCACACTTGACTGCAGTCTCTCCACCTGGAAGCCGCGGGAACTATATAAAGCAGCGACAAATTATTCATGCTACTCCGACACAGATCCAACACGAGCGGCATGGCGGCGCTCTGACGGAGGTGAGAAGTGTGGGAGCCCCGCCCACACCGCGCCGCCGGCAGGGATCAGAGATGTAGACGTTAAATTGTGGGACGCGTTCCTTTTCTGGGAGATAATCAGTAATTATGTGCTCGAGCATTTTCCATCAGATTCTTCGTTTGGGATCGATGGCCGGCTCCCGAGTGCACGTATGGATGCAATTAAATGTAAATAAATGATGCCAGTCGCTGGAGAATTTCCCTGCAGGTCAATACAAGATTTGTATTTCAGTCGCCCTATAAAACATTGATCCCCTGCTCGTCCTGAGGCTCAGAGTCCAGACACAGAGCACTGCCACCGAGGCCAGCCAATCAGGGCTCAACAAGCTTTTTTCTTTTTTTTTCTCCACTCCCCACCATGTGACATCCTCCCTCCACAGACACACACTTGCACACATACACACACACAATCACTAGTTTATTTACCTGCATGGCTGCCCAAGAGAGACTGGAGCTTGCGTCAGTGCTCATTTCCCACGGGCCCAGAGAAGCTCGACGGGAGGCAGCGAGGAGGTTCGGTGCAGCGGGGGTGTTTGGTGGACTCCTCATGGCAACTCGTGGTTGTGAAGCTCATTTCAAAGTCCAAACTTTCACCTGAATCCATAAAGAGGAGGCGTGTTTGCTGCTGCGCTAATTGTGACAGACACTGGAAAGGAAGATCTGCTCCAGCGTTTGTTGCTTCTCATTACAGACAAATGTTGAAGGACAGGGTTGGTGTTTTCCTGTCGAGTCGTTTATAAACTCAGATTTTTTTCTGAATCCACAATGTGAAAATTAAACAAGATTATCAAGGAAATTGACACAGTTCATTGTTTCGAACTGGCTCAGACTGAGGGACAATTTTCAGCTGGGTAGTTTTACATGTTTGGTGTTTTTGGAGCTTTCACAATGACAGAACGATGAACAGATGAACTTGCATTTTCATTCACTTTTTATCTTAATGGTTATTTGTACATTTTTATGGTCACAAAGTATCTGAGGTTAGTAATGCAACAGATTTATTTTCACTGTCCTGTCATTCTCCAATCCCCTATAATAAGACACTGAATGCAAAGTGGTGTCACAGTCATTCATTTCCCCCCTCCATCAAAATATGCAAAAACACACACATCGTACAGATGTGCTGTTCAGAAGCTCAGAAGCACAGACGCACAGACACACAGACACACACACATGCCTGCACTCTATCTGTGTGCTGCAGTCACACAGCACAAACCAACCCGTCGTGTCCCCCCCAATCCGTCATAACACCTGTGACATATCTGTGAGCCTTTCAGCGTGGCAGAGACTCAAAACAAGCAGCGAGCTGTAAAACACACAGAAAGTCACAACATATATCTTCACCCCCGTCACCCTCAATCCTCCGACTGGAAGCGCTCCTCGTTTGCCTGCAGCTATTTTGAGAAATGCCTCATTTTCATTTCAATCTTCCGTATGATACCGTGCACGGCTGCCATAAGCCGACTTCTTCACCTAAACGACACTAACAGTTGAATAGAGCGCAGACAAGACAGGCTCGGAACGGCGTCTATTGTAATGATAAGAGGGCAAGTCAATCTATTTGCATTCAAGGGTGAAAAGGAATCTATTTTGGTGCCGCGCGCTACTTGAATAGAGAGCAGCGAGCGCAGGGCACAGACGCGTGCGGCAATATGAAAGCACTGATCAGTGCATGTCTTCTGTCATGCTCCATCAGTGTTTCTAGTGGAGAGAAGGCTCAGGAGCAACAAGCAGGCGTAATGCAACATGAGCTGTCGACTTTATATGCAACACTGGCTCAGAGGCAGCATGTATACTGGGGGGCTTCTAATTTCACACCTCAACCGCAGATCAAAGGACGAGCCGACAAAACACTAAACTGACATCAAATCAAGGACAGAACACGCAGTTTCAAAGGATCAGAAGCACAGGAAGGAACAGTTTAAGATCCGTTTCAAATATCCTCTTTATTGAGATTAAATTCAACATTTATAGGTCTTTCTTCTCTGAATACGCAGATATCTGCTTTCATAATGATGTTAAAGCATTCAGTTGTGACAGATAATTTTGTTTTAGGTTTAAAGTAAATATTATAAAGGAAAATGCATTAGAAAAGGCTTCCCTTCACTTTAAATATCCCCCTTTTCAGAGGACAAACAGATTGGAAGTTGTTCATGATCCATTTTATCTGTAGTTTGTCAGAATTTTCCCAAATCCGCTTTAAATGTTGGACAAACATTAAAAAACACAACAATCTGTTCTGATACCTTTTGCTGGCATCCTTTATTCAGTCAGGTATGAGCTCCTCCTCCATTCTCTGATTACTGAACGCAGTGAAACTGGAAAATAAATCAACAGTGGAAAAAGAATCAGTCTGCGGTGAGAGTGATCCACAGTGTACCTGCACATGTGCCGTCGGCCGACACGTTGGCCGCTCGCACCGACTCGTCGCCTCACATTCGGGGCAGCTTCAGCAGTCGGTGTCGCCGTGGACTCCATGTCTGGTGGTGATTTTAATGGTGTTTTCTCTTTAGTGCTTTGACCTAAAAAAGGTTCCAACGAGTGAGAATTCTTGCTTTTTTTCTGTCACATGTGAACTTTCCCATTTTCCACTCACACAAATGCACCATGACTTTCGCCAATGTGCTCCAACCTTCTCGCTTCTCGCAAGTTCAACTGAGACAAAAAAAACCCCTCAAATCATGTCTCAAACAGTGTCAAAATGACAGTAAACAAGTTGGGAAGCTTGGCCAACGCTCTTCCATCAGTGAGTCTGTGATCAGCGTCTCTGCCGGCCCTGCTAACAGCCACACCGGACGGCCTCTGGAGTGTGTTTTCATGCCTTCTGCGTTGAATATTAGTGAAGTCTGCAGAGCGAGTTAAAGCTCAGCTGGAAGCGAGCGGAGCAAGCGAGTAGTAATTCAAGAAGCACATTCCTTCTTAATGCTGTTGCAAATCTTGGCGGCGGACCACGGTTCTCATATACTTGCGGAGAAAATTCAGGAGGTGATGACCCCACATTTCCCATCTGTAAATGTGCTCCGCTTACTGTGAATATGAGCTCTGCATACACTCTGCGAGGGGAGCGCGAATGCTGGCAGACTGGGGGGACAAATTCTTTGAATATGGTGGTCTCTGATGTAATAAGAGTGATCACTTCCTGACTTTTGAAACAAACTCCACAAATTCATGACTGGTTTCCTTCTGAGAGGGTATATCATCTGCTCTGTCATGCACAGTCATTTTTTTTGGGGGGGGGGTGTCATTTGTGGCTGTGTGACGTTTCTGAGCTGTTTGTCATTATACCCGGCTGCCAGCGATGCGAACCTGCAAATTTGTGAATAATTCAACACAAAAACTCCGCAATATTTCTGCTTCTGCTTGGTGGACTGTTCTCAGCCTCTGTCTCCTCCCCGCCAACTTTGTTTGGGCGCTATCTTCAATCCCGCCCTCGACCTATCACTTTCCTCCCGTCAGTCGCAGGATAAAAATCAGCAGCAGGCCAGCAGTCAGCAACATAACCCCAAACAAACCGCGACCCTGTCGAGACTAAACTGAAACTTTAGCTTCAGACCTGGGAGAAACTTTACAATCTTGTTCTCACCTGTTTTGCTCCTTTTCATCATGCAGCTCCTTCTGAGACTTTAAAGAGCATCTTTGCTCTGACAGCAGTCGCTGCCTGTGAGTGCTGTGGGGTGGGGTGGGGTGGGGGGGGAGGGGGGCTCACGGCAGAGAGTAGGCGATACCCGCCTTCACCTCAGTCTCCAAAAGTCTGCAAAAACACCACAAATTAGTCGCTTGAGGGTCTGAAAAGTCGCTAAATTTAGCGAGAAAGTCGCTAAACTGGCAACAGCGCACGGGACTCCGCGTAACATTATATCGCTGGCAGACCTCACGCGCTCTGGAAAGGTTTGCGCGGCCTGGAAATGACGTCATGTGTCGAGAGGAAACGACCCAAATATTGAATTTACTCCTTAACTTCTTTTTGGGGGGCGTTTTAGGATTTGAAACTCTTCTTTTTGGCCAAATTACTATTTTTAAATTATTTTAATTTATTTTTCAGAAGCGACATTGGAAAACACAATAACATCCATCCACTGCAGCAGTGACACTAGAAATCACTGCAGCAGTTCAGTCTGAACTGATGTTACCTCTCATATTGTTATCAGACACTGGTGGATCAGCCTGCTGACTGTACCCCTGGAAGGCCCATTAACACCTCTTGAGGCTACAGCCCAGCCCCCTCTATAAACAGCCCAGCCGGAGGTCCGTCCTAATGGGCTGAGCTCATTCCCAGCCCGGCCTGCTCCAGGTGTGGAAGCAGAGCCCCGTAATTGATAATTAGGAGGTAATAACCCGCCGCTCAATGCAGGCCTCACGACAGGAGAGTAGCCAGGCCCCACACTGTCACTCAGTGAGACACAGGGGGAAAGGAGAGGGCGGGGGGAGGAGGGGAGCGGAGGGGCCGCCATTTAACAATGGCAGCGTTTGACGGGTGAGGAGGAGAAGTGGTGACTTGGTAGCAGTAACGTCCATATGTGAAGGTGCAGGTTTCCCTGTGCTGCAGAGAGAGAGCGGCCAGTGGGACTGTGTGAGCGCCGCACTCCAACAGAAAGATCCGTCACAAAGTTTAAATCGAAAGCAGTCCTCTAATCTCACCCACAGGCACAGGAGAGACTCTACAGGGTGATGGAGCTTCATGGCCTCCAGTGGGTCCACATGTGGTGCGTCATCCTCATATACTGCAGTGATTTGGAACTGGAATGACGCACGAAAAAAAGCCAAAGATCTGAGTAATAAGAAGTGGCGTTTTATTCATTTATGTATTTATTGTCATTTTCCCTTTATCTTGTTTTCTCTTACAGAAGTGCATTAGCCCTGAGAGGAGCTATCAATCAGGGTCTAATGGGTTGTAATTGCAGCCAGGCAGGCCCCCCAGATCAGAGGCAGCGGGGTCTCGGGATAGCAGAATAATCACGCGTACAGTAGAGAACTGCTTACAGTGGAGGCGGTCCCATGGCGGTCTCTGAGGACATGTAGGAGGCCATTACAGTCATCCCAGCGTTTCTCAGTACGGTCGGATGATCATGGAGGGTGAAGCGCACCAACAAGCTCCAGTGTTTCTTACCTGAAGTCATTTGGAGAATCAAAATTTGTAATTTTTTTTAAATGTCAATTTTCAGTTCTTTCTTAGAGAAAATATGTGTCTTCTCTAAACTGCCACTCATTCCCCAAAGACACCTGTCAGCCCTGCTCCACTGTTATTCTCACAAGGGCCCCGCCCCCCCCAACGATGGCGACCGATAGCATCTCCACAGCTGTCCGTGACAGCCAGTTGATTGCTGTCAGACAGCCTGAGCCTTCACGCACGCTGTCAAACCACCACAACAAACAGAGGAGAACGATAACACTCGCCTCGTGTGTTGAGGGTTCAAACTGAAACAGAGCGTGCTCCTGACGGGGTTTTGTCACGGGACGCCTTACGTTTGTCAAATAGCTCGAATTTTTGGACCCTGCGAGGCAGAATCCACACCTTGTCTTTTTATTTCCTCTTATCTTTGAAGAGAGAGAGAGAGTAAAACACAATGCTAAACAACACTTAATGTCAAAGCGGCTGCCGGCGATCCTGTCAGGTTTATTCTCTCAATCAAGAAATTAACTTATATTTTAAAGGAAATAATTGCTACAACAAATCTGTGTTGATGTGGTGTTTCAGGAGCATGATGAATGTAACTGGCGTGCCTTTATTTGTGACATGTTTGGCAGTGTTTCACCTTCCAGGATGGTGTTTCAGTCCCTGTGAAGCCTGCAGCAAACCAAGTAAACAGTTCCAGGAAGTTTGGGGGTTGTTTAGGTTGCAGCTTCTCTTCATCCTGTCGATTAAAACTGGCAATGAGTGAAAACAATGCAACTATTAGAGGACAGTGGGGACTCATTGTTTTAAAAACAACTGAAAGCATCATTTCTTCAGGTTAAAATGATCAGAAATAAAGAAAGACCGTCACCCTGGGAGAAACGAAGCCCACCTGTGCACACGAATCCTTGATGATAGTTCAGTTCGTGACCGAGGTACAAATATTTCCCCAGGCGTTTTGCTTTATCCATAAATTTCAACTACAAAAAACGATTTACCACAAGTTCTCCATTTTTTAGGTCACTTGTTTATTTCTGAAATAGCAACATAAAGCCATTTGTGATTCAGATTGTACCTGTAAACAATTACATTCTGTTTGTATCCCCCCCTACATTGATCTACATGTTGCTACAAAAATAAAAGAATAGTGTGAAATGATTAGGAAAATAAAAGTTCTTGAGATAGTAACAGTAAATCCCTGTGTGGTTTTTACTTGGTAGTGATTTATTCTAAGCTCGACATTTATAAACTGCTTTTTTTTTGTTAACACTTTCTGCAGGTTTTTTCTTGGACGTGTGGGTGCATTTTATTACGGCTGTAATTTTTCTCTTTTACTAATACCAATAATAAGAATGAGCTCTTTTCCCTGTGATGTGCACAGTAATACATCCACATATCATTGAGTTTAACAGCAACATAGTACATTCGTGAGCACAATTCACAACAGCCCCTGTAAATAGGAGCAGTCATTAATCAAGCCTGTGACTTGCAGTGTCTGTGTAAACAATGTGATTTCAATGGCAATAAAATTCATGAGCGCGCACGCACGCACGCACGCACACACACGCACGCACGCACCCACAAACACACACACACACACACATGCACCCACCCACACACAGTTTGATTATTTTCCTATCGTGTGTTTCTGACTGAGCTCGTTCCCCGTCGTCTAAACTCTGCGTGTGATTCCAGCAAACAGCTGCACATAAGAACTTGTGTGGAAGAGCAGTTATGAGTCGGAGGAGACCACAAAAAGAGGGGAGGGGGGAGGGGGGAGGAAGGTGATTGAAGGTCTTTTTAGCAGCAGTTCAGCAGTTTACAACCCCTCCATGTCACTCCAAAAGCCAATATCGCTATTTATCCATATACAAAGGACAAGCCTGTCTGTTCTTCTCTCTCTCTCCCAGGTTTCTCCTTCATAACTGCTGTAATTAAGGAGGATGGTCTGAGGGGCTCACCAGATGTTTAGAGGTCACTCCCGTTTATACACACACACACGCACACGCACAGGCGCACACGCACACGCACACGCACACACACACACACACACACACACACACTTATAATCGAGGGCTTTCATCCAGCTGTAGAGTGAGGATGAGAATGACTCAGAAATAAAGAACAGATACATTCATGTGGACTGATTCGCAGCTCTGAGTGTGCTGTCGTTCATTCGATGGTGAAAGTGGAAAGAATCTCGTGGGGGGGGGGAGTCAATAAAAGTGTGCTGAATTTTTCATAACCCTGTCCAAACACCGGTTCGACACAGAGGATGAAATTTCAAGTTTGACAGAAAGCCATCCGTTTTTCTGTCAGGATTAAACCTCTCTCTCTCTCTCTCTCTCTCTCTCTCTCTCTCTCTCCCTCTCTCTCTCCAGCGACGCTCCTCACTCGATACGTTTCAACGCCGGCGGTAAAAACGCACATTGCTCACCATAAACATCGGCGTCCATCTTCTTCACCATGTTTGTCCTTCTCCTGCTTTTCACTGAGTGAAATGATGACGCGGTTTCTTGCTACTGTCTGATGAAGTGGGATGAGGAGCCCTCTTATGTCATGTTTGCCAACACATTCTCACATGTTTTGGGGGGCTGACGTGTCCCGACAACAAAGTTGTGCCCTCTAAATGTAAATAATTGCTCATGCAGGAATATAATATTGCTAAATATTTGTAGCTGTTCATACAAACGCAACATTCACTTGTTGGAAAACGAAAACAATGGGAATCTAAAGGTACCAGTACATTGTTCCACTTTGTAATATGCAGATCGACACATCTGTTTAAAAGTGTTTAAAGTTTAAAATGTCCTGCTCAGAATCGAGATTCGCTCATCATCATTGGTTATTCACACAAATGTTCCGTTGTGAGAGCACAGAAACAAGTGCTGTGATTAGATCTTCGGAGTCGTTTGACCCCGGGTCAGAGTCTGCGAGCAGTCAGCACAGTCGGCTCAGACCCTGATGTGACCCCTGCCCACAGCGCCAGTGGAGCGGTGCCAAGCCAGCAGCGGCAGACTCGAACCTGAAGGAGCTCCGGACCAAACACAGAGGCCGGTGATTGTCCGAGAGGAAAGCAGCTTTTTTTGACCTCCGCCGTGTCGGACGGAAAACCGTCCTCATTGCAGATTCTTCGTGTACTGAATGTGGAAATTGACATTCTGGTAAGGCAGTGTTCCACGATGAACCACGAGAGAGAGGGAGGAGAGGGAGGGAGAAACAGCCTCGTTGAGAGAGTGAAACTTTAAGCGGGGGACAGTGGAGAGAGGGGTGCTCGGAGGGCTGCAAACCGTCCAGAAACTAGACAAATAAATCCAAACACTCGCTA